>PYXC01002556.1:245000-252500 GCA_015244755.2 Tenualosa ilisha | reverse complement strand
ACACTCAGGAGGGATTTGATTGGCTGCTGCTGGACGGGAGGTGATCCACACAAGAGCAGAGGGAAGCAGATTCCCCTTGGTGAGGTTTGTGAGAAGGACATCCACTGGGGCGGGTTCTGTTATACTGTAGATGCTTTCATTGTGCTGGAAATCTAGAGGAAGTCTGCTTTCATCCAGACCATCAAAGATGAAAGCAATGTTGTATCTGCCCTGGTCCATGAAGGAAAAGTCTTTTGTTTCACTGAAAAAGTGGTGAATGATGTCCATAAGAGTATATTTTTTGTATTTGATCAGGTTCAGCTCACGAAAAGGAAGAGGAAATATAAAGTGGATATTTTGATTGGCTTTTCCTTCAGCCCAGTCCAGAATGAACTTCTGCACAGAGACTGTTTTTCCAATGCCAGCAACTCCCTTTGTCAGCACAGTTCTGATGGGTTTGTCTTGTCCAGGTAAGGGCCTGAAGATGTCAGTACATTTGATTGGTGTTTCCCCCTTTGTTACTTGTCTCTTGGATGCCATCTCAATCTGTCTGACCTCATGTTCAGTATTGACCTCTGCACTGTCCCCCTCTGTGATGTAGAGCTCAGTGTAGATCTTCTCCAGATAGGTAGTTTTTCCCTGCTTTGGGATGCCTTCAAATATACTCTGAAACTTTTTCTTCAATCTGTATTTGAGCTGTTTCTGACATCTTGGAAATAGTCCATCTAGATAAAAATATAATCATTAGATATCAGAAAGCATAGCTGTCCATAAGTGTTATGCAATTAGTATTATAAACATAGAAATAATTGATTGGTATTGACTGGTAATTGATAGGTATAATGCAATAAATGCTATAGACGTATTGTTTTGGTTTTATTACTGAAAAAGTTTTCAGGTACAACGAAGAAAGATAAACATACAGTGGTTATAAGTAAATCACTCACAATTGTCCAGCTTCTGAGCGATGACCTCCTGACTCATGTTCCTCAGGATGTGCACTGCAATCTTCAGAGCTCCATCTCTGGCATCTCTCTGCTCCTCCTCATGCTCTTCCTCCTCACTACAAGGGGATTCTGGGTAATCAGGACTCAGGAGCTTCTTGAGTCTCTTTAGTTCATTCTTCATGAAAGTGATGACTTTGTGTTCCAGCTCCTGATGGAAATTAAATTTCATTTAAATCAGTGACCATTAGAATGAGTGATAAATAAAACATAAACATTCCAACAACTCACACACTCACACACACACACACTCACACACACACACTCACACACACACACATACACATACACACACACACACACTCACACTGACACACACACTCACACACATACAAATACACACACACACACACACACACAAACACACACGCACACACACATACAAACACACTCACACACACACACATACACATACACACACACACACTCACACTGACACACACACTCACACACATACAAATACACACACACACACACACAAACACACACGCACACACACATACAAACACACTCACACACACATACACACACACACACACTCATACACACACAACATACACACACACACACACACACACACACACACCTTGAAAACAGTCGACAACTCATTAGTTTTGCTGAAGGGTTGATGAACTCTTTGTTCTCCCAGTTGTTTGCTGACGGAAACAGAAGTAGGTACTGATCAACAAAGCATAGAGGTTCACAGGTAAATATTAGCAGCCTAATGTTACTCACCAAAAGGACAACCAATATTGCACATTGCAAGACACATCTCTCCTATAATCCAATGAAGGTTCTGCTCAAGTTGTTTGTGAATATTTATTTAAACTGATGCAATAGAAAACATAATCAACATCTGCAGCAGCCCACTGATTTCCATGAGCGCCTTGAATAGAAATAAAGTTTGTTTCACCAAAGTTCTGTAACGTTTGGTCTATGTGAGAAATTTAAAGGTGCCAGGTGACAGGTGCCTAATTAGACCTCGGTCTACAAACTTCAAATAGAATGTAATGACACCGGCACACACTTGATCACTTAATTATATTCTAAATAATAACTTAATTAAATATTCTATCAATTGCTCTATCATGTCTATGTTGTTTTGCTCTGTTTTATGTTGGCTTTGAAAATAATGCCCAGTTAGAAGAGTAGGGCAATAAAGTCTTAGGATGATACCTGCCTCCTAATTCAATGGGTTTATCGGTTCAGTATCAACTGATATGCAAAACCCATGTATCAGAATCTGTATCAGAACTAAAACAGTTGGATCGGTGCATCCCTAGTGAATGCACTCCAAACACCAACACTAAGCATACAGGTAAATGTGCTTCAATCACCAACACTAATCACACAGGTAAATGTGCTTCAATCACCAACACTAATCACACAGGTAAATATGCTCAAACACCAACACTAATCATACAGGTAAATATGCTCCAAACACCAACACTAATCATACAGGTAAATGTGCTCCAAACACCAACACTAATCACACAGGTAAATATGCTCCAAACACCAACACTAATCATACAGGTAAATGTGCTCCAAACACCAACACTAATCACACAGGTAAATGTGCTTCAATCACCAACACTAATCACACAGGTAAATATGCTCCAACACCAACACTAATCATACAGGTAAATGTGCTCCAATCACCAACACTAATCACACAGGTAAATATGTTCCAACACCAACACTAATCACACAGGTAAATGCTTAAATAATGCTTTTAGAGAAGATTATCTGGATTATTGTGTACACAGCTGTGTGAAAACTGTGAAGCCAAACATGAATCCAATTCACAACTTGTGAACTTCATCATGGAGATCAAACTTGTAGGCTACATTCCAATCTGCAAAACAAACCCTGAGTCATGAGTTCCTAATGGCACACAGCTATGTAGCACAAGTCCCAAATCCCCTCTGTGAAGAAGGTGATCCATCACCCTGTTTATGTTATCAGGGGCAGAATCACATGGATAATGGTCACATGTTCCACAGCACTGCACAAATCAACAGGTGAGAACCAGCCACCTTTCTGGGTCACAGCCCACCAGTACCTGTGGTCAGGATGACTGCCTCCCTTACTGAAGTCGATATTGCCATGCTTTGACTGGTCACTCTTCATGGACGCACAGCTGAATGCAGGGGAGTCTGGTCTACTTTTCTCAATAGGACTATCAGTCATGATAACACAGTGTTAAACACAGGCATGCAGTTAAAGAGATTATTATTTTTACAAAGACACAAAGAAATCATTAATAATAACAAGGCCACACACTCACACACACACAAACACACACACCTTGTACGTCCATATTCACCAGCAGATTCTCCATGCTGACTCATGTTGGAGGAAGAACAGAGCTACAGTCACTCCCTGTTTGAGACAGAAAATAAGTTCATGGTCAGGTTAACAACAGTAGGGCTCTGGTCTTAAATGAAAGTATGAAATGCATGTCAATCTTATAGTTAAGATAATGCATTCAATGCATCACATTTCAAATACATTGAAAGAAGCAAGTGAAGTTCTAATAGTGCCATGACTTCCACGTTTGTTTTATTGAATGTTCAAAGGTAGTCAGTGAGCACCTCGAAAAAAGGTGTACGTTCACTTTTGATTTCTAATGCATGATGATTTCTAATAAATAAACATATTGAGGCTACGCATTTCTCCTTGGACAGTGGATTGCAAATTGTTATTCTAGTCATGATAAAACCTTGCAACTCATTCGGGTAGACGAGCCGATAACATTCAACTTTAATTTCAACTCTGAGGTCTCAAACGTATTCCATACTAAAATGTCTATAGGGCAGTTCCAGGGAAAACGTCCATTACGCCAATGAAATGCTTTGGAATTTGTATGATAGCAAATGCTCAAATATCATGTAACCATTCACATCACACTATTGCATTTTATTGGCGTTATGGACGTGAAAAAAAACATAATTTCCCGTGGAATAGCCCCTACATTATTTCTGATGGAATTATTAAAAGTACCTTACTTGGCAGCTTAGTAGGACTACTGTAAGGCTATTTGCAGTGTAACCTCAAATACGGAAGGACTTTAATATAGGCTAATGCACTACTTAGCCTAAACCAAGACGGGTAAAAAATAAAGTAGCCAAGTAGTAAGTAGGCAAGGAAGATCCGTAAAAACACACTCTCTATTCTCTAACAAGCATGTCTATTGCTGATAAACTTACTTTTGCCGTAGATAATGCATACTTTTTCCAGCCTAAGAAATGCACAAAAGTAGCTATATTAGTATAATATAGTAGTAATATTCAGGATACAGACCTACGATATTCTTTCACTTTCTATATTCCCGTGAAATTCCAATCAGAGCTCATGTATGGCCAATCCACCTGCACGAAGCTTCCGGGTTCTCTTCCCCGACTTTACCAGCAGGTGGCAGTATATAAGCGCTGATTAACCTGTTCAATCCCAATTCTTTCTGCAGATTTCAGCACATGGATTTTACTCCAGAGACCTTCCTTAAATACAAACATTATGCACTTTTTAATTTCATGTTCAATAAGTTTTATGCTTGTATAAAACTTAGATATAAATTGGTCAATAAAGCCTATTTGCACACTTGTAATCTTAAAATGAAAGCAGTGATGACAGTGCCCACTAAGCAAAGAATAATGAGATATTGTTAAGTTATTGTGCATATAACAAAAACGTTCATACTGGTTATCATACCACTATGGATACACACAGTCTAAACAGGAGACACACCTTAACATGGTGGAATTTCCAAAAGTCTTTTCAATTTTTGATGGATTAATTTTATTGTCTTATAGATAAATCATGGCCTCGCATAACTAGATAGCACTCTTACTGAATAGCAGGGACATGTTTAACCCCAATCCACCCCCCACGCCATTCTCACCTCCCATCCCCAACCCCTGCAACCTCGCCCCACCCGCACACTCAGCTGTAACATCAACTCAGCCGTAACATAGACTTTTAAAATGTATCTTATGGATAACTCATACAACTTACAAAATGCAAAAAACTTTCAATAATTTTCAATGCAGTGACTTTCAATGACTAGTTGACTTAGACTAAACTTAAACTAAACTTTCAATGACTGATCATTTTGTCTGTCTTTTGACTTCATCCTTTAGGAAAAAGTTTGAAGCATTCAACATGGAGAGGCTACCCACCCTTTTCACGTCCATATACAGTGTGCTTGTCACACCATCTGCATCTGCAGAAACGGTTTCCTGTGTTCTCAGGCCAGTGATCTTTTCCATTATCATTTTTGCAGATTGAATTTCTTGTAGCTGGTGGTCTGTCTTGGGTAAGGGCTGGTTTGCCAAATATTTTTATGAGACCCATTGCTACACATCATTGAAAGGCCAAGAGGTCATATTCACTCCCCATCACATCTCTGAAGAACAGCCAGCTGTTGATCATCGCTCTGTGAAGGGTCCAACAAACGATTGGCCACCACCATTTCTTCAACCTTATCATTGCCATGTGTCTGGACACATTGAGATCATGCAGATCAACACCCCCATGTTTTTGTTGCAGTGGGCTGTAGAACTTTGTCTTAGTCTTTTTTCTCCTTATTCCATCTAATGACAGGAAACACAGAAAACTTCTCTCCAGAATTTGATGCTATGGTCTCCACATTGTTGTCTCTCCACCGTACGAGCAGCTTTTCTTGCTCAGTGAGGATCTCTGTAACCACGCTGTGTCATCTCATCAAGAAGACTGACAGAGGTAAACAGGTTGTCATGCACAAAGTGGCACCCAGGAGGTGCGTCAGCCTGTTCAGCAAGATCCAGGACAAGACATGGGCCCTGTCCAAGGCCTGTATCAGGAAGGTGAGTGTGTCCTCCACAGTAGGGCTCTATATGGTACATGCACCCTGTAGGTGATGCAAGACTCCACAGCTTATAGCCAAATTGGATTGACTTGCCCTTAAAGAACTGCTTGCAACTGTGCCTGCCACAATAAGAGACAATACTTTCATTAACTGACAGCCATTTGGAGTATGGCATAACTTTGAAAGATTCATTTAGTGCAGTGAACATGCGTCGCACTTCGTAGAGAGGGTCATTTGTGGCCCTTGAATTTTCCACCCCATGAATTGAAGCCAATATTTCATCAAACCTATTCCTTCTCATTGCATTGGAGATGGCTTTGTTGTAGACATTGGGGTGTAATGACCAAAACAAGTGCCACCGTGGCACAGAACTGTACTCAGATGTAAGCTGAACCCCATAGAGGGTCAGCAATTTCTCCATGGTCAGGTCAAGCATTTTGCCTTTGGTCTGTATGGAGTATGCATTTGACATTTCATTTGTGAGTTCCCTGAGAGTGGGAGGATACATCAGCAAAAACAAATCAGGCGGATCGGGATGAGTTTGTTTGATGCACTCTGCTGCTTTTGGTCTGTAGGTCACAAAATCAGTAAAGCTTGATGCAGCTGGGCGTTTGGATCTTTTAAAAACCTTGTCCCTGTTGGGAATGTGTTCAATAGGAGCTCTCCGGAGTGGAAGGACCTGGAATGGCATGGGCCTGGTAAGGAGGAGAGGGAGAGGGGTGTGCCCACGTGGTACGTGATGGAGCGGTATGCGCCCGGCGAAGAGGAGAGGGAGGTGCCTGTGTGTGTGTGTGTGTGTGTATGTGTGTGTGTGTGTGTGTGTGTGTGCGTGTGTTTTGAAAACGCAGATAGAGAAGCTCTATACTGTATTGATGAGCATTGATCAGGAGTTAAGGAATAACGTGTGCGTGTGTGTGTGTGTGTGTGTTTAAATGTGAGAGAGTCTAATCAAGTTTCTTAAGTGCATCCTAAAGCTGTATTGTGGGGGATTGTTAGGTTTGGTGTGTGTGTTTGTGTGTGTGTGTGTGTGCACGCATTGATGCATTAATTATAACGTGTGTGTCTACAGGGTCTAACATATATACCTCCTAACATATATATAACTTATTTATTACATATACATCTATGTTATTCTGCTCTATCTTGGCTTGGTAAATAGGCCCAGTTAGGAGAGTAGAGCAATGCAAGCTGAGGATGATGCCTGTGTCTTAATTCAGTGGGGATATCAGATCAGTATCAGATATCAACCGATATGCAAAAACCCATGTATAGGAATCAGTAACGTTGGATTGGTGCATCCCTAATAAAAACACAAACACACACCACACATACATGCTCAGATACCACACACACACACACACATACAGTATATACACTATACCACACACATTAAAAAACACAAAAAGGCACTAATATGTACACACACACACACAGACACACACACACACAGTATACACTATAGCACACACATTAAAAAACACAAAAAGGCACACATATGTACACACACACACCTCTTTCTCTCTCCCTCCCTGACAATGATGGACCACTGCCCACACCCTTCCACAGCACACAAGAGAGTGCAAGACCTCCAGCCAAGGTCTGCTAAGTCACCAGCAACCTCATCATTACACACACACACACACACACACACACACACATACTTATTCACCT
>PYXC01002556.1:220000-237500 GCA_015244755.2 Tenualosa ilisha | reverse complement strand
TAAAATTGTAGTGCAGTTATTGATGTTTATTATCATTGTAAAATATACCCTCTGTTTACACTCAGTTCAGTACTTACTGGACTCTTCTTGATGCTTTGACCACTGGCAGCATCCTCAGCAGACCTGCATCTGATCTGGCAGGTGAACCCCATCCCCCATAATCCTGCAGGTTAAACTCCTCCAGTTCCTGGTCTGACATCAGCAGCACAAAGGCCAGAGCTGACAGCTGGGAAAGAGAGATATCCTCTCTGGGTTTATTCTCCTTCCTCAAGTAGCCCTGGACCTCCTCCACCAGAGACTGGTCATTCAGCTCATTCAGGCAGTGGAACAGGTTGATGCATCTCTCTGGGTTGGGGGCTTCACTGATCTTCTGCTTGATGTACTTGACAGTTTCCTCTGTGTTCAGTGAGCTGCTTCCTCTCTGTGGCAGCAGGTCTTTTAAGAGCTTCTGATTGGACTCCAGTGAGAGGCCCAGGAGAAACCTCAGGAAAAGGTCCAGGTGTCCACTCTCATTTCTTAAGGCCTGATCCACTGCAATCTTGTGTAGGTCACAGATGTTTGCTGCCTTAAACAGAGATGAAAATGTAGATGACTGTTTATCCAGAATATTGACCCCTTTGTTCTGATAACTCAGGAGCACATAGAGAGCTGCTAGAAACTCTTGGATGCTCAGATGAACAAAGCAGAACACCTTCCCCTGATACAGCCCAGCCTCCTCTCTGAAGATCTGGGTGCACACCCCTGAGTACACTGATGCCTCTTTCACATCAATGCCACACTCTCTCAGGTCTTTATCATAGAAAATCAGATTGCCCTTCTTCAGCTGCTGAAAAGCCAGTTTCCCCAGGGACTCAATGGTCTTCTGGTTCCAGACTGTATTCACACCTTGTTTTTTATACTTCTGACTCCTGTGTTTGGTTTGTATAATCAGGAAGTGTGCGTACATTTGAGTCAAAGACTTTGGAATCTCTGTACTGTTGGCTTCAGTCAGGATGCTCTCCAAAACAGAGGCTGACATCCAACAGAAGACTGGAATGTGACACATGATGTAGAGACTTCTAGATGACTTCAGGTGTGTGATGATTCTGCTGGCCAGCTTCTCTTCTGTGATCCTTTTTCTGAAATACTCCTCTTTTTGTGGGTCACTGAAACCCCGGACTTCTGTCACCTGGTCAACACACTCAGGAGGGATTTGATTGGCTGCTGCTGGTCGGGAGGTGATCCACTTGAGAGCAGAGGGAAGCAGATTCCCATTGATGAGGTTTGTGAGAAGGACATCCACTGCGGCGGGTTCTGTTACACTGTAGATGCTTTCATTGTGCTGGAAATCTAGAGGAAGTCTGCTTTCATCCAGACCATCAAAGATGAAAGTAATGTTGTATCTGTCCTGGTCCATGAAGGAAAAGTCTTTTGTTTTACTGAAAAAGTGATGAATGATGTCCATAAGGCTGTATTTCTTGTGTTTGACCAGGTTTAGCTCACGAAAAGGAAGAGGAAATATAAAGTGGATATTTTGATTAGCTTTTCCTTCAGCCCAGTCCAGAATAAACTTCTGCACAGAGACTGTTTTTCCAATGCCAGCAACTCCCTTTGTCAGCACAGTTCTGATGGGTTTGTCTTGTCCAGGTAAGGGCCTGAAGATGTCAGCACATTTGACTGGTGTTTCCCCCTTTGTTACTTGTCTCTTGGATGCCATCTCAATCTGTCTGACCTCATGTTCAGTATTGACCTCTGCACTGTCCCCCTCTGTGATGTAGAGCTCAGTGTAGATCTTCTCCAGGAAAGTAGTTTTTCCCTGCTTTGGGATGCCTTCAAATACACTCTGAAACTTTTTCTTCAGTCTGTATTTGAGCTGTTTCTGACATCTTGGAAATAGTCCATCTGGATAAAAATATATTCATTAGATATCAGAAAGCACAGCTGTCCACAAGTGTTATCAATTAGCATTATAAACATAGAGATAATTATAAATTGGCATTCTGCAATAAACTCAGAAATACCGTCATTATTTCTGCTATATGATATGGTGTTATTACTGAAAATGTTTCCAGTTCCAATGAATGAATATAAACTATTGTAAGCTATAGTGGTTATAAGTAAATCACTCACATTTCTCCAGCCGCTGAGCGATGACCTCCTGACTCATGTTCCTCAGGATTTGCACTGCAATCTTCAGAGCTCCATCTCTGGCATCTCTCTGCTCCTCCTCCTCCTCCTCACTACAAGGGGATTCTGGGTAATCAGGACTCAGGAGCTTCTTGAGTCTCTTTAGTTCATTCTTCATGAAAGTGATGACGTTGTGTTCCAGCTCCTGATTACAAGTCAAATTGTTCCACCAGTGAAAATTAAAATCAGGTTGTTTCATTAAAAAGAAAAGAAACAACTCTTCTATCCATCAGCATGTGTACACTCACACACACACACACCTTGAAAACAGTAGACAACTCATTACAGGCGTTGCTGAGGGGTTGATGAACTCTTTGTTCTTCCTGTTGTTTGCTGAAGGAAACAGAAGAACAGCAGGAATTGGTCAACAAAGCACAGAGGCATACAGGTAAGTATACTTCAAACACCAGCACCCCCCCACCCCCAACACACACACACACACACACACACACACTCACATACACACACACACACTCACATACACACAGTCACATTATTCCAGAGGTCCAGATAGGCCCCACAGTATGAATGCACACACAGAAGCAGATGCATACACGCACACACATACACACACACTCCAGACCTATCAATTTCCCACAATACAGTTTTTGGATACACTTAACAAACTTCAGTACACTCTCTCACATTTAAACACACACGCACGCATACACACACACACACACACACACACACACACACACACACTCACACACACAGAGCAAACCTAATAATCAGCCTTTAGATACACACACACACACACTCACGCACACACACACATTGCAATTATGGCATTGAGAAACACACACATAAGCAAACATGCATGCACGCACACATACACAGGTGACACAAGAGGTGCAGAGGTTTGTCAAATGTGCAAACACACACACATACACACACACAAACACACACACACACACACACAAACTTACAAGACTGTAAGTTTTTCTCTATAGAGGACATTTCCCATAACCTGATGCATCAGCCGCTTTCACATCATTTCACTTTGTACAAAGCATCTGAAACCTCAGTTGACATGTATTTACTCCACTCATCTGACACCTGAAATCAGTTGGCATGTATTCACTCCACTCATCTGACACCTAAAATCAGTTGGCATGTATTCACTCCACTCATCTGACACCTAAAATCAGTGGGCATGTATTCACTCCACTCATCTGACACCTAAAATCAGTTGGCATGTATTCACTCCACTCATCTGACACCTGAAATCAGTTGGCATGTATTCACTCCGCAGATACTTTCTGCTTCAGCATCATCTCTACTATTTTTTCATGACATATGCTATGCACTGGAATGCACCGTTTCAATTCAACGTTAACGTTTCCAGCCCTCCCTCCCTGTGTTTGCTGATCTGGTCTGTCCCAACTCAGAGACCATGAAAAGTCTATTCTTAAGTCTGGTTCCCTGACTCTGTGATGGAACTAAAAGAAATTGAGCGGAAGTACCAGACGGCACTAACCTGGATACATTACCCACCAACACTAATCACACAGGTAAATATAATCCAAACACCAACACTAATCACACAGGTAAATATGCTTCAAACACCAGCACTAATCACACAGGTAAATATGCTCCAAACACCAACACTAATCACACAGGTAAATATGCTTCAAACACCAACACTAATCACACAGGTAAATATGTTCCAATCACCAACACTAATCACACAGGTAAATATGCTTCAAACACCAACACTAATCACACAGGTAAATATGCTTCAAAACACCAACACTAATCATACAGGTAAATATGCTTCAAACACCAACACTAATCACACAGGTAAATATACTCCAAACACCAACACTAATCATACAGGTAAATATGCTTCAAACACCAACACTAATCATACAGGTAAATATACTTCAAACACCAACACTAATCACACAGGTAAATATGCTCCAAACACCAACACTAATCACACAGGTAAATATGCTTCAAACACCAACACTAATCACACAGGTAAATATGCTCCAAACACCAACACTAATCACACAGGTAAATATGCTTCAACACCAACACTAATCACACAGGTAAATATGCTCCAAACACCAACACTAATCACACAGGTAAATCTGCTCCAACACCAGCACTAATCACACAGGTAAATATACACCAGCACTACTGTCCATGTAAAGCTAAATATGCTCCAAAGACTAATTTGCATATACTGTAATATGTAAGTAAATATGAGAAGCATATTTAATCTTTCTCCTTTTTTTCAATGACTACATTTACATGCACCGTATATTGAGAATAAGCCCAGTATTTTAGTTAAAGCAAGATTCCAGAAAAGAGGTTTGGTACAGCAATATTCCAGTTTACATGTCAATTACTATTTTGAAGTTAAACAGCAGTGGCCTGTGGCATCAGCACTTTATTGCAAACTTAAATAAATTTAGTGTTTTTTTATCCTTTGAGAAGCCCCTGGATAGTTGATATAGTTTTAAGTGCACAAGACAGAGTTCACAGCTGCAGACAGTGTAGAGAAAATATCTGTTTATTTCAGCACCTGACGCATTAATAGTAAGAAGAAGTAATACTAAGGGCAAAAGTAATGAAAAGGGGTTATGAGACCTTCTGGAGACAAAAGGGTGCAGATCCACTGCGCTTCTGTGTGTGCAACACAGATGTAACCGCACCTTCCGCAACCGCAAATTCACCTTAATTCAAATGTAAGTTACAGTTGCATCTGTGTTGTTTTGATTGTTTTGATTGTTTTACCTCCTGAAGACAGTTTGTGTCCCTAAACTATAATAAATATGCTGGGGGGGCGGGGGAGTTATTCCACTTAATAAATATGCCAGGGGGTTTATGTGGGTATTTAGACACTGGAATACAGAGTTACTCTGAATATGACAGCAGAATGCGATCTCCAACATTAAGTTGTGAATTACAAGAATTAGACTGGAGAGAATGCTGGAATAACATGACGATGGTCTACATAACAGTACTGGAGAAGTGGATGAAGACCAACTCTCTCTACCTGGGATCAGGATGAGTGTCTTCCTCTCTGAAGTCGATGATGTGCGCCTTTGACCTGTCACTCTTCATGGACACACAGCTTGGTGCAGGAGAGTCTGGTCTCTCATCCACTGGCCTTCAGCAAAGAAGACATAACATACAGCAGTTAAGTTCAGGAGGCTCTTTTCCTAAAGAAACTTCAAACTGTAGTTCTGCTTGTATTGTTGTAAAACAAGAGTGTAACAGGAGACCTTTGACCTTGGATAAGTTCTTCATTGCTCTCTCTCTCTCTCTCTCCCCCTCTGTGTGTGTATGTGTGTGTGCGATTGTGTGTGTGTGTGTGTCTGTCAGTATATGTGTTATTCTGTGCATGATGGTAACTTTCTTGCAATGAAGACACTCAAGGATACAGGTCAAGAGCCCTAAATATTGATTATCAGTCACATGGTTCTAATCTCTACACAAATGTTCAGGGCAACAGCCCACCAATACCTGTGGTCATGATGACTGCCTCCCTTAGTAAAGTTGATGCCCCTTTCTTTTGACTGGTCACTCTTCATGGACACACAGCTGGGTGCAGGAGAGTCTGGTCTTCTTTTCTGAATTGGGCCATCACTGATAATAACACAGTGTAAAAGGCATGGTGTGACAAGATATAACTATGTTTAGATAAAACACCAATAAATTATTAGACCTAATGATGACAAAGACAAGACACACACATGCTCTCTCACACACACACATACACACTCACACACTCACACACACATTACACTTATGGCATTGAGCAACACACACAGAAGCAAAGATACAAACATGCAAGTACACACACACACAGGAGACACATACACACACACCTGGAGACAGTGATAAGACCAGTATTTTAGTTAAAACATTCTAGAAAGATTCTAGAAAAGAGGTTTGGTAAAGGAATATTCCAGTTTACATGTCAATTAATATTTTGAATTTAAACAGCAGCGGCCTGCGGCATAACGGCACTTTATTGTTATTGTTATATACTTTATCTCTACGCAAATGTACTGGGCGGCAGCCCACCAATACCTGTGGTCATGATGACTGCCTCCCTTAGTAAAGTCGATGCCCCTTCCTTTGACCAGTCACTCCTCATGGACACACAGCTGGATGCAGGAGAGTCTGGTCTTCTTTTCTGAATTGGGCCATCACTGATAATAACACAGTGTAAAAGGTGTGACGAGAGATGACTATGTTTAGATAAAACACCATTAAACCTAATGATGACAAAGACAAGACACACGCGCGCATGCACACACACACACACATACACACACACACACACACACACACACACACACACACTCCTAGCACTTCCATACCCAACAGCAGAATGTCCATGTTGACTCATGTTGTAGGCAGATCTACAGTCATTCCCTGTGTAAGAAACACAAAGAGTATTTTTCTGGGGTCTAAAATCAGAAAGCAGGTGTTGAATGACAGCTGGTCACCTGATCTAGGCATCATCACTTTAACAATGAGTATCTGTTCTCCAGTCTCTATCTAAAACCTGTCATAGGTCTATGACTAGTGCTGTCTCCACTCACTGAATCTCCCCCAGAGATTTGATACTGAATGACCCAGCGACCTCAAAGTTGTATTTTCCAGCAGTAGGAATCAAATGGGCCCCCTGAGATGAGCTGTGAGTCTAAGCACTTATTTCTTTCTCTCTCTGTCCCTCTGTCTCTCTCTCTCTCTCTCTCTCTCTCACACACACACACACACACACACACACTCACACTTATTATGGTCTCCACAGCATGTTTCAAAGTTCATTTGTTATCAGATGTACAGTATCTCACCCCATGTCCCTAAATATAACAAGCAGAAAAACAATCTTTCTGTTCGTCACAGCAGTTCTTTAATTATTTGTTTCTCATCTGAATAGTATTTAGGCTACTTGCTGTCAGTTAAAACAGTTTGTATTGCTGTGCCATGTAAATTTCAGTGTGAGTTTAGATGTTCAGAAACTGCCCTGCTGACATACACAGCATACGTGCAAATATTAAGAGCAAAAACATCAAACACCACCAATATTCCCACTATTTCAACACTTACCTAAAAGTGTGGACTAAATCACAACGCTCTCTACAGTTGCTTTTCAATGTGGTCCTCTAAAACCGCTTGTCCTCTTCGGTGGAAAAACAGGTTATTGAAGAGAAAGTGTCACATCCTTATGACTGAGGAGTGTAATAATTAAACAGGCAACTGAGTTCACTGATTGGCTAATCAAGGCTGAACCCTGGTAGAACTGATTATCTGATCTAGTCTAGAGGGTTTATAGCCAGACCATAACAAGACTGAAGTTTTACACGCAAACCTTTGGATGCAATAAACAAGTTTATCATTGATGATCATGAAAACCTGGAACGGTCGGAATTGAATCTGTGTTCTTAAATTTGTGGTGTGGACGCCTTCACCAACTGCCCCGCTGTGCAACCAACCCCCAATCCAACTTCCAATTTCCAACTCAAATTTCCAACTTCCAATTTCCAACTCAAGGAAATCAGATGGGTATTAAATAACAGCACAGGTCCATAGGGACAGGTCACTTTAGACTGGTCCTTTTTGGAGCCCCTCCACCTTCTTCTCCTGGTTTGGCTTACCTGGTTCTGGTCAATAGGGACTGGTCCTATTGGACCCTGTCCTTGTCCTCCTCCTCCTGGTCAGCAGGCTGGTGTGGCTAAAGTAGTTCTGGTCAATAGGAACTGAACTTATGGACCCCCTCCTGGTTAGTAGGTTGGTGTCACTAAGCTGGTTCTGGTTCTGGTTCAGTATCAGTGTGGTGCTGGATCTGCCCCTGCCTCCCTCTCCTGGTGGGCAAATTGGGAGAGGTGCTCCAGTCTCTGCTGTTTCTGGACTGGGTCTCCCTCTGGGGGGCTGAGTCCAGGACTGCAAATCACATCTGCTGGTGCTTCAAGTACATATTGGTATCACCCTTCTGCATGACTCTAATTTAATATTCCAACATTTTACGTTCCTCGCCCCTTGCAATTCTGACATTAACAAACTATTGTAAATATTCGCTCGATGTGCCTTGCAACGCTGACATGCTTCAGCAGCGAATCAGAGCACTGCTCATTATAGGTGGAAAAATGAGGCACTTTGCACTAGGGCAACTTGAATAGGTTGAATAGGTCTCCTTCAACCACTTTCACATTGCATTTATGCATTTAGCAGATGCTTTTATCCAAAGCAACTTACATTTGTCAACTATCAATTACATCAGGGCCAACCTCCCCTAGAGCAACTTAGGGTCAAGGGCAAAATGGTGGCAGTGGGGATTCAAAGCCAAATCCTAATCCTAATCCTAACCCAAATCCTTAACCACTACACCACCACCGCCCAACTAAACTAAAGGCCATCTATGAAGACCTCAGAGAACAATTTGAAATACTGTATAGATATATGGCAGCGCATCTTTAAATAAGTAATGTTCAGCTTCTGGGACAAAGTGGATTTTATTGAATTTTCCCAGGGAGAGAACAACATAATCGGGGAATGTCTCCCAAAATCAGGGTCGCCTGGTCACCCTATGCGGAGGTGTTTCAGCAGCAGGCAGAAGCATTTTCCTCTGCATAATCCTCACTGTTCTCTCTCTCTCTCTCTCTCTCTCTATACATGCCAGGCAACTGTCTAGAAGGGTCTTGGGATGTCGGAGGGGAGGTTAACTAATGTACGTGTACAGCTAGGCTAGCTGGTATCTATTACACATGTACAGAATAACTAAGGATTTACGAAGGATTTGAAGGACTGGCATCAGCAGCCATCAACACACACACACACACACACAGAGAGAGAGAGAGAGAGAGAGAGAGAGGTCAAAGGTCCCCTGATATACTCTTGTTTTATAGAACTACATGTATAATTACAATGTGGACAAAAAATTTAGACCAGACTCCCCTGCACCCAACTATGTGTCCCAGAAGAGTGATTGGGGAACAGATCAACAGATCTGCTCAAGGGAACAGATCATCTGCTTCAGAGAGGGAGATGATCATCCTGATCCGAGGTAGTAAGATTTGCTCCGCTCCTGATCCAAGGTTGCAGATTTGAGCCCCGGCCTGGACTGTGCAGGATAACTGTGGTTACACATGATGGTCTGACTTTATGTGATTCAGACACCCAGGCATTGATCATCAGAATACGTTCAGTATCTACCTATTCTATGTCATTGGATTTTAAATTGCTCTGTTGACATAGCACAGCTATGTAGCACAAGTTCCAAATCCACTCTGTGAAGAAGGTAGTCTATCACCCTGTTAAGGTTATTATGGGATAGAATCACATGCATAATGTCAGTGTTGGGCAAGCTTCTGAGAAAATGTAGTTAACCAAGTTACCAGTTACTGTACATCAGATGAGGCTTCACTAGCCTAAGGCTGGGTTGCACTAATGTGGTTTCATTTTTAAACTGGATTAAATCACAGTTTACTGACTAATTATGTTACACCAAGTTTAAACCTATTTTAAATTTATTTTACATTAATCTCTGGTTAAATTTAAACCATGGGTAATCTCATTTACCCCTAGACTGCCAGTTTAACTTAAACCATCCCTGGAGGTTTTCAGTGTTACTGGCAACATGGCTGCATACATTCGCTTGGTGGAATTAGAAGGAGTTCTGCGCAGGAGTAATCAAGATTGCTTAACCCCAAGCAGTTTTACAGCAATATCTGGGTTTTCTCCAGTGGTAATGATTCACAAAAGAGTCTATAATGTACAGGGAGTTTTCGTGACCTCAATCTCAAAACGCCAAACACCTCGATGAGCTCAGTGAGCGATTCATTTTTTAAATGATGAAAAATTTGAGCCTCTTTGTCGTGGCATAACAGATTACAGGCCGTTACCGATAACTATTTTAAGTCAGTGAAGTCAATAAAGTCAAGTCGATGATGTGTTCCTTTGGCCTGTCACTCCTCATAGACACACAGCTGGTTGGAGTGGAGTCTGGTCTTTTCTTAACTGGGCAATCTCTGATGATGACAACATAATATTAAAGGCATGGTGTGAAAGGGATGCTTATGTTTAGAAAAACACACCAGGAAATTATTAACAGCAATAAGGCCAACACACACACACACACACACACACACACACACACACACACACACACACAAACACACACTTTGTATTTCCGTATTCACCAATAGATTCTCCATGTCAACTCATGTTGGAGGCAGAGTTCCAGTCATTATGCTTGACACACACAGAAAGGAGGTTGATGGTCAGGTTAACAACAATAGGCCTCTGCTATTATATAAACATATTAAATGCATGTCATGAAATATATTTACCTAAAAAAAAGAATTCATTCTAAAAAACAGAAGCAAGTGAAGTTCGAGAGCCATGACTTTCTTCTTCGTTTAGCTGAATGTTCAAACAGTCGGTGAGCATCTCAAAAAAAGGTTTACTTTTGATTTCAGTTGAAATATATTTACACATTTCTCCTCACACATTGGATTGCAGATTGTTACTTCAGTGTTTTGGCATTTCATATTACTGTAAAAGCTTGCAGCTCGTTTGGGTAGAACTTTACTTTGAGTTTAGCACTGTCAGGCTATGATTTACAGTTCAGAATACAGCCTAATCAGAGACGGAGGGACTTTGACATCTAAGGCACTAGTCAGCCCATTGTTAAAAATAAAATAAGCCTTGTTGTAAATAATACTAATTCTATAAAGATCAGTAAAAAAAACAAAGTCCCAACTCTCTAACGCCTGTACAAAGCGAATTTACTTTTGCCGTCGGTATTGTACAGTTTTATCAACCTCAGAAAAGCACTTGTAGATATAATTATGTTGTAAATGTGCTTTAACGTTTCCTTCCCCAACCTTGCCAGCAGGTGGCAGTATGTAAGCACGGTTTACAGAGCTGTATAGAAATACATGGCTCAGGCCATTTATTTTTCTGGGCTGCTCCTTGAGCTGTAGATAGATATGACTCCAAGTGTGTGTGTGTGTGTGTGTGTGTGTGGTGTGTGTGTGTGTGTGTGTGTATGTGTGTGTGCGCATGTGACTCTGTGACTAGATTCTGTAGATGGTGTGCCACACACACACACACACACACACACACACACACACACACACACACACACACAGTGTCTTTCTGATCCTGAGAGAAACACTTAGCCTACATATTTCAGTTGATTGTTTCAGAGTGGATTTTTATTTTATATATGAATGACATTATGGTGTTATGTGAGCTGGAACAGAGGTTTGATTTTGTAAACTTCGGGTAAACTGGGGTGTGTAAGTACATCAGCTAGCTTTAGCCATTTAGCTAAAACATTACACTAATATTGCATCAGTATGCTAACATACCCTGACAGTGACATTCCCATCAGCATGCTAACATAACACTAACTTTAACACTAACTATTGTCATTAAGGAAGTGAAGCCGTCAGAACTGTATCAATAGAGACAGAAAGTCCAGCCAGACTGGGGCCATAATCTATCTTTGGTCAAGGCAGGCCCTCAGCAGGGAAATAAAACTGATATTACAGTAATCTAAACCCTACTGCCTTGTAAGTCACAATTATTATGCTCGGTGTTGAGAAACAATGACAAGGGTTGATTTGGTTTGAGTCCAGTTTATTCAGTGTAAATCTCCACCCAGTGGCTTGAAGGGTCTGTGTCCATAAAGTGCTTTTCCTGCTGGAACAAATGCTGAGAAGCATTTGACCTCTCTGGCTTTCTTGAAAAAGACTTTCTGTTCATTTCTGTTCATTACTGTCAAGTAGTGACAGCATAGTAACTAAGGGTAGTTAGCTTGCTAACGTCTTGAGTGCCGACAGTTTGCTGACAGACACCTTCCAAATCACAGCACGCATCTTAGGTTAAAACAATGTACAGATACAGCTTCTCATCAAAGGCCAAGCTAAACAGATCTCTGCCATCAGTGGAGCTCAGTCTGCTGTTAGCGTTGTGCTCAGGAAGAAATGCTATACAGACATGTGCCCTTACACACTGAGGGAAACACAGCTGGCTGCTTGAGGATGTTAACTGGAGGCATCCTGAGAAAAACTGCACCTATGGGGACAGATCAGGGCCAGATCAGGGCCAGATCAGGGCCATATCAGAGCCAGATTGGGGCCAGAATGCAGATTTGGCTGAAAACCACTCCTGACCCAGTGGTTATCAGGAGCAGGGCTGTGCTGACAGACTGACCAGTGCAGAGAGAATCCAGATCTCAGCACCTCATATCAGTTATTGAGTCTTCCTGTGTGTGTATCTGAGTGTGTGTGTGTGTGTGTGTGTGTGGTTTGGGGTCTATGTGGGTCTGTGTAGATCTTTGTGTGTGTGTGTGTGTGTGCGTGTGTGTGTTTTGTGGGTCTGTGTAGGTGTGTGTGTGTTTTGTGGGTCTATGTAGGTGTGTGTGTGTGTGTGTGTGTGTGTGTGTGTGTTTCAGGCCTATTGCCCTGGCACATCACTGACTGCCACTGTCTGTCACCACGGCAACCCTGCTGGACCTCTCAGTGTGGCTCCGCCCCTGGGCGTGTGAAAGCCCCTTTGTCTCACGCAGCGCAGGACATCCCACTGACCTTGTGTGTGTATGTGTGTGTGTGTGTGTGTGTGTGTGTGTGTTTACTGGGGTGTGTCAATGAGTGATGAAGGGGTTATGGAATAGTATTTAAACTCATGGGACTGTGTGTGTGTCTGTGTTTGTGTATAGTTGGATGAGAGCAAACGAAATGTCTGTGTGTGTATCCCTTGCCTCTTGAAGGTCCCATCAGACCATCCCCAGCAGAACTTCTGTTTGTGTGTGTGTGTGTGTATGTGTGTGTGCTCACCCCCATGTTGTAGTGAGTGACAGTGGAGTTTGCCAATAAACTTGTTTATGCTCCTGAGGAAAAAAAATAGGTGAACAAATGCTCAGCATATGCCTGTGTGTGTGTCTCTGTGTGTGTGTGTGTGTGTCTGTGTGTGTATGTGTGTGTGTGTGTGTGTGAAGACCCAGTGGCCATCAGAAAACACTCTCTCATCCTCAGCGTCCTTGCAGTGTGTGTGTGCGTGTGTGTGTGTGTGTGTGTGGTGTGTGTGTGTGTGTGTGTGCGTGCGTGTGTGCGTGCGTGCACCATCTTGGGCAGAATGTCTTTGGCAGCACAGGAAAGTCTCAGCCACCAGTGTCTGCCTGGCTGGTCTGAAGTTCATTCTATGGGAGCCCCTGAGGGACAATTAGAGTCAGTCTGTCCTCCAGCTGCTGATGAGATCATACAACAGACAGGAACCTACATCTATGACGTGCAGCCTGGTGTCTGCTTATGTGTGTGTGAGTGTGTGTGACAGAGAGAAAGAGCGAGTGAGAGTGTGTGGGTGTGTGTGCGTGAGAGAGGGAGAGAAGATGAGTGTGTGTGTGTGATCGAGTGAGAGAGAGAGAGAGAGTGTGTGTGTGTGTATGTGTAATTTATGTAAGAGGTTGCAGCACTTCTGTGCGCTGATGTGAATGACAGGGCCTGTGAGCACAACATCCCATAATACTGAGCTTGTTGCCTGGTAGCGTAATAGTTTCTCCCTCTGCTGTCCCGTGTGTAATGTATGGGCATGTTTTTATTATGTCCGAGGGCTTGTGCTGTCTGATGGTTTATTTCAGTTCTGTTTTATGTCTCTGTGTGTGTAGTGCGTCCAGCGGGTCATGTTCACTGTTCTAGACATGCCATCTCTGCCGGACTGTGTGTGTGTGTGTGTGTGTGTCTCCACTGTGTGTTATATTTGTGATAAAGATGTGTCGTCTCTGCTCAAATGTGGTGTGTGTGTGTGTGTGTGTGTGTGTGTCCACTGTCCTTCTGTGTGTCATGTCTGATAGAAACGTGCTCTATTCCAAAATATGTGTGTGTCTTTGACCAGGACTGCATAATTTATATGATTTGGGATCCTGCTTACATTTGTGTGTGTGTGTGTGTGTGTGTTTACAGTCCACGTGTGTAATATCTGTAATAAGGACATTCTGTTTCTGATTTCTATGCTGTACGACCCTGCGTGTGTGTGTGTGTGTGTGTGTGTGTGTGTGTGTGTGTGTGTGTGTGTGTGTGTGTGTGTGTGGGTTGGTGGGTTGTCTGATTAAGCATGATCCTAGTAGTCCAGTACAGAGAGTCCAACTTACATATTTAAAGCCTGCCAGATGTTTCCCACTCAGTCTCTACCCAGGCATCCCATAATGAAAGTGTTTACTCATGAGAACGGCAGAGCCTGATTGGCCAAGTCCTAATGCCTCTGTCACCAGGGGAGATCAAGCGATTACCTATCCACTGATGAGGAGCGCTCAAGCACCTGGGTTCCATTAAGCAGGTAATTAAGAGAGAGTCCTGAGTCGTATTTATTTACACAACAACATTTACAGATAACGACACACACACACACACACACACACACACACACACACGCCATACACTGCACACACACTCACACACACGCACGCGCACACACACCACACACACACACACACACACACACACACTCACGCACACACGCACACACACACACCACCACGCACACACACACCACTCACACACGCACGCACACACACACACACACCACCACACACCACGCCACACACACACACACCACACACACACACACACCACACGCACACACACACACACACTCACGCACACACGCACGCGCACACACACACACACACACACTCACACACACACACACACACACACAGTGCTACCTCACTGGGAAGGTACAGCACAAGGGATAAATAGAGAGAGAAATGCAACAGAAACAAAGAGGGAGAAAAAGGGACAGAGGAGAGAAAGAAAGAAATGAAAGAAAGGGATGGAGAGAAGGAGAGGAAGATAGATAGAATAAAAGAAAGAGAAAGAAGGGAGGGAAGAGGGGCGGGTGGGAGGAAGTAAGGAACACACACACACACATACACACACACACACGCGCACACACCCACATACACACACACACGGCTGTTTCAAGTCACTGCCTAACCAGGCATCACACAGGTGCTTAGGAGTGGAGAGGGAAACCAGGAGACAGTTATATCACCACAAACACACTTGCCCCCCCCCCCCCCAACACACACACACACACACACACACACACACAGCTGTTCCACAGGCCATGAGAAATGAACCCTTCCTAATTGCATGTCTCCTTGTTCCCTGAATGGTCATCTTTCTTCTAGGCTAACCATAAATGCACGTGTGCACTCGCACGCACACACACACATACACGCACACACGCACGCACACACGCGCGCACACCACACGCACACACACAGATACTTTGTGTTTGTTTGTGTATTTGTTACACTTTATATAATGGGCAGCCGTTCTAGATCTTTCCTACTCCGTTTGTTTTTGCTAGTCACAGTCAAAATACACTCCACCTCTCCTAATGCACACACACAACACACACAAACACGCACAAACACACACAAACACAGACATAAACAGGGATATTTTGTGAGGTTTTGGTCATGAATTTGTTATACTTTAGCAACTGGCCAGCAGTTCCAAGTCTTCTCTGATCTTTGGTTTATTGTTGGTAAAATGGCTGAAATAAACGAAAGTGAAAACACACTTCAGTACTGCACACACACACACACACACACACACATACACACACACACACACACACACACACACACCCATCCATCTCTCTCTCTCTCTCTCACACACACACACACACACACACCTTATTATGGGCTAAGAGTAAGAATCATTAATCACTTGAGTCAGTGTTCATTGCCTGAGCGGCTCTGTTGGTAATGTAATGGGCCGGAGAAACACACTCTGTGTGCACTAACAGCATCCGCTACACCAGCTGCCTTTGCAAGGAGCAAAAATGCCCTTCAAATATAATAGAAAATATTAGAAATTAAATAAGCACCTGGAACTATATATAAGCAAAATATAATATTTAAAATATTATAAATCTAAGGATATTTGGAGTTTGTGTAGTTAAGAACCAAGCGTTATTAATCTTATACTGCATGAGCATAAAACCAGTTTGTGTTCAAAGATATAGACACACAAACACTAACACTGTAAAAATTGCCCTCTAAATATAAGATAAAATGTAATATATCAAGCAGACTTGTACCGGAAATAAAATGGCCTTGCTGTACTTCAGTTACACTGATATTACACTAATATGACACTGATATTACACTGATATTACACTGATATGACACTGATATATATGACACTGAATAATATACACTGATATGGCACTGATATTACACTGATATGACACTGATATGACACTGATATGACACTGATATACAAAACTGATATGGCACTGATATTACACTGAATATGACACTGATATAAATATGACACTGATATTACACTGATATACACTGATATGACACTGATATGACACTGATATGGCACTGATATTACACTGATATGCACTGATATTACACTGATATGGCACTGATATTACACTGATATTACACTGATATGGCACTGATATTACACTAATATGACACTGATATTACACTGATATTACACTGATATGACACTGATATTACACTGATATGGCACTGATATGACACTGATATGACACTGATATGGCACTGATATGGCTTTCATCTGGCTGCATGTGATGGTTGCTGTAAAATGGCTGCGATGTGGATAATGTAATTCTGATCTGGCCCTAATAGTTTTGATCTGGCCCTAATAGTTTTGATCTGGCCCGGATAGTTCTGACCTGGCCCTAATAGTTCCGATCTGGCCCGGATAGATCTGATATGGCCCTGATAGTTCTGATATGGCTCTGATAGTTCTGATATGGCCCTGATAGTTCTGATATGGCCATGATAGTTCTGATATGGCCCTGATAGTTCTGATATGGCCATGATAGTTCTGATCTGGCCCTGGTAGTTCTGATATGGCCCTGGTAGTTCTGATATGGCCCTGATAGTTCTGACATGGCCCTGATAGTTCTGATCTGCCCTCATAGTGGCATAATTATGCCCTGATATGGCATAATTATGATCTCCTCCCAATAGTTCTAATATGGCCCCGATGGCTTCTGTGATCTTATGTTGCCCTTTGATATCTTATGTTTATTTTGATATGACCTTGTAGTTCTGATCTGGCTCTGATAGTCTGATATGGCTCTAATAGTTCTGATATGTCCTTGATAGTTCTGATATGACCCTTGTAGTTCTGATCTGGCTCTGATAGTTCTGATATGGCTCTAATAGTTCTGATATGTCCTTGATAGTTCTGATATGACCCTTGTAGTTCTGATCTGGCTCTGAGAGTTCTGATATGGCTCTAATAGTTCTGACATGTCTTGATAGTTTGATATGACTTGTAGTTTGATTGCTCTGATAGTTCTGATA
>PYXC01002556.1:205000-210000 GCA_015244755.2 Tenualosa ilisha | reverse complement strand
GAGGGAGGAAGGGAGAAGAGGTGGGCAGAAGAGAAAGAGAGCAAGATGGAGAGAATATAGAGGCAGAGATGAAAAATTAGTTTCATTTGACAAGAGGCCGGGCCTGCATAATTTAAATTAATATCATCATCTACTGACGTATGCATATGGATCACACACACACACACACACACACACACAGGCAGACTTTGTCTAGTGTCTCCAGTCTACAATTTGTCCACACACACAAGAGAGAGACAGACAGAGAGAAAAGAAGAGCAAGAGACAGACAGATAGACAGCATTAAAACACATGAAAAAGTAAAAAAAGGAATAGAAAGAGAGAAAATGTGTGGGAGGGAGAAAGAGAGAGGGAGAGAGAGAGAGGGAGGGGGAGAGAGAGAGGGAGAGAGAGAGAAACAGACAGAGAGAGAAGAGAAGAGGGAACCCGAGGAAGTGTGTGTGTGATGAGAATCAGAGAATCCGAGAGCAGAATCTACCTTGAACTCCATGGGTGTGTACTTGTCGTTGTTTGGGGGCAGGTGGTTGGGGGTGGTGGGGTGGATGACTGCGGACTCCTGGGACGGGCGGTGCACCTTCTGGAGGTACAAATACACCAGCAGGGACAGCAACACCGCCCCCATGAAACCACCCACACCCGTCAGCACCAGGTGGTGCAGAGAGAAGCCTGGGAGAGGGAGACACAGAGAGAGAGAGAGAGGGAGGGAGGGAGGGAGGGAGGGAGAGGAAGAGGTGGAGAGGAGCGGAAGAAAGAGAGAGTGAGAAGTGGGAAGACAGAGGAGAGAAGAGATGGATAGAGAGAGAGAGAGTGAGAAGTGAAAGGAGAGAGATGGAGAGAGGGAAGGAGAGCAAGAAAGAGAGGGAGAGAAAGAAAGAAAGAAGTGGAAGAGGAGGAATCGAAGAGATAGAAAGTGAGAAGGAGAGCAAGAGATGGAGAGCGAGACCATGGGAGGATGTAGAGAGAGATGATGTGGGATGGAGAGAATAAGAATGAGAGAAAGGAAACCAAAGCATCGAAAAGAGAGAGCAGAGAACAGACAAGGTTAATCATACAAGCCGTGGGTGTTGTTCTGTGTGGTTGTTGTTTTTATTTGTGTGTGTACGTGTATGAGTGTGTGTGTGTGTGTGTGTCTGTGTGTGTGCATGCACATGAGTGTGTGTGTTTATGTATGTATGTGTGTTTGTGTGTGTGTGTGTTTATGTATGTATGTGTGTTTGGTATAAGTGTGTATGTGTGTATGATAGTGTGTGTGTGTGTGTGTGTGTGTGTGTGTTCATGGACTCACCTGTACAGCGAGAGCCCTTGTCTGACCCCGGGTGCAGCACTGCAGAGAGAACAACAGGAAATTACATGGAAATAAATTCACAAGCATTAAGCATTATGTCTGAGCATGTCTGTGGGTTGTCTGGTGAATGTAGATGGGCAGTGTGTGTTGTGAATATGGTGTGTGTGTGTGTGTGTGTGTGTGTGTGTGCGCTGTGGATTTGGTGTGTGTGTTGTGAGTGGTGTTTGTATGTTGTGCTGCTGTTCTGTGTGGAATGTGAATCTGAGATTGAGATGGAGAAAAACAAACAGGAATGACAGAGAGAGAGGCATAACTTGTGTGTGTGGGAGTGAGTGTGTGTGTACATGTGCCTGTGTGTCTATGAGTGTGTGTTTGTGTATGTGACTTTACGAGCAGGTGTGCTTATATGTGACTGTGTTTTGTGTGTGTGTGTGCGTGTGTCTGCTTGTGTGTCTGTGTATATGTGTGCGCACTGATGTGTGTATGAGTCTGTGTGTGTGCTGGTGTGTGTGTGTGTATGTGTATGTGTATGTGTATGTGTATGTGTGTGTGTGTGTGTGTGTGTGTGTGTGTTACCTGCACTCTCTTGAGGAGGACATCCCCTTTGCTCAGTGGCGTTGCCCACACAGGGGGCGGGGCTTACTGCACAGGTGCGTGACCTCACCTGTAGCCCATCCTCATCACACTCCGCCCACTGAGCCCATGTACCCCAACCACCTGAGACAGAGAGGACGAGACACACATGAACTTAACACTGATTTCTGGTGTATGTGTGTGTGTGTGTGTGGGGGGGTGCACTTGTGTGTGTATGTGTGTGTGTGTACCTTCACACTCCTGTGTGCTGCAGAGGGCCTCCTCTGTGTGTGTGTGTGTGGTGTGTGTGTGTGTGTGTGTGTGTGTAATTTCACACTGCTGTGTGTTACAGAGGGCCTGTGCAGGCCGATTCAGATGGCTTGTGTGTGTGTGTGTGTGTGAGTGTATACGTGTGTGTGTGTTTGTGTATACCCTGTGTATTGCACAGGGCCTCCTCGATGTGGAGGCCGATGTAGATGTCTCCAGCGTGTCTGTGTGTGTATGCATGTGTGTATGCGTGTGTGTGTGTGTGTATGTGTGTGTACCTTCACACTGTGTGTTGCTCGGTGTGCAGGTCGATACAGATGTCTCCGGCGTGTTTGTGTGTGTGTGTGTATGCGTGTGTGTGTGTGTGTATGTGTGTGTACCTTCACACTCCTGTGTGTTGCACAGGGCCTCCTCTGTGTGCAGGCCAATGCAGATGTCTCCGGCGTGTTTGTGTGTGTGTGTGTATGCATGTGTGTATGCGTGTGTGTGTGTGTGTGTATGTGTGTGTACCTTCACACTCCTGTGTGTTGCACAGGGCCTCCTCTGTGTGCAGGCCAATGCAGATGTCTCCGGCGTGTTTGTGTGTGTGTGTGTATGCGTGTGTGTGTGTATGTGTGTGTACCTTCACACTCCTGTGTGTTGCACAGGGCCTCCTCTGTGTGCAGGCCAATGCAGATGTCTCCGGCGTGTTTGGGGGCTGGGTTAGTGCAGGTGCGTGTGCGCTGGTAGTGACCGCCCCCACAGGTAGCAGAACACTCGGACCAGGACGACCAGCATGACCATGCACCTTTCACTGGAAACACACACACACACACACACACACACACACACACACACATTGTTCTGTATGAGTCTAAGGTGTTTCTGACAACTGTCATCTACATCAGCAGGTTTTCACCTCTAGTCTGAGATCTAATCCTTACTGGTAGTTTGCTGCACTTGAGCAGGACTAGGGGCTGATGGGAGATGTAGTTTGTTGTACCTGGACAGGTCTAGGGGCTGATGGGAGGTGTAGTTTGGTGTACCTGAGCAGGACTAGGGGCTGATGGGAGATGTAGTTTGTTGTACCTGGGCAGGTCTAGGGGCTGATGGGAGGTGTAGTTTGGTGTACCTGAGCAGGACTAGGGGCTGATGGCACGTGTAGTTTGCGATGCTTGGACAAGACTGGGAGCTGATGTGATGTGATGTTACTGATAGTTTGCTGCACCTGGGCAGGACTAGGGGCTGATGGGAGGAGTGGCTTGCTGTTCCTGGGCAGGACTAGGTGCTGATGGGAGTCGTATTTTGCTGTACCTGAGCAGGACTAGGGGCTGATGGGAGATGTAGTTTGCTGTACCTGGGCAGGACTAGGGGCCGACTGGGGTTGTAGTTTGCTGTACCTGGGGAAGGCTGGGGGCTGACAAGAGTTGTAGTGTTATGTACCTGGGCAGGACTAGGGGTTGATGGGAGTTGTAGTTTGGTATACCTGGCCAGGACTAGGGGCTGATGGGAGGTGTAGTTTGGTGTACCTGGGCAGGGCTGGGGGTTGCAGTCCTGGTACTCCACAGGGGATCCGGAGCAGGCGTAGGGGGCACTCCTGCCCTCCGGGGTGGCACATGCTCTCTTACGCGTGCGGAAGCCTTTGCCACACTCCTTAGAACAGGTGGACCACGTCTCCCACGACGACCAGGTGGCACCCTGAGGTCGGAGCAGAGGCTTCTCCACCCTCAGCAGGTCCTCCACAAGAGCTGTCAATCAATCAATCAACCAATCAATCCCTATATTATTATTATTCCCTATGGATAAAATCTATTTGTGTCTGTGTGTGTGTGTGTTTTTGTCTCTCTACCTCACAGGTCGGGATGCTGTCATTGGGGCAGAGGTGCATCTGTGTGTGTGTGTGTGTGTGTGTGTGTGTGTGTGTGTGTGCGTGTGTGTTTTTCTCTCTCACCATCAGTCTCACAGGGTGTGATGCCATTATTGGGGCAGAGATGCGTCTGTGTGTGTGTGTGTTTTTCTCTCTCACCATCAGTCTCACAGGGTGTGATGCCGTCATTGGGGCAGAGGTGCGTCTGTGTGTGTGTGTGTGTGTGTGTGTGTGTGTGTGTGTGTGTGTGTATGTTTTTCTCTCTCACCATCAGTCTCACAGGGTGTGATGCCATTATTAGGGCAGAGATGCGTCTGTGTGTGTGTGTGTGTGTGCGTGTGTGTTTTTCTCTCTCACCATCAGTCTCACAGGGTGTGATGCCGTCATTGGGGCAGAGGTGCGTCTGTGTGTGTGTGTGTGTGTGTGTGTGCGTGTGTGTTTTTCTCTCTCACCATCAGTCTCACAGGGTGTGATGCCGTCATTGGGGCAGAGGTGCGTCTGTGTGTGTGTGTGTGTGTGTGTGTGTGTGTGTGCGCGTGTGTTTTCTCTCTCACCATCAGTCTCACAGGGTGTGATGCCGTCATTGGGGCAGAGGCGCGTCTGTGTGTGTGTGTGTGTGTGTTTTTCTCTCTCACCATCAGTCTCACAGGGTGTGATGCCGTCATTGGGGCAGAGGCGCGTCTGTGTGTGTGTGTGTGCGCGTGTGTGTTTTTCTCTCTCACCATCAGTCTCACAGGGTGTGATGCCGTCACTGGGGCAGAGGTGCGTCTGTGTGTGTGTGTGTGTGTGTGTGTGTGTGTGCGTGTGTGTTTTTCTCTCTCACCATCAGTCTCACAGGGTGTGATGCCGTCACTGGGGCAGAGGCGCGTCTGTGTGTGTGTGTGTGTGTGTGTGTGTGTGTGTGTGTGTGTGTGTGTGTGTGTGTGCGTGTGTGTTTTTCTCTCTCACCATCAGTCTCACAGGGTGTGATGCCGTCACTGGGGCAGAGGCGCGTCTGTGTGTGTGTGTGTGTGTGTGTGTGTGTTTTTC
>PYXC01002556.1:195000-197500 GCA_015244755.2 Tenualosa ilisha | reverse complement strand
TTAATGAGAGAGGAGAGAGAGAATGAGGGAGGAGAGAGAGGAGAAGGTGTTGCTTGCACAAACAGATATCAGTTCCACTCTGAGTTGATTCAGCAATATTTTCTCAATCCAGTGTGTGACCAAATACTGAACCTTCATAACACAACCATGACCAAAACACACCCTTGATAAAATAAAACAGAAACACACACACACACTATATGCCGCCACATATTGCCAACACAATGCAAGGCACAGTGCAACGTGAATGCACACACACACATTTACATTTACATTTATGCATTTAGCAGACGCGTTTAGGGTTAAGTGCCTTGCTCAAGGGCACAACGGTGGCAGCCAGGATTTGAACCCACAATTTTCCAGGCTACTTGCATGCTAGCCAGGTTCCTCAACCACTACGCCACCACCATCCACACACACACACAACACACACAACACACACATACACACACACACAAAACCCGGGGTACCAGCATGGTCCATATCTCCTATCTTCTGTGCCAGTTGAGTGTGCCAGTCCTGTTTGCAGTGAACCAGGAATCCTGTTCCTCCGGTGCCAATCACACCAGCCCCCCACACAACGACCAGCTAAGACAGGTGCTGCAGTAGATTAAGGTATTATGGCAAACACTCGCACGCACGCACGCACACACACACACACACACACACACACACACACAGATATATACACACAAATATACCTCCACATACACACATACATGTACACACACAGACACATTAACAAATAGACAGACACATACTGACACACACAGATATATACACACAAACATACCGCCACATACACACATACATGTACACACATGCACACATTAACAAATAGACAGACACATACTGACACACACACACACACACACACACACACACACACGCGCATACACGCACACACACACACACACAGAGCCAGTGCCAGGTCCATATCTCTCATCTCCCATACCAGGGATAATGCCAAAGAGTGTGCCAGTCTTTTTTGCACTGAACCATGAGACCCAAGCCTCCAATGCCAATCACAACATCAGCCCGCTAACACACCTACCAGCTAACACAGGTGCTTCAGTAGATTATGGCATGATGGCACACACGCATACACACACACACACGCACACACATGCATGCACACACGCACACACACAAACACACAAATGCACACACGCACGCACACACACACACACACGCACATGCACGCACACGCACGCACACACACACACACAAACACACACATGCACACACGCACACACACACACACACACACACACGCACACGCACGCACGCACGCACACACACGCACATACCGACGGACGCACACGCACACACACACACACACACCCCTCCCCATAAACACAGACCAAATGACAACAGTTGAGTATTTGTACAAGCTCCCACACAAATACTATGCCAGAATTTTAGCTGAATTTACCAGCTTCATGGCCATTTATGGTCAAATTCACACAATCAAGGCTCTCTCAGCTCCTCCCGTGGTCAAATTCACACAATCAAGGCTCTCTCAGCTCCTCCAAGGCCCTAACCCTAGGGCCGAACAATGACACCAAAAGTAGCTCACGCATAAGCCTCTTTGTTTATTATCTTGTCAATCAGCGTAAGTCTTCATCGCTGGTTCCTATGCTTTCTACACAAGCACACATCTAACGCACGCCCAGTCCGATGGGAGGGGTAGCTGAACACCACCAGGCACCTTGGATATGGTATGCAAGTGTGGTGTGGTGTGGTGTGTGTGTGTGTGTGTGTGTGTGTGTGTGTGTTGATGTGGGAAGTTTGACAGACTTTAGCCTGCTGAATGTTAAACACCCTGACTGGTAATCACGCAACCCACTCAGGCAGGCAGTGCTTTTGCTGCTGCTGCTGCTGGTGTGTGTGTGTGTGTGTGTGTGTGTGTGTGTGTGTTGTAATCACGCAATCCACTCAGGCAATGCTGACAGGCAGAAAATTCCAGAAAAGGACAATGAAAATCCAGAGCTGAGAGAAGGCATATGGCACTATGCCCACACTCACACTCACACACACACACACACATACACACAAAACAAAAAAACACTTATCTTCTCTTCTCTTAGAATTCAACTACTGTTTCACAACACACACACACACACACACACACACACACACACACACAGTAAGTTTTTTTTTCTGAACCTCACTCACACAGCATTAATAACACATTTATAAACAATATTTACAGCTTATTTATACTTTATATAAAATATATGATTTATCAATGCCTAAAAATATTCATAATTACATTCAAGTATTATTAATGCTTTATAAGTCATTGGGGGATGTGTTATTACAGTTATTACAACATTTTACACTAGTAAACACACTGCATTTTTGTTCCAAAATATATTACACTTACAGAATACTGTAAATTAGAGAATAGTAAAACCACTGACATGGCATACTGCCGTACTCCTAGACTACAGCATACAACTTGTAGAAAGTCTGGTGCATACCATTGTTGGTGCGT
>PYXC01002556.1:172500-175000 GCA_015244755.2 Tenualosa ilisha | reverse complement strand
GTGTGTGTGTGTGTGTGTGTGTGTGTGTGTGTGTGGTGTGTGTGTGTGTGTGTGTGTGCGTGTGTCTGTGTGTGTTTTTGTGATGGGGTGATTAAGAGTCTGGGCTAGTGAAATATGAGATGCTCCAGACTGCCTAACCGTTGCCCTGGGAAACGTAAATCATCAGTCTTATCGCCTGAACCTGGCACTGGTGCCACACACACACACACACACACACACACACACACACACACATCTCTTTTAAAGTCCACTAAAACTTTTAACAGCTTCTCTGTCCACTGAAATAAGAATGATCGCGCACCATTAATCTTGGCTAATGCTGTAGAATTTAAAAGGTCGTCCACAGCTGGGGGTATGAACACATTTAAGCAGTGTTATGATCCAGGGACTCTTAACCAGAGCTAAAGCCTAAGACACTGACACAAGACTGAGTACACATTTAAGCAGACACTTTTAAGCAGAATTAAACTTTAAAGACATTTACATTTACATTTATGCATTTAGCAGACGCCTTTATCCAAAGCCACTTACATTTAGTCAGCTATCAATTGTTCAGGGCCAGTCTCCCCTCGAGCAACTCAGGGTTAAGTGCCTTGCTCAGGGGCAGCTGGGATTTCAATCATCAAGGCTAAGGCTAAAATTCAGAAGACATTTAAGTAGATCTGTTCCCAAGCCATATTTAACCATTTAACCAGATCTGTGACCTACAGCCATATTAACCAATTGCAAGAACTGTTCCCAAGCCATATTTCACCAGATATTGGGTTTGATGACACTGAACCATAGTTAAAACCTGGGCCCTTGGAAGCAGATCTGTGACCTACAGCTATAGTAACCAATTACAGTTGAAGTTACAAGTTGAAGTTCAGACCTGAACAGGGGCGGAGCTATGGGCGGGACGGGCGGGGCAATCGCCCCTGGGCCCAGGGCCCTTTCCCGTCTGCTAAGGGGCCCCACCCATCGCAGACGGGCCTTTCATATTAATGAACATTCATTCTCACGTGAAATTGCTGTGGTTAATGTACTCATTTCAATAGCATATAGAAAGAGCGGCAGCGCCAAGCTTTATATACCAAGACATTGTATTGATTGTGTTGCTGACGGTGGGCATTTGGAAGCCTGTTTTTTTTCCATGTATCATTCTTTGTAAACATCACTACAATGAACCTAAATATAATAACGATTGTAGTTTTAAAACTAAGCTACATTGTCCCTTTGTGATACGTATATTTCTGTTTGAGTATGTAGTTATTACAGAGTAATTTGTCTTTTAAAAGTGTAATGCATTCTGGGTCATCATCTGCAGCGCGTACGTAACCCTGATGTAGCGAAACGTACGTCTCCTCCGCTCCTCCTTCCCCCTCAACGAGCCTGTCCAGAGTAGGCAGGGGGCAGGAGGACAGTGTGGTTGTGACATAGGTCATGAGAAAAGTTGTTAGGGGGGCCCGATCGTGACGTTTTGCCCCTGGGCCTTGTCTCCAATTGTTCCGCCAGTGGACCTGAACACATGTAATGATGTCTCAAACATAATTCAAAGGGCGCCCACAGGACTGATTGACGGCCATCGCTCAAGCCACTTCCGTTTGTAGGAAGTTGAGCCCTCCCTACCTGCCCTCCTTCCTCCTTCCTCATCTCCTCCATTTCACTAGTAGCTCTACTTCCAGTACCCCTTATCCACAGGATAAAGAGCACTCACCCCTGGTCTCTAGGGGTGGGATTCGAGAACTGGGATCGAATAGAATCGAGAATCACATGCTTCAATTCACTGATATCATATCCCTCTGACGTTATCAATTCCTCTTATCAATGCCGACATGTTTTTCAGAACATTGTCAACAGGTCTTTCAAATACAACAGATAAATGGATATCACAGCTCTACGTGGTTTTCCTCATTCTAATAAGCTGCTGTTGTCACCTCAGTGGAATAGGCTCTATTACTGGCCTGTGCGCTGATACTGAAGACATGTTTAAAAAACCTTCTAAACAGTAAGGAACTGATGTGTGATTTGACAATGGCATTTCAATTCTCCACCCCTACTGACTACCACTTGGCATCTCAGGACCACAGCTAGCTTCCAAGCCAAACCTGCTCATCTTCAGCGCTTAATATCAAGCAGTCTGCTGGTTGAACTAGTGAAACTAAGGTTATGACCAGAGACTTGTTTAGGGAGGTGGGCTGTCATATCAAGATATGACCATTTGTTTTTATATTGTGATATGACTATATCACCAACAATACCTATTATGGCCTAACCTTAATCCAAAGACCTTTAACTGATGGATTCTGGGTAAGTGACATCAGCAGGCTTTAGCTGAATTTGTGTCCACATCTTAAGACAACACCTTGGTGACACCTCTGATGTAGTGCCTCTGATGTAGTGCCGAGGAAATCAGCCTACAAGCCGATGAGTATAGTTGACAACAGTTGTGTTTAAACCTCACACTGGGCTAAGAAAAAACAATGTATTGGGTTTAAACAATGTATTGGGTGTAAATGGC
>PYXC01002556.1:160000-165000 GCA_015244755.2 Tenualosa ilisha | reverse complement strand
ACAGTGGGTATATTTGTGTGTGTGTGTGTGTTATGTTTTTCCTCTTTTCATATGTCTAAACACTGTGTCTACTGTGCCCTGTGCTCAGAAGACAGTTATTATAAAAATATCCTCTGTAAACACACACACACACACACACACACACACACACACACACACACACACACTTGGAAGACAAAATGAGCAGGCTATGCATTTATGGGGTGTATATAGTGGTCCATGTTTTAGAAGATGTAGCCAACATCACTGAAATATACACTGCGTTTGTGTATGTCTGTGTGCGAGTGTGTGTGTGGTGTGTTAGTTCACTATAGTGAGGTGTGTGTGAGGGTTGTATGAGTTCAGTGACAGATGGAACTTAACCAAGCCAGCTCCAGTTGTTCTGAGTATTCAGTTCTCAGCAGACTGCGTCGGATGTTGGACCCTGAGGCCTCTGCTGTGTGTGTCTACGTGTATTTGTGTGTCTGTGTGTGTGTGTGTGTGTTTGTGTGTTTGTGTGTGTGTGTGTGTGTGTGTGTGTGTGTGTGTGAGAGAGAGAGAGAGAGGGAGAGAGAGAGAGAGAGAGGGAGAGTATGTGAAGGAGAACTCTGCACTTTATGTCTGTCTTTTATTTTCTCTCCAGACAACAAAGAGATGTGGAGGGAGGGAGGGAGAGAGAGAGAGAGAAAGAGAGAGAGACAGAGAGAGGATTTAGAGGAGAGGAGAGTACAAGAGGATATGTGGAGGAGAGGACAGCAGGAAGATAAAAACAGGAGAGGAAAGGAGAGAAGAGAGAGGAAGAGAAGAAAGAGGGATTTGGAGAGGAGAAGAGAAGAGAGAGGGATATGGAGAGGAGGCAAGAGGAGGATATGGAGAGGATAGGAGAGAAGTGAAGAGAGGGGATATGGAGAGGAGAGAGGAGAAGAAAGAGTGATATGGATGGGAAAGGAGAGAAGAAGAGAGGAAAAGGATATGGAGCGGAGAGGTGAAGAGAAGAGAGGGATATGGAGGGGAGAGGAGAGGAGAAGAGAGGGATATGGAGGGGAGAGGAGAGGAGAAGAGAGGGATATGGAGCGGAGAGGTGAAGAGAAGAGAGGGATATGGAGGGGAGAGGAGAGGAGAAGAGAAGAAAGGGATATGGAGGGGAGAGGAGAGGAGAAGAGAGGGATATGGAGCAGAGAGGTGAAGAGAAGAGAGGGATATGGAGGGGAGAGGAGAAGAGAGGCATATGGAGGGGAGAGGAGAGGAGAAGAGAGGGATATGGAGGGGAGAGGAGAAGAGTCTAGAGGGCTAAATAAAAGGCTGATAAATAGCAGGTGTATTCATGGAGTGTATATCTGATCTCAACAGTAATAAAACACAGATAACTACACCTCTACACTCACTCACACACACACACACACACACTCTGATCCAGATGCAGAGTAAGATAGAGAGATGGAGAGAGAGATAGAGCAGAGGAGAAACGAATGAAGAGAGGAGAGCTCTTTATCTTTTTATATTGCAGGGCCACCGCTGCTCTGCACACAGCACAGTCCAAAAGCTACTCACTACTGCCCAACAAAACCCTTCTCCTCCCTCTCTCACACACACACACAACACACACACACACACACACACACACACACACACACACGCACAGACACACCCAGACACACACACACACACTACACAGCATAGAACATGACACTGGGGGTCATCTGGGATATTTTATAACCTCTATTGGTGCTTGACTACTCCTCTCCTCCTGTAAACACAACCAGATAGATATCACCACATCACCATACGCCACATCACCACATACCACATCACCACAGATCATATCACCACATCACCATACGCCACATCACCACAGATCATATCACCACATCACCATACGCCACATTACCACATACCACATCACCACAGATCATATCACCACATCACCATACGCCACATCACCACAGATCATATCACCACATCACCATACGCCACATTACCACATACCACATCACCACAGATCATATCACCACATCACCATACGCCACATCACCACATACCACATCACCACAGATCATATCACCACATCACCATACGCCACATCACCACAGATCATATCACCACATCACCATACGCCACATTACCACATACCACATCACCACAGATCATATCACCACATCACCATACACCACATCACCACATACCACATCACCACAGATCATATCACCACATCACCATACGCCACATCACCACATACCACATCACCACAGATCATATCACCACATCACCATACGCCACATCACCACAGATCATATCACCACAACGCCACATCACCACATCACCACAGATCATATCACCACATACCACATCACCACAGATCATATCACCACAACGCCACATCACCACAGACCATATCACCACACCGCCACATCACCACATCACCACCGATCATATCACCACATCACCACATCACCACAGACCACATCACCATACGCCACATCACCACATCACCACAGATCATATCACCACACCGCCACATCACCACATCACCACAGACCATATCACCACTACAGACCATATCACCACACCACCACATCACCACACCGCCACATCACCACATCACCACAGACCATATCACCACACCGCCACATCACCACAGATCACATCACCACATCACCACAGATCATATCACCACACCGCCACATCACCACATCACCACAGACCATATCACCACTACAGACCATATCACCACACCACCACATCACCACACCGCCACATCACCACATCACCACAGACCATATCACCACACCGCCACATCACCACAGATCACATCACCACATCACCACAGATCATATCACCACACTGCCACAACGCCACATCACCACAGATCATATCACCACACCGCCACATCACCACATCACCACCGATCATATCACCACATCACCACATCACCACAGACCACATCACCATACGCCACATCACCACATCACCACATCACCACAGACCATATCACCACACCACTACAGACCATATCACCACACCGCCACATCACCACATCACCACAGACCATATCACCACACCGCCACATCACCACAGATCACATCACCACATCACCACAGATCATATCACCACACTGCCACATCACCGCATCACCACAGACCGTATTACCACACCACCACATCACCACAGACCATATCACCACACCACCACATCACCACAGATCATATCACCACATCACCATATCACCATATCACCACATCACCATACGCCACATCACCACATCACCATACGCCACAGATCATATCACATCACCACATCACCACACACCACATCACCATATCACCACACACCACATCACGACGTCACCACGTCACCACATCACCATACACCACATCACCATATACCACATCACCACATCATCACCACATGCTGCTGGTATTTAGTGCTATGTCCATAAGATACTATGGCATACTATAGCACTGAAGGAAGCATAGGCAGGAAGCCAGGAGTGTGTGTTTGTGTGTGTGTGTATGACACACACATTGAGGACTGAGTTCTACTCTACTCTGCCAAACCAAATAGCCAGACTAAGCAGCCCTGACTGGGGGGGGCGGAAACACACACACACACACACACACACACTCATCCAGTCAGTCAGTGAGAAGGAGGCAGTCTGAGAGGGAGTTAAATGGGCCACAGTAACACTTGTGTGTTTGACATGCAGCAGAGACACTATCCATCCATCAAGTGGCTCAAACCAGGGGCGCGCACACACACACACACACACACACACACACACACACACACACACACGTGTGCACTTGCACACTCTCTCTTTCTCACACACACACACACACACACACACACACACACACACACACACACACACACACAGAGAGAGACACAGGACCCCCCTCTCCATCACACACACACACACACACACACATACAGATACAGAGACACGGGACCAACCTCTCCATCACACACACACACACACACACACACATGCGCGCTTGCACTCTCTCTCTCTCTCTCTTTCACACACACACACACACACACACACACACACACACACACAGATACAGAGACACAGGACCACCCTCTCCATCACACACATACATACACACACACACACACACACACACACACACACACAGAGACACTCACACAGACACTCACACAGACACCACAGCAGCAGCAGACTGAGATAGAGAAGGGCCTTATACAAATGACAAAGAGAAAGAGAGAGGAAGACAGATAGATAGAGAAAAAGAGAGCAGGGGAGAGAGAGATAGAGAAGGAAAGAAGGAGAGAGGGAGGGAGAAGGAGACCCAGAGAAAGAGAGATGTGTCTAAACGAGTGGAATACAACTGCAATAGACAGACAGGCAGTTAGTCCCAGCATGGCAACATGCCCTCGACCCCCAAATTCCTCTCCCAACAAAAGAGGGTCACAGAGCGACACCCCCTCCCCAAAAGACAGGGGAGCTAAATAGACTCGGCCCCTCTCCCCGAGCACTCTCAGAGAAAGAGAGAGAGCCAGAGAAGACAGTGAGAGAAAGAGAGGAGGCGGAGAGAGGGAGAGAGAGGAAGAGAGAGAGAGAGAGAGAGAGAGAGAGAGAGGGGGAGAAAAAGTGAAAATGAAACAGTACAACACAAACAAAGAGAAAACGAGACAGAGTGAATAAAACACACACACACACACACACACACACACACACACACACACTCACACACACATCTCCACCTGTCACATGTCTCCAATGAGTGGAGAATGTTCTTGTTTTTTTGTCTTTCTTTGCCTTTTTGTCTCTCCCCTTAGCGCGCAAACACACACACACACACACACACACACACACACACACACACACACACACACACACACACACACACACTCATCTCCACCTGTCGCACGTCTCCAGTGAGTGAAGAGTGTTTTTTTTTCTCTTTCTCTGCCTGTTTATCTCTCTCTCCCTCTTCTTTCCTCTCCTCTCTCTCCATCCTTCTCTCTCCCACTTCTCTTCCCCTCTCTCTTTCTTTCTC
>PYXC01002556.1:107500-137500 GCA_015244755.2 Tenualosa ilisha | reverse complement strand
TAAACATATTACAAGAACAAGAGCCCTGAGAGATGTCACACACTTGTACCACACATGTGTGCTTATATTATAGACGCACACACACACACACACACACACACACACACACACACACACACACTCATAAATACATTTGTACCAGTAGTGTTCACTTACATATACTCTCTCTCTCTCTCTCTCACACACACACACACACACACACACACACACACACACACACACAGTGGCAGTGATAATGAAGAGGTTCTGCACAAACCCCACTACAACTCATCAGAAAAACAAAGATCCTCTTCTGCACATGATAGCTTGATGGCAAATAGATAGATAGATAGATAGATAGATAGATAGATAGATAGATAGATAGATAGATAGATAGATAGATAGATAGATACATAGATAGATACTTTATTTATTTATGAGGCTCCACTATTGACAGGAAAGTGGAGACCAGACAGGAAGTGGGAAGTGATTTGGAGAGAGAGTGTGTGTGTGTATGTCTGTGTGTGTGTGAGAGAGAGAGTGTGTGTGTGTATGTCTGTGTGTGTGTGAGAGAGAGAGTGTGTGTGTGTATGTCTGTGTGTGTGAGAGAGGTGAGAGAGAGAGTGTGTGTGTGTATGTCTGTGTGTGTGTGAGAGAGAGTGTGTGTGTGTATGTCTGTGTGTGTGTGAGAGAGAGAGGAGGGCGGGATCAGGATTGAGTTGGGAAATGTCCAAGGCCAGATACAAACTCAGGTCCCCATTGACCTTTATGTGATATGAGTGCTCTAACCATCTGCACCACTGCGCCCCCAACAGGTCGGTATTGGTATTTTTAGACTAAGTACAGAAGATATCCATGGACACCACTGCTTCTGTGATACCTTAGACTGAGGTTATCAACCTCTGTGAAACAAAAACAAAAAAAAGCCTTGTTTGCTCTCCTGGCCAAACTAAATTTTATATTTTTGCATATTACATTTTTGGGGGACATTGCGGGGCATTAAAAGACGCCTGGCAACTATTGGGAGCGTATCTGCTCTGAGAGCTACAGTATATAATCTGTATATTTACATCTATTTATATGTATGCCTTTAGCAGACGCTTTTATCCAAAGCGCCAAGCACTAGCATAGTGGCCTGAGTGCAGAATGCATGGGCCTTGCCCAGAGGCACGCAGGCCAATATCTTAGACAGAGATTAGCGTACTGATGGAAAGCAGAGCTTTTGAGAGAGCTCAGTTAGTGAGGAGGACATTACATAGCATCAGCCTCAAGTGTGTAGGTCACTTCCAAATAAATAGATAATCATAAATAGAAATAAGAAAGTGTCTGGATATTGGAAGCATGTTCTTTCTTGCTCTCAGACAGTGTGGAAGACATTGCATTAACCTCCAGTCTGTAGATGACTAACATAATTCATTAATAAATAAACAAACCAAATAAATAAATCTTGTGACGTCTCAGTCTAGTGGGTATTGGGAGTTTGTTTAAATATTTAAAATGGTTGAATTCTGACAGGCTTCAGCACCTTTAGCATGGACCTGACCAGGATCACCACAGTAAATTCAACTAAGATGAATTTACTCTTAGCTTGTCACAGGTAAACCTGACCAGATTCACCACAGTGAACTGAAAATGCATCAATGTCCTGACAGTTAGGCACAGATATGTGAGTGTGGAGAAACTGACACAAACAGACAGACAGACACACACACACACACACACACACACACACACACACACACACAGAGATACATATTGTCTTGATTATGAGGCACAGAGGTGTGAGTGTGGAGAACCAGACAGAAACAGACAGACAGACACAGACACACACACACACACACACACACACACACACACACACACACACACACACAGATACATATTGTCTTGATTATGAGGCACAGAGGTGTGAGTGTGGACAGACACAAACAGACAGACAGACACAGACACACACACACACACACACACACACACACACACACTTATCAATGGCACCATAAATGCCTGTGGATTCACCAAACTACTGGCTGACAAGATGGCTCCCGGTCTTCCGAGTCTTGGCAGGGTGGGAGTGTTTCAGCATGAGATGATTCACAGCTCACAGCACTGCTACAATCAAAGGCAAGACTCTGCAGAGAAACAAACTTGGCCAAAGTCGTCAAATGCAAAAGAACATCAAAGATGAGCTGAGACAACATGGCCTCTGAAGAATGACAGAAGTATGTGATGATGATGATGATGGTGATGATGATGATGATGATTTGTGTGTTTGTATGTGTGTGTGTGTGTGTGTGTGTGTGTGTGTGTTTATCCATAGAGAAACGAACCCGAACTGTGGTTATTTCCAAATCCCATCTCGACATCTCATCACACATTTCTCTCTACACACCCGACTGCCCTGTCAATAAAGGCCATACACATACATCTACAAAACCCCCCTATTTCCTCTCTACACACCCAACTGTCCTGTCAATAAAGGCCATACACAACACAACACAACACATACATCTTCAAAAACCAGAAAACAAGGCGCTAAAATACTCACATAATATTCATATAAACAACATGCATACATACAATGAACCTTCACAGCAGTAAGAGAAAAGATGTTATTGTCATGTGATAAGTGTGTGTGTGTGTGTGGGTGTGTCTGTCTGTCTGTGTTTATCTACTCAGAACATTTAGTTGACCCATACTGTATGTTTACCATAAATAATATAACATTCCTCCTCTTGTGAATCACTGGTATGATGCTGGCAGAGGACGTAGAGTGACTGACCACTGCAGAACTGAAAGAATCAGGCATTGGGAGTGGAGCAGACACCTCGCGGTGCTCTCAGTAAGAAACTCTGTCCTTGTATGGGCATGATTGTCTTAGCGCGTGTTGTCTCAGGGACACATTGAGGGCAGAGCAGAAACGACTGCAGGTTGACACAGTGGGGTCCTATTGATTCAGTCTGGGCCATTAACAGTGAGAAACACAAGCCAAACTCAACCCCTAATGAGAGTCAGAGTCAAGGAGAACGTCTCTACTGTCACCCCAAGGATCACTGCTGACAGAGTGATATATAGCATAGTATCATTGCTGGCTGAATCCCAGTGCCCCCCTAAGCTCTAAGCCCTGAACCCTCAAAGACTTAAAGCAGAAATCCGTTGTGATTCGATCAGTTGTCCTGTTGTTTGATGTTGCTGAGAGCTGTCGGTAGGTACGAGAGTGAGATAATTTGGTGCAACGCAGACCGGATTTGCGAAACAGCAGCTAACTCTACAGTATATGCTGGGCCACAAGAAGTATCGTTTCAGTTTCGTTTTCCTGTGCCCACAACAGTTTGTGTTAGCTAACGGTTAGCGTTAGCTGCCATTTCGCTATTTAGTCTACATTGTACCAAATTATCTTGTTCTCACACCTACCGACAGCACTCGGCAACATCAAACTATTACGTGATTTACTCTGGATTTCTCCTTTAACCCATGAGCTTTTGCAGTGTAGATCTCTCCTTTAAGCCATGAGTTTATACAGTGTAGATCTCTCCTTTAACCCATGAGTTTATACAGTGTAGATCTCTCCTTTAACCCATGAGTTTATACAGTGTAGATCTCTCCTTTAACCCATGAGTTTATACAGTGTAGATCTCTCCTTTAAGCCATGAGTTTATACAGTGTAGCTTGACAGTTTGTGAGCTCAAAAGGCTTCAGACAGATATGAAAGGACATTCGTTAGTTGCAGCAAATGTTTTTTTGGAGTCATTTTGTTACAGTAACCACTTCTTTGCAGATGATGAAAACGTGTCAGTTTACAGTATGTGGGTGTCAGCTATTTGGAAGTCCCACATTCTAGAATAGAATAGAAAGCCTTTATTGTCATTATACACAGTATAATGAAATTTAAAGAACTAAGGTTTCTGAACTAAGGTTTAAATTATATGTAGTTTGCTGTAAGTTTGATGCATACCATGTTGTATTAAGTGTCTGCCTAGTTTTAGTTGGGATGTGTTACTCACATAGACTTTTTTATAGTATTTCATGTACTGTCACCTATTTGAAAGACCCATATTCTAAGCTGAGCTTTAGATTCACATGTAGTTTGATGCACACCATGTTGTGTTCTATGACTAAAAAAAACAATGTCTGCCCAGCTTCAGTTGGGCTATGTTGCCCATAAACTTTTTTTAGAGGAGGGAATTAATTAGAGGCTTTGTAATTAATTCATCTCAATTAATCGCAATATTTGACAAGAGAAGCAATGTTTTCCGATTTCAATGGATTTTGGCACATGAATGAATTGTGGTAACCTTTTGTTAAACCTCCCAGACTTATGCTTGTGCCAGTTTTCAGAATAGTGCCTGGTGTTCGTCTTCAGCATGGTTAAGGTAAAGGCTTGCCATTCCCTCTCAGTGATGTCAGTAATGTGTGCAGTCACACCAATGTAATTTGTACTGCTTACTGAGGTCCAGTGATCCCCAGTCATGGCAACACATTTGACTTTCTCCAATAAATCAACTTTTCCTTGTTTTTCAGTGTCAGAAAGCTGTTAAACTCAGTTGGAAATTGTAACATTTCCACCCTCTGAACCCAGCAATGACTTCTCTTCGCCGGTTTCCATGGTTGTTCTCGTCTTGTGTCCTGTGCACCAGTATTACGGGTATACCCGGAACGCGTGCAATGAGAAACGTTCCTCGCTGTTTGGAGTGCAAAAATAAATTGTGATTAAATGCGTTGTTTTTTTGTTTGTTTTTGTTTTTGTGTTACTTTTTCTGTAATTATTTAATCATAATTAACACGATAAAGTCAAAGACCTATTTTTTAAAAACTTTTTTTATTTATTAATTTGTGTGTTTGTTTGTTATGAGAATTTCTAGGGATGACCAAACTAAAGCTCCATGTGTCTCCCATGTGTCATCTAAGCACCAGTAGGGTGGCTGTTCCCCTCTCCTTAGTCGTCCCCTTTCAGTATGGGTCCTTCTGCCGTGCTGGTGTGGAGAATGGGGCTGGTTGACTGGAAAAGAGGAAGAGGGGGGCCCCATGAGACAGGAACCTGAGATTCAGTCACTCTCTGTGGGATGGGACAGGCGTGAAACTGGGGGAGGGCCCCAGGGGTCGAGCTCCAGTTCCCCTGCTTCCGGCCCCGTGTCAGCCCAGTGTCAGAGCCCTTTGTGTGGGGAGAGTGATGGAGGACCTAGGCTCATTACTACTGATGGAGGTGTCAAGGCTGCTGACACTAGCATTGACTCAGAGGCTGGTGTGTGTGTGTGTAGGTGTGTGTGTGTGTGAGAGAGAGAGAGAGAGAGAGAGAGAGAAAGAGAGAGAGAGAGTGAGAGAGAAATCAGGTCTGAATGGATCTAAGAGGACTGGGGCTTAAAAAGGCCAAATTGAATTTAGGAATGGCAGAGCAGTGGTTTCTTTTACATGTTTCCCTCCCTTACTCCCTCTCCCTCTTCCCCTCCTACTCGCTTGTGTGACTGGTGTGTGTGTGTGTGTGTGTGTGTGTGTGTGTTTGGGTGTGTCTGCTCTCTGGACACGCTATGTGTGTGTAGGTTGCTTGTGTGTGTGTGTGTGTGTGTGTGTGTGTGCTGCCAGGAATAAGAGCCCATAAACTCAACACAGAGTCTTCATACTTGTCATGATCTCACCCCTCTGTGTGTCATCATCCACCATCCATCCATCCCCCTCTCTCTTTCTCTCTATCCCTCTCTCCAAAATCCATCCATCTATTCCTCTTTCTCTCTGTCCGACTCCATCATCCATTTCTCTCTTTCTCTCTGTCCCTCCCACCAAAATCCATCCATCTACTCCTCTTTCTCTCTGTCCCACTGTAAAATACATCATCCATTTTTCTCTCTCTCTCTATCCTTCTCTCCAAAATCCATCCTTCCTTTCCCCTCTCTCTCTCTCTCTATCCTTCTCTCCAGTATCTATTCATCTTGTCTTCTCTTTCTCTCCCTGCCCTTCTTTCTAGAATTCATTCATCAATTTCTCTCCATCTCTCACTCTCTCTTCATCTCTCTCTCTCTCTCCATCTCTCACTCTCTCTCCATCTCCCTCTCTCTCTCTCTCCATCTCTCACTCTCTCTCTCTCTCTCTCTCTCCATCTCTCTCTCTCTCTGGTCTTATCTTTGCTTTTCTTTATATTTGTTCAAATCGATCTACCCACCTACACCTCTTTCTCTTTTCAGCATCCTTCCATCATTCTATCTCTCTATCATGTGTTTCTTTAATCTCTTTATTTGTCTTTCTTCATTTCTCTGTCTGAAATCCCCTGCTTTTTTTCTTATTTTATCCCTCAGTCTCTCCTCTCACTCAATCCATCTTTTTCTTCCATCCAGTCTCTATCATTTCTCTTTCACTCTCTATCCCTCCATCTCTCCCACTCTTTTCCCCTCTCCTTTCCCCTTCCCTCATCACCCTCTCATGCACTCTCTCTCCATCTACCCAACCCTCTTCTGTTTTTTATTAAGACACTTTAGCCTCTGTAAGTGTGTTTGTGTGTCTGTGTGTGTGTGTGTGTGTTGGCCTCTGTAGGAGTAAGACAGAGACAGAGAGAAAGTGTCTTTATGTGTGTGTGTGTCTGTCTGTCTGGCCACTCTGAGTGCTTTGGCAGAGACTCTGATGTGTGTGTATAGGACACTCTGCACTATCTGGCTGTGATGATGTCACAGTTTTAGTGTGTCACCATTGGCTGAGAGGAAGCAGCACCAGAAGTGGGTCACGGGCCTGACCTGTGGAGGAGGTCAGGATGAGGTCATTCCCCTTTCAACTCTTTTTGTCTTTCTGCTCATCTCTTCACCCTCTCTTTACCATTTCAACTCCATTTCACTTTCTTTTCATCTCATCTGGTCTCTTCTCTTCTCTTCTCTGCTACTATACTCCTCTTCTCATCCTACTTTTTTTCTGTTCTCTCTCTCCTCTCTTCTTCTCATCTCTTTTCTTTCTCCTCTCTTCTCTACTCCTGTCTTCTCTCCTTTTCCATTCACTCTCTACATCTTACTCACTTTTCTCCTTTCTCTTCCTCTCATCTGTTCTCTCCTTCTCCTCTCTACTGTACTCCTGTCTTCTCTTCTGCCTTTGCATCTCCTCTCTTTTCTTCTTTCTTCTTCTCCTTCCTTCTTATCATCTCTCCTCTCCTCCTCTCTTTACTCCTTCCCTCTCCCTTCTCCCTTCATCTGTCATCTATCTTCTCCTCTCCTCTCTTCTTTCTTTGCTTTTTTTTCTTCTCTTTCGCCTTCTTCTCTGCCTCCTTGTACTCCCTCTTTCCTCTCCTCTCTTCCTCTTTGCACATCTCACTTTCTCCTTTCTCCTCCACTCCTCTCATCTCCTCATCTCTCTACTCCTCTGCTGTAGAGCACTCAGGATGTTAAATATTGATCAGAAATGGAGTGGAATGGTTGTGCTTTTGGAGCGAAGAAAAGGTGCATCCTGTTTTTCTTTCCTTACTTTCATTCCAGAGTGAGAGAGTGTGAGATGTGTGTGTGTGTGTGTGTATGTGAAAAACTGAGAGAGTATGTGTGTCTGCGTGTGTGTGTGTGTGTGTGTGTGTGTGTATGTGAAAAACAGAGCGAGTATGTGTGTGTGTGTGTGTGTGTGTGTGTGTGTGTGTGAGAGAGAGAGCGCAATGAAGCTGGGAGGAGAGGATGTCACACAGGGAGAAACTCCCCAAAAAGCCCCCAAAGCTCTTTGTAGTCTTTTGTTTAGTCTTTTGTTTAGTCTTTTGTTTAGTCTTTTGTTTAGTCTTTTGTTTGCTGAGGTTTGCAGGTCCAGTAGTGCATTATCTCCTGCTGCTGCACTTGAACTCCTCTCTGTCCACAAACTCTACCATAAATGTAACACATTTCATTTGGAGTGCTTTCCTCCAATGTTTCTTCTGTCTGTTGTGTGTGTTTGTGTGTGTGTGTGTGTGTGTGTGTGAGAGAGAGAGAGAGAGAGAGAGAGAGAGAAATGGGTGTACTAAATGATGTTGGGGAAACCCCAACAGTAAATAATGACAAATAACGCAGTGTGTGTGGCAGTGAAAACCTCATTAGAATCAGCATTCCTGGATCACACACACACATTGACACACAGATATGTATATTCATTCGTTCGGCCATGTTTTACTCATGACAGAACACTCCTTGTATTCAGAAAGCCCTAACTTACAGCCCGGCTGAAAATAGCCTGACCCACTAAACCTGTCTCTGTGTTTATTGACCAATAAACTGCCTCAGGCATCTAATGACACTGTGACAGATGTGGAGTGAACCTGGAATAAATTCTGAATAAATCTGGAGTGAGTCTGGCCCAGATTTGGTCTATATCTGGAACTGCTGGAAGATCACTGAGTTCTCATCTTCCCATCACAAATCAGAACCATATTCCTTTTTTATGGTTGGGTGTATGCCTCTCTCTCTCTCCCTCTTTCTCTCTCTCTCTCTCTCTCTCTCACACACACACACACACACACACACACAGGTGCCACATGACCCTTGGACACATGCAGTATTGTGCACGAACTATTTCAAAAGATCTTGTTCAATTTTTTCATTTTTCTGTAAACTGTGAACTGAATTTGAACATGAAATAGTTCTCAACTGAAATGGTAAACAATGAACATGAATTTATTCATTTTTTCCTGTTGGAAATGAACGTTAAACTAGTTTATTCATAGTTCGCAACACTAGGGACACATGCATTGGAGTGAATCTGGCCCTGATTCGGCCCATATAGAGATCACTGAAAGCCCAGTGCTATCTAGTCTGATGTGTCCCTATTATAAATCAGCACCACACTGCTGTGGTGAGCTTTCAATGAGAGCTTTGCTGTGTGTGTGTGTGTGTGTGTGTGTGTGTGTGTGTGTGTGTATGTATATGTTTGTTGTTAGCTCTGTGTTTAACGTACCTCACTATCCTTAGCTTCTCTATGTGATTAGTAAGATATCCTCCACAGTAGGTTGGATAGAAGATCCCATCTCGAATCAGGACCACACTTACCTTCTGAGCTTGAGTGAGATTCTTGCTGTAGTTGTATGTGGTTAGCACTGTGTCATATTAGCTTTAATAGCCTCGGCTGCCCCTTCAGAGAGTAGAAAAAGTGGGGAAAAACAACTTAATCTTCATCTTGCCTCCTATTAGCGTCTAATCCGGTGTGAAGCATCCGTCCACTGGCAGCTTTAGGAGATCAAACCGGCTGCTGACCCACCGAGACGCTAATGCCCCTCAGACAATACAGGAACTGTGAGCAAAGGGGCTTTGCAAACTTTCAACTTCAAGCACCAGCGGACTAATTTCAGAGCTAATTAAATATTTTGTGTGTGTGTGTGTGTGTGTGTGTGTGTGTGTGTGTGTGTGTGTGTGTGTGAGTATGCTGTGGGTTTTATGTTTTTGATTCTTTTTTGTCTGCCTCAGTATTTCTCAGGAAAAGATCCCTGTGCCCTCAGATCTTTGTGTCTCTCGTCGCCCATAATTGGTTGTGCATTTTGTGAAGGTAAAGAAGGTCTAAGGACAATTGGACAACATCTGACCTTCATCTCCAAATGACTGAACTCAGGTGTGTGTGTGTGTGTCATTCTGTAGATGGGAAATGGCAGTCCTACACACCTGCACACACACACACACACACACACACACATACTTCTGTACAGCTCTGTCAAGTGTCTAAATTATTAGAGAAAACTGTATCTGAAGAATATACAAAGGCTGTGGAAATTACCCTCAAGATCAGAGAGTTTGAGGAATGCTTCTGGGAGAACTATTTTTTGAGCAGAGTCAGCTTATTGTTTTCCAGAGCCATCTCTCTTGATTACTCTGAGCCATTTAATAAAGCTGATTATCTCTCTGCTCCAATGAGCTCCACTTAGTTATCTGTTCAGTTTGGCAAGTTTCCTCATTGGTCCATCCAAGATGGCAACTTAGCCCAGAAAGCCTCTGTGCACATATATGAGGTGTAGCAAAGAGCTGCAATACAAGCTCAAGTTCAAGTTCAAGATTTGTATTTGTCATTGCTCAGTCACCTGGACAACAAAATTAGAAGGCAAGACCACAAAGGTGTAAGAACATAAAAAAGTCCACATTTAAAAACATAAAAGAGCATATTAAATATGTATATACATTAAAAAAGAACATATAAAAACATAAAAGAGCATAATAAATGTATATAAATAATAAGGGAGGGGAGAATAAAAAATATATATATACACAATATTGAGACTAGCAAATTTTAAAAGATGCTACTCATGCAAAGACCTACAGCAGGGGTGGGGAACATCCTTTGATCCGGCCCGTGGAGGTGAAGCCATTTTGCTGAGAGAAAAAAAAGAAACATCCCTTTGAAATGAATACATGTTATGAGACTGACAATGCAGACTGTGGTCTGTAAGTAGCAATGTTGAAACTTATTCAGTATATTCAGAATGTGACACGGAGATTGAAAATGTTTACAAATATATATGAGAGGATTAGAAAACGGTTGAATATTGGTGCTCTCACTAGAGATGCTCTCACCTGTAATGAGGCCTAATAATCAGGTGAACAGTCTTTGGAACTTCAATATGATTCGCTCTCAGTGATTCTAGAAGTGTCTTCTTGTGCTCAGGTCTGCAGAGAGAGAGAATAAAAAAACAGTCCGGCCCCTGAAAAAACTGATGTGGTAAAAGGTTCCCAACCCTTGACCTACAACAGTGCAGTTTGAACCAATAGCATTAGGGCAATTTAAACTGTTAGCAATACTACACTTCTGCCACACTCAAATGGCACTCTTAGGTATAAGTACTGAATGCACTCTTGATCCCGTGAGGGAGATTCAGTCTGAGCATGTTTCCCATCCTTTAATTAGTGACACATGTGGCACACAGCGAGTAAACGCACACACTAGCCCACATTAACCCACACAAGTCTGGAGCAGGGACCAGCCTACTGCTGTGGTGTCCACCAGGGGGCAGTGAGTGGTTAGGTACCTTGCACAAGTCCACTTCAGCCATGGATACGGACATGTCAGAGGTAAATTCAGTCATTTCCACCAGGCCGCCACCCATATTTTTCCAACTGGTCAGATGTCGAACCAGTCTTCGTTTCAAGTCTAAACAGTGGACCACCTACTTGACTTCTTAATTTCTCACCACACTTTCTTTGTTCTTTCCAGCCAGGTGAGTCATGACCAAACTGATAACAGGCTACAATGTATCATGAGGATATGTGCTTCTAGAAGGTTGTTGGTAACCCTGTAGTCTAAGACATTCATTGAAATAGGCTATAAGCATTCCATGCAGTTATAAATGTGTTATAACAGCTTATCAGCTTAGAATGAGGTCCTCAATAATTAGGCCGATGGATCCTGGATGGGTCCTGCATACAGCCACCGCAGAACTGACCTCCTGCTTCTGAAGATGAGTGCTAATCTTTGCATAATTCTTCTGATTCATATTAGTTGACTTCATTATTGGTTGACTCATGCCAGTTAAGCCTTTGAGGGTTCAGGGCTTAGGGTTGTGTTGTGGTGAGATTGGGATTTAGGCAGTGAGGCAGTTAGGCAGTTATCCAGCATGGGCTGGGCTTTGCATATGATTAACAGCCAATAAAAGCATCTGCATTACTATCAATGGTGAAACTATGAGCATGCATTTTCCTTTATATTAAATTAAAAAACTGCGATTAAGAGGGTCATATGCATGAAAGATCCTTTTGCATTTCCACAGTGCAGTGAAATATTTCAGTTTAACTTTATATTGCTTGCTACTCTCATGGGAAGTCAAACACTTATCACCAGATCCACTCAACTGAGATATGGGCTGAGTTTCAGTGTCCTCCTTGCAAACTAAGGGGCCGTTCACACCTAAGGATGACTATAACAACAAATTAAATATCACCCTAATTAATGAATGACAACATCCACACCGCAAACTATAACAACAACAACATGTGCAACAATATCATTGGAATCACTCAGAAATCACAACCAGAAACCATGGAATTTTAGACATTAGTTCATTCACATGAGAACAGACTTTGTGGGTGATTCCCTTGAGCAAAGTCTGCATGTGATGCCAACATTAGGAGAGGATTCAGAAAGTATGCAACCGAGTCCTCACACACTTTGGATTCTGACAAACTGGCAAACTTAGCATGAATGCTCATTTAAGTCTGTGGATCTGTGAGGGCAGGCACTGAGACTGGGCCAGCTGGGGATATTGTCTGGGTTTACTTTAAGGGGTGCCTGACTGTAGGCTGAAAACTGGAGGTACAGTCACCGAGCAAATTGTTTACGTCTTTCATTGGTAGCAGTACATACTATAACATGACTGGAGCACATTATAGCATGTGCCATCAGAAGAAGATGAATCTCCATCCACTCTTGACCCATCTTTCGAACCGCACATGCAGCAATGTTCTTTGGTCACTGCTAAATACAGATAGGTGATGCAGCTAGTTATTTTGCTGAAATGGGGAAAAAGCATTTGTCTTCTGACATTTCTGATTTCTGATGGCGGAAAACCAGAGCATTTGCTTTCAAATTGATGATAAGAGTTTGGCTACATCTAAGAAATAAATGAGGAAAAGAGAAGAGCAGAGGAAAGGAAGATGAAGCAGTGAGAGACTCTCAGATTATCGGCAGGTGAGAGAGATTTTTAGCTGTCTAACGTGCATCTGAGATAAATATTCAAACATGAATATTCCAGTACTTATCTAGGTCATGATCACTCTTCACTGTATTCTGTCTCTGACTGCCCCTTTCTTTTAATGTTGAAAATACACACACGGAGAGATACAGACAAACACACACACACACACACACACACACACACACACATTCTTTCTAATGTTAAGTTACACATCATGCTAGTATCTCTCTCACTCTCATATATTCCATAACACACATCTTTAGAACACACACACAAACTCTCTCTCTCTAACTCTCTCTCTCAGACACACACACACACACGCACACCTTTTTTGTCACATTTGCACTATGCACCAATGGGGAGGTGCATCAGTATGATACATAATATGTAGTGTGTTTGATAGAATGACTGATATCTGTTTCAGATGGGGTTCCACACATTCTTAGAACACACACACACACACACACCACACCTTTCACACTTCTGTGGAAAATGGGTCACATTTTTTCTTTCATTCTATGGACCCATATGGAGGCGTATCAGTATGATAGATGATGTGCAGCATGACTGACAGAATCACATGATAATGTATCTGTTTCAGGAGGGGTTCCACACATCTCGGACATGAGGATGACACTGATGTGCTGGGAAACAGATGTGCTGGGAAGAGTTCATTAGGAAACACCATCCTGGACAGGAAGGATTTTGATACTGTACTGTATGTATAGGGTCAGTAAAGTATGGGCTACATAGTCCTTGTTTTAGATTAGGGGCCTGCAAAACATACTACAAATCAGTAAGAAAAGGCTTATAAGTGTATTAGTCATTAATTTCTTGTTTATCAATAGATAATAATTGGCTTATTAAGCATTTACAGTATGTTTATAAGTAACTTACAAGATGCTTCTTAACACTTACAAGCTTCATGTTACCAGTTAATTAATGTTATTAAAGGATAATAATTGTTAACTAAATGTTAGTAATGCATTGTTAACTGTTGAGAATGCATTATTAATACCTTATTTTACCTTGTTTTTTTATGCCACATGAATGTGACGCACCCAGTATCACTCTGTAGTGTTAGTAGCTCAGTCTGACTGTGATTTGCTCAAAAACCCTTATTCGAAAACTTTATTGATAAGTCATTGAAGGTACAGGTGTAATTATTGTGCATTTATTGTATAATCTGTGTTTGTATGCATATCCCCTTCTTTTAGCCTTCCAGGGGAAACTTCTTTTGTGGATGCGAGTACCATTAGTGTAGCTGATACACTGTGCATTGGCCATGGCTCATGTGAAAGAGTGCACAGAGGAGCCTACCAGAGAACTCCTGCTGATGTGAAGATATAAGTTAATACATGCTGGAGGGATATACATGGGAATTCAATTATTTCCTCAAACTACTTTCTCACTACACATGTGATCTGATTCTGCTGTCTCACTACACATATGATCTGATTCTGCTGTCTCACTACACATATGATCTGAGTCTGCTGTCTCACTACACATATGATCTGATTCTGCTGTCTCACTACACATATGATCTGATTCTGCTGTCTCACTACACATATGATCTGAGTCTGCTGTCTCACTACACATATGATCTGATTCTGCTTTATTATAATTAGTAAACTTTTCAGTAGTAGTGAAATTAGTAGCTTTCAGCCCTGTTCAGTTAGTAAAGACAGCTGTAACATGGCATGAGACTGAGGCTATCCAGTCAAACAGTAATGGCCATTTTGAGCATAATTTCAAGATTTCTCCACTCTAAATACACTTGTCATCTACATTAGCAAGGACACTGGGCAAGCACTGTCTAGTAGACTATATTAGCAGGCAGAACCTATTTTGACTGAGAATGAAGTGCCAACCTCATCATCAGACACTTGCTAACTTCTGTGCTGTTGGCTAACCGAGTGAGAATGCTGTACACACATTGAATTTCCACATGCATATTAACGAGACTGGAATAGTGATGAGAAACAGCCTGTTCTGAAAGGGGGATGGGGGGGGGGGGGTGCAGGTGATAACGCCTAAGCTGAGAAGCTCCTTCAGAGCCATTCATGTGGAGCTCACAGACCTCTGCTAACTTCACAGGCACAATATGGGCCCTTGAATGTTTAATAAAATGTGGCAGGTATGGGTGCAGTTAACAGTTTAAATTCGCCTAAAACACCGTGCAGCAGTTCATACATGGTGTGGCTTATATTTGGAAGATTACTGTACGCTGCTTTTTTGCGAAAATGAAATATCTTTTATGGTGTTCACTTTTGAATTGTTATTGTTGCCGGTAGGACTTGAGTTTTTTAAATTGTAAACTAAATTTAGCCTAGGAGTGAGTTTCTAGAATTGCCACTACCGTCCGGTAACCCTAATGACATGGTTATGAAGTTAGCAACAACGTTTTCTAGAAACTTTCCCCAGGACAATATTTTTAATTTGATAATAGGCCTAGTTGTTTATTTCCCTAGAATGAGACAGTGTCATGCGTAGGTCTGATAACAGTGTAGACAAACATCACATGTGTAACCTTCAGCATGAACCGAGGTACCTGTCATGTAGCTGCTGACTGTTCATAAGGTCTAACAGTGAATACAGTATAATTGGGAAACTACAGCAAGGGTGGCATGCCTTAATTGCTTCCACAGTAACTCACATCACTTTCTTAGTATGGCTTAATGTTACGTTTCCAAATGAAGCTTATTTCCGTCAGTATGAGAATTAAGATAGTGTATCCTACACAGTACATCAGATAGAACTAAATAGAATGGTGTGTTCATTAATTGGTTTATTCATTCACTTGGTTTGACAAATAAGTGGGCAAGTTATTTTGAGACAGACGCACTAATAGACAGTGGTTTGCCAGTGAATGGCCACATATATATTGAAGTTTGTTTCACTTTAAATTTACAAGCAGGCCTACATCGGAGGTCATAAGTATAGTATATTGTAGTATAGTATAGTATAGTATATATACTCTGTATATACCCTGTGAGTGAAATCTGGTATCTGCATTTATCCTAATCATTAGCTAGTGAAACACACAGCACACAGTGAACACACAGTGAGGTAAAGCACACACTTACCCGGAGCAGTGGGCTGCCTGCTAGTTAGGGGTTAGGTGTGTGTGTGTGTGTGTGTGTGTGTGCAGGGGACTGAAGCCCAGTAGGCCACCGCTGCCCAGTGATGCGTCTTAGTGGTGCCAGTCTGAAGCAGTTTACTTTCATCCCTGTTCCCAGGCCATTTCAACTGGCTCTTATCTATTTTTGACAAATATCCTTTTAAATTGTGTGTGTGTGTGTGTGTGTGTGTTTGAGGGGACAGCGATGAATGGTTGAGTATGAACTAAAGTTTTGGGTGGGTGACGTTGATGCACTCCTCGGCTCACTGTTAAAAACTGTGTCATGTTTACTCCAGCATGTCAGTACACACACACACACACACACACACACACACACACACTAGCACACACTTTGTGCGTCTTAAGACCCCCTGCCTGTGTGTTTGCTTGTCTCTCTGGTTAAAAATGCAGCAGTCTGACCCAGTCCTCCTCGGCTCTGCTTTTAGTCAATACTCCCAACGGAAACACCTCTTTTTATGGAACACACCTGCTGCAGCTCAGGTGAGTATGTGGGATTACTGACCTGGAAGTGATCTACAGAGCCCGCAGGAAAGGATGGAGCATGTAGATTAGTCCCCTATCCAGGGAAACCCACAGGAAAGGATGGAGCATGTAGTTTAGTCCCCTATTCAGGGGAACCCACAGGAGAGGATGGAGCATGTAGTTTAGTCCCCTATTAAAAGGAACCCAAAGGAGAGGATGGAGCATGTAGTTTAGTCCCCTATTAAAAGGAACCCAAAGGAGAGGATGGAGCATGTAGTTTAGTCCCCTATTAAAAGGAACCCAAAGGAGAGGATGGAGCATGTAGTTTAGTCCCCTATTAAAAGGAACCCAAAGAAGAGGATGAAGCATGTAGTTTAGTGCCCTATTAAAAGGAACCCAAAGGAGAGGATGGAGCATGTAGTTTAGTGCCCTATTAAAAGGAACCCAAAGGAGAGGATGGAGCATGTAGTTTAGTGCCCTATTCAGGAGAACCCAAAGGAGAGGATGGAGCATGTAGTTTAGTCCCTATTAAAAGGAACCCAAAGGAGAGGATGGAGCATGTAGTTTAGTGCCCTATTAAAAGGAACCCAAAGGAGAGGATGGAGCATGTAGTTTAGTGCCCTATTCAGGAGAACCCAAAGGAGAGGATAGAGCATGTAGTTTAGTGCCCTATTCAGGAGAACCCAAAGGAGAGGATGGAGCATGTAGTTTAGTCCCCTATTCATCCTTCATCCTCGTCTATTTCTCTTCTCCTTCACCTTCTTCTAATAACCTAAGGTGTTAGTCCGTACATTAACAAGCACTGAGACCAAATTGTTGCGAATTTATGCCTAAGTCGGGCTAAAATCAAACTTTTAAAATGCATGTATATACCTTAGCCCTGCTGAATTCGAACTAAACCAGCCTACTCATAATCGAGCTAAGACACCCAGATAAACCGATTGGAATCGCATTTATCTCGGCAGGCAAGCAGGCCGCAGCTAAAATCCGACTGACACACCGCTTGAATGATGCAAATGTGGCGGTAATCTGGTAACTAATTGCTTGTGTACATGTGTACAATTGTGTATTGACTGCTTGTGTACAGTGTGCATCTCAAATGCAAATCAATGAAAAGTATGTACCTATAGTGCTGCAGTGTTGGCCATCTCTTCACTCATGTTCCGATCAAATATCGCTGTAGTCTTCAAACTTACATCGGAAGTTTGTGGTTTAGCATAACATCTTTGGATTAGCCATAGACAGTAACAGAATTAGCCACAACTAGTGGCTGTGCATGATCGTCCTGATCGTTGCCGTAGCTCCAGACTCTTTTAGAGCACCGGATTGCTTCACTAAGACAGTAAAAGCCCCATCAGAGTACCACAAAAGTAGCCCTGGCTTTAAAGGGTTGATCTCCGGAAGTTCATGCCATTCCATCACATGCTATTAATGTACACACTGATAGACTCACTCTCCTGAAAAGACTTTTTAGCTGGTCCGCTGAGCTTGCTGTAGTACTCGTCCTCTGGGGCATTCACTGGTCCGTGGTAGTTCACTTTTGCTTTGTCAGAGTTCACTTTTGCTTTTGACCCTAAACCCCCCCATCCCCCCCACCCCCCCAAAAAAAATGACTTACAATAATTGGTTGACCTGGGCATACTCAGACCTGAAAAGATCTGTTGACATCCCATTCTGTAATAAGAAATATACTAAATCTGGAGTTTATGCACTAGTAGGCCTTGGTGTCAACAAGATGAGACTACTTTAGGTGAATCTTAGGTCTTTAGGTTAGGTGATATAATCAGATCAGGCGGTGGGTGATATGGACCTTAGAATGACTATTCTTTTCCGAGAGCAACAAATCTTTTTATTCATTTATTGCTTAATAATCCAATGCTTTGATCATGGGCAGATCCATCACTCCAGTATAAATAACTATGGCAAAATGTGCTCTGGTAATAGTGTTCAGCAGACTAGACACTTCAGCTGTCAGATACTGAACTTATACACCAAACTCTACGGATCTTCATTTCCTGGTTGACACATTTACACTTGCCACTGGGCATGTGCGGAGAGGGGGTGTTTTGGGGGCTCTGGCCCCTGCCCCTTTGCTCTTCATGTCCCAAGTGCGCTTTTGAGAAGACACACTCATTCTTCTCTGTCAGGTCACTAGCAGACATGAATAAAATATTCAGTCAGTACATATTTTTCATACAGTATCCCACTATCATGATTCTTATATTGCGAGAATCCAGACCCCCTGTGACCCCAGACATATGGTGAAATATCTGCAAAAATATCTGCAATATAAGATACAAAACATTTTTTTTCATCATAGAAAGGCCTATGTAAGCAGTATGACATCAAACACTGCCAGATTGGGATAGCCTGTCCTGGAAAAAACAAAACAAGCTATAGCATGTGAGGAGTGACCTATAATGACTGAAGAACCTAAAAGTTAAATTACCCTTGCCTTGGGTTCAAAGGGTTAAACATGCCTTTTTTCAGTAATGTATAAATTAATAATTTAAATGACATTGCTAATTATTGTTAAAAATCTAAATCTTTTTACGACAAGCTATATTGGCATGAACAAGAGCCATGGCTCTGCATGAACTTCCTGTTGCAAATGACATGTGGAAGATACTTTTTTTTGAGTGGGCCTGGGTACGATCAGGCTACTTGCTGTAATGTAATTTGTGAAAAAAAAAACGACCTGGTAAATGCTTTATCACTTCAGTTAATTTTCAGTAAGGATTTGTTAAAACGCCTGCTCCTGCACACATGCATCAGGATGCTGTATTACCTTTGCAAATCCATAATTCTGATTAATACCAACACCTAACCTACAACTATAGACAGCTGATATTAAGAGAAGGCCCATATAGGTCTGTAAGGTCTGCAGCAGAACAGATATCCATACAATAGGCTGTAAGATTCCAAGATGAATCTTAAAGTCATTAGAACTTTATAGAATAAACAAATCCATCTCCCCCTTTTTAAGTTTTGAGCCCCTGCCCCTCCAGGGGTCTCTGCAGAGCCCTGCTTGCCACAGATGCGGTCATGAGAAAGACCCACTCATCAATATTCAGAAGTTTTCACCTCGGCGGAACCCTCAGACCATTCTGCCACCGTGTCAAACTTTCTCATTCAGGTCGTGGGCTCAGTCCGGCCTCCTTGTAGATAAACACAAAGGCCTCCATCAACGTGGCAAACGTCCTCCTCTACACAACCCAGCCTCAGACAGGGCCATGATGGAGAGAAGAGGAAAGAGAGAGGAGCTGGTGCCTGAAATGCAGCTTACTCTCTGGAAGGAAAGAGAGAGGAGCGGAGAGATGCTTACCCTTTTTTGGGAAGAATGGGAAGGAGCACACTCTGGAGAGAGAAAATAGATACATAGGTGAGGAGTGTACCTGCTCCCTTTGAGGGACTACCTCTTTAGGAGGAGTGAGAGGAGACAGGAGCTGTTCTCTCTTTTTTTTCTGCCGTGTGAAGAGCAGCTCACTCCTTAGGAGGAGAGAAAAATGGAGGACACAGGAGATCTTCTCTTTTGGCTGGTGTGTATAGAGCAACTCACTCCTTAAGAGGAGAGAAAATGGAGGAGAAAGAAGCTGTTCTATTTTTTTTTTTTTACTGCCGAGCAGCTCGCTCCTTAGGAGGAAAGAGAAAGAAGTGCATGAAGAGGGTCAAAAGAGGAGGGGAAAAACAGGACTAAATGACTGAATGTTTGAAAGAATTCACTGAATAATTAGACAATGAATCAGTGAATTAATGAATAGATGAATAGAGGGATAGATGAATGAAACTAGAGAGGACTGAAACAGGGACAGGAAGAGAGGAGACAAGGAGAAAGAGAGAATGTCAAACGTTGTATATTGATGAGTGATGGCTTCCAATGTGGCTAATGCACTTCATTTCTCTTTTATCCTGCACTTTGTATTACACTATTGCACTTTCAGCTTAAAAAGTGCAGTTTTTATGTTAGCAATATGCACTCTTTGTTAGTTTCTTTCATTGTACTGTAGCTTGAATGTTGTCCTCTTTTGTAAGTCGCTTTGGATAAAAGCGTCTGCTAAATGCATAAATGTAAATGTAAATGTAATGCAAGGTTTCTGTGTTTTCCTGTGATATGATGTGTTGATATAATTGATAAAGTAATATGATGTGTTAATATAATAGTAATATGATGTGTTAATATAATAGTAATATGATGTGTTAATATAATGGCTTCAACAAGGTGAGAAATATGAAAAAGAATAGGGTCAGGCATGGAGTAGGGTACATATTTAAATAATGAAACAAAACACAATATAATTTTTAAAAAAGCATAAAACACGAACACACACACACACACACTATTCATCTATGAGTAAAATCCACTCAGCTCAGAAACAGTAGCTTCTCAGACCAAGAGATTATAGGACCCCTGTCCTGTTGGCCAATGACACTACTGCTACTACTAGTAGTACTACTGCTAGCACTACTACACATTCCTGAAACAAAACAGACAACCTGATGGCTAAATAGGAATAAGTTCACTGTAAATCAAATTCTGTTGAATGAGCACTGACAGATAACCTCATATTTGCTAGATGGTTGATTTTGAAATGGCTCTGCAGACAGAGGTTGTGGAAAAGGTGGTGAGGGCATTCGCTACTTTAATAATTCAACGGAAATGCAGACATCCCGTTGCCTGTAAGGCACAGTACCCTCGCCACACACAAAAAGACAGGAAAACAACCAGCAGAATAGACATTCATGGTGAATGTCCATTCAGCATTCAGTCACATGACTGCTCAGTGTAACAGCAGCCCCTAGTGGAAATGATGATAACTGCAGCAAATCCACTGATTTCTCTCAGCAGTTCGTCCTAGTGTCAGTGTTTTGTGAAAATATATTTTTTAACCATCTACAAAGCTCTCTGAATCAATGGGTTAATAGGCAATTAAAATAGCTTTTGATTCATTGCTGATTAACAAAAAAATGTTTGCGGCAGAAATATGCGACACTGGATGAATGAAACTTAAAGGCCAATTTATACTTTTTATACAATTTATACTCCGTCAGTACACAGACACGCAGACCCTCTCCAAACATGCACTCCGAAGGATGATGGATACCTCCCCAATTTTCTAATTATCCGTGGAAACGACGCAGACCCCACAGATAGAGGGAGCGTGATTAGTCCGCTCGCTTTGTTCTGGCTTCTTTTTACCCACCATAAGCATAGTTAGCAATAAGCTAGTTCAGTGAAAGTGTAAGATTTGCAAATGGTCTATGACGTTCATTTGGCTTCAGTGGAAGGATTTCCTGATTGTGCTGTGCCTATGTTTCAAGTATTCCAAGTTTTGAAATCAGCACTTCGCCAGCAGGCAATACTTTGCAGGCAGGTAAGTGAGAAGTTCAGAAGCTAACAGAACAATTGGTTGGCAGAAAACTGGTAATTTGCTTGTAAATAAATAACGTGAATAATTTGGCTATTTGAGAGGTGCTATGTCTCTATTAGCGACATTAACTAAATGATAGAAAGACAAAGCCAAACGACCTTTATAATCTCTGTGTCGGTATGTGGGTAAACAGTGCCACAACAACCTTGGAGAACTATGAAATCTAAACCTATGGATGGAGTTGCACGACCATAAAAGCAAAAGCTTTTGTAAACGTGATGTAATACAACACTTCCACCTTGTGGCCATGATCAAAAAGTGCAGGACACAGGTAGGATAACGTATAACTGAAGAGCCCAATAACGTCATACTTCAGGGGGAAAAAACTCTTGTCTTGCATTGACCAGTCGCAGAAAGGACGTGTACTCTCTTGCTCGCTCAGTGTTAATCAAATCATTGATTTGAGTTGATTGGATGTTAGAAAACCAAAAGCCTGTTTGTTTAGTTATTGAGGAGCGTTTTTTTCTGATTTTAATCTCATACTGATTATTGTCTATTTAGAGCGATTGCTGCAGCAGATTGTAAAGTGGGCCAAGTAGACAACACTGCGCGCGAGAGGCTGCTCATATAGGCTGCTCTGAAGCGGGTGGAGAGGTTCGTGGCGCAGAGGGCTGGACGCACATCACGCACCGCCGTTCCATGCGCGCGCCTCGTGACACCTGTCATAGCACGCAGTGACGAGCGTCGTCAGTGACATCTGAGCACAGCTCAAATACTGTGCCAAACCTGCTTTCATTCTGCACGGGGCGACTACACCGAGCACCGAAACTGGAGCAAGCAGTCCGCACCCCACCTAACTTTCACTGGGCCGGGCCGGGAGGTGGGCAACCCCCTGTTTGGACCGATGTGCTGGCGGAGATGTCCCGACACATCTACATTCGAAATAAAATCGGCGAAGGCATCCAGGCACCTATATTTCAGGTGAGCTACCGCATCTGGACAGGTGACACGGACACAAAACCTCTCTGCGAGCTCCCAAAGGTGAATCGGAAAAATGTGCAATATTGACAGCTACGTAAAAGTTTGATAAAGTCTTTCAGTCTGGAAGTCAGGTGAGAATAGTGTCACTTGCGAGACAAATGTTTAACAACCTCTTGATGTTAAACACCTCGACATGAGTTTTTAAGTTTCTGCGCTCAAGTTTGTGTGTGTGTGTGTGTGTGTGTGTGAGTGTGTGAGAGAGAGTGTGTTTGCATGCACGTCGTGAGATTCGCTCGCTGTTATATTTGGCCACTGACCACAGGTAAAATGCTCAGTGAGACAAATAGAGTGAACATGGTGACCCAGTTAAGGTGTCCCTTTTTGCCTTAAAAAAAGAGAAAAACTCGGAGAAGAATGAGATTCTGTATGGCAACAGACGCTAGTGGTACTCGGGAGACCGGTGCGCTAAAAATGGACGAAATCAGTGCCAGATAATTAACTTGCGCCCTCTGAGACTTGAGCTTCTATTTGAGTCGTGGCAGACTTCTGTCATTTGCACTGATGATTGATGGCAGAAACAAAGTCAGTGCAACGCAGTGACACCAGTGACACCATTTAAGCGCCATTTGGTGTGAATGGGACCTTGAAGCAGTTTAATGGATATTGACTGGTGGGTGTAACGTTACACATGATAAACGGAACACTACTAATCCAAGTCATTCGACTGGAATTTTAAATGATGAAAAGTCAAATGGTAAAAAGTGAGAGAGAGGAGGGGAGAGAAAGAAAGAGAGAGCAAAGTGGCTTCCAGAGGCTGGTGTGGATGTGGAATCAGGTGTGGATTCCCCCTCCTCCCTCACCTTGTCTAGGGGCCTATTCACACTACAAGCACTGCATAAGCATGGTGGCCACAGTACTATACTGTTCTCATTTTTGAATGCATGTTAACAAGTTAGAGCTTGCACAGTGCCTGTGTGGTCAGCGTGGGCCACACTGTGCCATGACTGTGAGGTACGCTGGCAAGTTTTTTCTGTGTGCTGCGAACAGTTGGAAAACCTCTCTGTATAGACTTTAAAAACAGGCTTTAAACGAGGGCGGCAGCTGCTTTGCACAGCTGACCAAGATGCAAATGCACCGCGACCACATATATCCAAAGAACTTTGGCATTGTCTGAGGGAAGGATTGGGCCACGATGGTCATGCTTTGTTCTTGCAATGAAATCAAAGAGGAGAACATACTGACCGTAGCCTCAGAATTGAGAGGACTTAATGGCCTTAATGGCCTGCACCCTCAAAGACTTAAAGGATAAATCTGGTGTGAATCAATCCATAGCCTTGTTGTGACTCCATGGTGTCGACTCAAATCTCTGACTCTTTCTGACATATCTGCATGGATGAAAGAACATCACCTCCAATTAAACCTTTTCAAAACTGAACTGCTGGTCCTCCCAGCCAAGCCAACTATACATCACAATATCAGCGTTACAAAAGACTCCTAACTGTTGCTCCCACCAAGGTTGCAAGACGCCTGGGCAGCATGATTGATGACCAGCTGACCTTTGTTGATCATGTTGCCTCTGTAGCTCGGTCTTGCTGCTTTTCTCTATTCAACATAAGGAGATCAGGGTGTACTTAACCCAACATGCGACCCAGCTCTTGGTACAGACGTTGGTTAATTCTCACCTTGACTATTGCAATGCCTCCTAACAGGTCTTCCAGCCTGTGCTGTGAGACCGCTACAGAATGCAGCTGCACCTCTGGTTTTCAACCAGCTGGCTACCCTTAGCTGCTTGCAAATTCAAAGCACTAATATTGGCCTACAGGGTGATTGATGAATCTGCTCCCATCTACATGAATACCCTCTTAAAGCCCCATGTTACCCCCCGACCACTCCGTCCCTAAAGGAACGTCGTCTACCACTGACAACACCTCACACTGGTCAATCCAGACTATTCTCACCTGTTGTTCCACTGTGGAATGACCTTCCAAGTGCTACCAGAGCAACAAATACCCTCTCCACCTTCAAGAAGTTCTGAAAGATCCAGCTCTTCCAAGAGTATCTCTTGGTTTAACCACCTGGAATACTCTTACAATGCACCCCCCACTCTCTCTACCGCACTTTCATCACAGTCCTGCACTTTCATCTCCTGCCATTTTTTTTCTGTTAGCAAGGGGCACTCTTAGTAGTTAGTAAGGTTTTTAATTGTGTTGTAGCTTGAATGTTAATCCTCTTTTTGTAAGTGGCTTTGGATAAAAGCGTCTGCTAAATGCATAAATGTTTGAGGTCACTGAGTACTGTCGACAGAAAAAGAACTCAAAATAGAGTAAATATGATACAACATAGACCAAATTGTGAACCAACAACTAACACTAACTGAATGGGGCACAGAAACTCACTTTCAGTTTCATTTTCCTATGCCCCAGTCAGTTAATGTTAACTGCCAGTTTGCTGTACAGTCTGTGTTGTATCAAATTGTCTAGTTCTTTTTCCTACAGAAAGCACCTGGTGACCTCAAACAACTGGGCTATGGATTGAATCACACTGGATTTCTCCTTTAACCGGCATGAATTGACATCATGATTGGCTGATTCATGCCAGTTAAAGAAATAGTCCAGAGTCAATCAACCCATAACCCTGTTGTTTGGTACTACATAGGCTGCAATGGCAAACTGGTCGCTAACGCTAACTGAATGGGGCACAGGAAACAGGAGGTGAAACAGAGTTTCCTTGCCCTCATCAGCTAGCATTGGCTGCCTTTTCGCTATTCTTTCTGTGTTGTACCAAACTGTCTTGTTCTTATTCCTACAGACAGCACTTTGCAAACCTTGACAAACAGGCTATGGGGTGATTAAGTCCAGACTATTGCTTTAAGTCTTTGAGCGGGCTTCAGGGCTGGGCACATATGGGATTCAGCCAATGAGTTATCTACAAAGTCTCTGAAAGGTTAAGACAAAGTTATGAGTGGGATTTCTATGACCTTGTGCTAAATTGAATTGTTATACGGCTCTCCTGAATGCTGCGGGATGTTCCATTGATTTTGGAGAAAATCAAGAAGTGGATAAGTGGCTCTTCTCTCTGGCAACTCCAAGCAAAGTCTGTAATCGTCAGTCTAACCCTCACCAGAAAGGCAGGATGTGGGACGTCAGTGACAAAAGGAGCCAGGAGTGAAGCCTCTTCACGATGTGCATACATAACTGGTTGCACCTGGAACATGCTGTGCTTGTGTACATGGGCCTGTTTACTGTAATGAGAACATCTGTTCAACTTTTTTTCACAAATAGTTGTTATAGTAGCCTACCAAATGTTTAATTTTATTTTGATTTTGACATTTTGCACTATGTCTTCTTTTGTGTTTTTGTAATTTGAATTTGGTCTTTTTTTGTATATAACTCAAAATAAACTGTCTGCACACTTAAATGAAATAAACTTGCCTTGAGGACTTAAGTGTGCAGACAGTTTATTTTTGCATGTCTGGCACCTTAGTTGCTACAGTCTTCTTTTGTATATAATAAAAATCTTGTATCTTTGTATGGATGTGTAGATGCTACTGAACACTAATTTCCTTCAGGATGAAAAAAAGTATCTTTGTCTAAGTATCTATCTGTGCCCTTACTGTTTCTAACCAGGTCCCACAGCGCCCTCTGCAGAACACTGATATGTAGTGCGCTGCTCTACGCTCCATAGCGATGCAGCCGTGCACTTATGATTTAGTGAAAGTGTCTGACTGGCCGAATTCCAATACCTCACTGAAGCACTAAGCCCTGAACCCTTAAAGGAATCTCTGGCTAGTAAGATATGTTGGCCTTATAATATTGAAGTTGGTGTCAGCTACATAAATGTGATTTAAAAACACTCCAAATGTTTTTGGTTTTATTAAATTAAATTAATTTAATTTAGAAAATCCTCTCACTCGTAAGCTGACATTTTTGTAGCAAGTGACATCACCTGGTTGAGTCTAATCAAGGTCCAATCATGGTTCAGCAATCAAGCTGTCGCTACAGATAGACACCATCAATATCAACCAGGTGATGTCACTTTTTACGCAGAAAGCATTGAGACAGAAAAGCAATGGCAGCTTACAAGAACTGCAAATGAAGGGATGTTTCTAAAGGTTTTAATAAAAAAGCATTTTGAGTGTTTAAGTCCTGTTACATACAGCTGATCCCAGCATCAGTCTAATAAGGCCAACATGTTTAACTAGTCAGGGATCCTTCTAAAGACTCAATCCCATATAGTGGCTTCCTTAGGACCTGATTCATGTCATTTCATGTCTTTAAGGGTTCAGGGCTTAGAGCTAGGGAAGCATTGGGATTCACCCAATATTTGTTTTTATTTCATTTATCCACAGGTGTTCATTATTCAGTCCTAATTAGCATTAAATGTTTTCTCAGTGTTTACAGATCACCTATTGCTTTGCTTATGGACTCATACCATAATAACACAAAGGTTGACTAACCTCTCACTTCATCAGATGCACTGAAAATAATGCAGTATGAGACCAACTTACCTCTACCGTCCTTTTCTGGTGATTAATCCTAATGCATGGCTTCAGTCAATACAAAGTTATTGTTTTTGGTGTTGTTCCTTCTGAGTTTCAACAAAACGCTGGCCTGAGGTTTATACATGGTGCTTTTTTATTCAGGAAATTACAGTAATTGTTTTGACATTTTAACTGAAGACCCTGAAGTATGAGTGTCAAATATGAATTACTCATATTTGAGCAGAAAGCTTCCTATAAGAACCTGTCATTTGTAGATGTTGTGTAATCAGGAGGATGATGTGTGATTATCCTTGGTGCTATGATGTGTGTGTAGAAGTACATTGACTCTGGTCGTGGTGTGTGTGTGGTGTCGGCTGTGTGGTAACTCACACCGCTCCCGCCTGTGGTTCTCCTTGCGGTGACGGCCAGGGGAGGGGGGCTGTGGCGGTATGTTCCCCAGGCAGGGTGCCTCAGTTGTGGGTTAATGCAGCTGCAGCTTCCCTGGGATGAGCAGAGAGCTGGTAGTCTTGTCCTCACAGGTGGCGAGCTCTCATTAGTCCCTCTGCAGAGCAGCAGGTAGCAGGTGTGCTGTCCTGTATGTTCTCTCAACTCGCGCAGAGGTCCATCACCTTCAATTAACTTCAAGACTGATAATACATAGGTGCTAACACAAAGGTGAACGGTAAAACAGTGAATAATAAGGTGTTTTTACCATACTATTTTATTCATTTTGCCTGAAAAACATCTAAGTGTGTGTGTGTGCATGTGTGTGTGGTGTTTCAGGTGAACCGAGGCACCTACTCCAGGAGGAGTCGGCTGAAGAGATCTGATGGTAGCACCACATCCACCAGTTTCATCCTCAGACAGGTAACACTCACACACACACACACATACACACACACACACACAGCCTAATACACACACACACTCAGACATTTTAGACAATTGGGGAACATAGGGCCCCTGGCACATAGGAACACATGCACTGTTCCTTTGGAACTAGGGAACGTCTTGAATGTACATAAGCTATTCATTGAAAGGGCAGGTATTTGAAATGTGAGTCAAATTCACACACACACACACATACACACACACACACACACACACATATATATATTATGTATCTAGTTCACATACCCTGTTTCCTTGTTCAGCAAAGGAGATTAATGAACACATGTACAGCTTACACTGAACAGCTTTTTAACCCCTCCAACATGTGCTATAAATGTGCTATAAATGTGCTATAAAAAGTACAGAGGATGCATGTGTGTGAGATGTGTGCCATGACAGCACAGAAGTATGAAGATAATACACATCAACAGTCTACCAAACTACCCATATATAGACCTTTTAGGTATTTACAAACATTGTGTCATAAACGTTCTACATTCTGTTCCCATTGCGCATGTTGGTTGCAGGAAGACACCCTATTCAACCCGCTATAATGTAAAATTGGTAATTTTCAGAAGTGTCTTTTAAGTACTTATTATCAAGTAATCTTGTGTTTGATACGGTCTATAAGATGTATATTTAGTATTCCTGGCCACAATAATAATTATATGCACCTTGAATTTATTTTAAAAATTGTTAAGACAATGTCTCTGCTTCACGGAAAATAGCCTAATCCTGGTGAACACTACCTACAGTGCTCAGCTGACTGAGGTAGCAGCTTGGTGAGCTAACTGTAAAGAGCTGTGCTGTCTGGATGTAAAACCCATAATAAGCTAAACTTCAGTGTAAAAGTAGGCTAGTTGTGCAGTTTGTGATGAGATGCTGCCGATGAACGGCAAGTTTGTTACTGTCAGGAGTTTTAGGGAAGGTAATGCCGCATTTGAGTGGGGAAATCTGTGTCACTATCTGCTAAACTGTAGGTCCAATCCTAAGCCATTTCCTTGTTCATAGTACGTCCAAAAAGATACAGACTGCAAGTCTGGTTGACAGCCCCGACTCTGAGGGTGGGGTTAGAGTGGGGAAGTGGTGCTCAGTTTATCATTTAACAGCCCCGACTCTGAGGGTGGGGTTAGAGTGGGGAAGAGGTGCTCAGTTTATCATTTAACAGCCCCGACTCTGAGGGTGGGGTTAGAGTGGGGAAGAGGTGCTCAGTTTATCATTTAACAGCCCCGACTCTGAGGGTGGGGTTAGAGTGGGGAAGTGGTGCTCAGTTTATCATGCTAGTGCTAGTGAGGGAAGAAGCACTGGGGCAAGTAGAGGAGAAAACTGCTTAACAACAATAGAGAATAATAGAAGCGGAATAAAACAATAGGAGATATTTTGTCTGATGTTGACCCGTTTGATATTTTGTCTGATGTTGACCCGTTTGATATTTTGTCTGATGTTGACCCGTTTGATATTTTGTCTGATGTTGACCCGTTTGATATTTTGTCTGATGTTGACCCGTTTGATTGCTTGGCTTTAGACTGACATCAGTTTTCCATTGTTGTTAATTCCAGTAACACTGACAGAAGTATCATGAGTGGACTCATGAGTGTTTTTTATTTTATTGCATGTTTACATCTATACTCAAAACTGCCTGAATCCGATATGCACATGTTTACACTATCCAGACACTTGGAAGTCCTGAAACAACCCGCATACATAGATGGAACTGCTCACTCCCCAAATGGACTACCAGAATAATCCTGCTGGTGGCTTTTAGACCCACAGGCTGTTATCGCAGCTTGTATATGCATTGATATACTCTGATAGCGCATGCATATTATATAGGCTATACTTTTTCTCAATATTTTTTTCATAATAGCAATTTAAGGTGTGATAATCAGAGAAAAAAGTGTGTCGGCTTAATTAAACATTCCATTTTTCTTAGAGTTTCATGAGAGTTTACTTTGTCAAAACACAGAACATAATAACCTCTATCTGTGCTAAATCTGGCCTGTTCTGTTTGTTATTTTATCATGGAGTTACAGGCGATGAATGACTCACCCCATAGGCTACTATGAGGGATAAATGAAACAACTCACCAACCATTTTTCCTAAATGGACT
>PYXC01002556.1:77500-100000 GCA_015244755.2 Tenualosa ilisha | reverse complement strand
TTGTGCAAGGTAGATCAGGTAGTGAAATCACCTGTGGCAGGTTGATCTGCTAGATCTGCTACTCAGTGAAACCACCTGTGTTAAAAGCTGTGTTATAAGACTGACATATGGTGGGACATTCGCTTTGGGTGAACTGTAGAGGCTGGAGGTGGGTTTCAGCCCAGAGGTTGAGGATGTTCTTCAGTGAAGATCCAGGTCTCTCTTTTAATGGTTCAGCCAGCTCAGGGGAAAGCATGTTGGGACCCAATGCTGATGTAGATTATAAGGAACCTGTACCACTGAGGTACAGAAAAAGCCAGTCAGAAAGAAAGTCACAACTGCTTGTAAGCTACTTGGGATTGCGATACAAAATATGAAGAGCATTTACAAGGACAGACTGGTGAAAATGGCAAATAACATCATCTGTGACTGTACACGCCCGCTGGCCTCTTCATTTAAACTCCTGCCATCTACATGTTGTTTTTGTTCACCCCTTTTGGCCAAAAACAGGTCAATTTTTTTATTTATCCCACAAGCAATAAGAGCATTAAATGAGTTAAATAAGCCAGTCATGTAGCTATCCTGTTAATACCAGTGGGTGATGTGCTAGTAGCTGCCTGTTATGTCTGCTGTCTGTGTCACATATTCAGTGTCCTGTAGCAAGGGCCCGTGATTGAAATTGTGCTGCAAATTCAACTGCCCGACGGGGACAATAAAGTTATTACTACTACTACTGCTACTACTGCTACTACTACTACTATTACTATCTATTGGCGGATGTAGATAGGGTGTTTAAAGAATGTATGGGCCAGTGATGGTATTGTAGCCTAGATAGCCTACAGACCAGAGGTGTGTTTCCCAAAACCATAGTTGCCAACCAGTTGTTAACAGCACCCCAGCGCTGTATGAACGTATGGACCAGAGCAGACACGGTATGTTCGAACATGTGTACCACATGTACCAGCGCTGATATGGTATTTACAGAACACATACATGCAGAGCTGATGTGGTACAGTGTACAAAAGACCATTTGAGCCAGTGTGGATATGGCATGAAAAAAGTCTAGGCCTATGGACCTGTGTTTATAATGTACACAGCACAGACACTTGTCTTACAAAGAACATACGCATGTATCATTGCTGACATGATGTATAAACATCTGGACCATTGCTGGTGTGGTATAACATGAGGGCCAGGAAATATGGTCCAACATATGGACCGAAGCTGATATGGTGCATAACAACAGGCCAGCATGTTTCAGTTAGGCCTACCTTAGAGGTCACTTTCAAGACTTTGACATATTTCAGTGATACTGTGTTTAAAATGCTATTTGCTGTAGTCCTATGCTGTGTGAATAAGTGAGGTAAACACAAATATTTGACATTTAAGAAATGTAACTAATTAGAATTTTTAACTCAGCTCAATTTACTTTTGAAAATTTAGGGAGGACAGTCATCCTCTCCAAGCCTATGTGTCAACACTGCTTTGTATAGCCTTGATATCATTCCACTGTTGTTCCATCTTTATATAGCCTCACAACAGCACTTACATGGAGGGTTTCCCTGTCCCATGATTAGTGTACTTTGCCAATGCTTTGAACCTCCAGCTGCTTTTGAGTAACATGGCTAGGCTAGGCCTTTGACGAAGGTGTTCTTGTTTTAGCAGCTAATTCAGAGGACCAGACCAGGGGGGGTGGTCAGTCAGAAATTTTGTGGAGCTGTAGCCTACCATGCCAGCGTTATCAAACCACAGGAAAGATGTGCTCTTGCGATTGGGATGAAATTATTTGTTTCAGTTGCTTGGTTGGTAATGAAGCAAAAGCACATTATTTAACATCCAACTTTGTGTTATTCATAATCAGACTAACAAGCAGGGTCAGTACAGAAGTAAGGGGTTTATGCTGTGTCCCCTAACGAGGCCATGTTGCCTTGTATAATAAATAAATAAATAAAGGCATGGATGAAGGCAATTCTATTGCTATTTGGGTCTGATATTGCAGGAAAGTTTCAGCAATTATTAGCACGATTGCTAACATTAGCAAGAATGCTTAGCATGGTGGTCTGTAATGTTAGCCCAAGTTTGTCACCTATTAAGCAGCATTAAATGTGTGTGTGCGTGTGCGTGTGTGTGTGTGGGGGGGGGACCAGCAGCCGTCACTGCAGCAGTAATGATGTGTCAGTGGCCTAGTTTAGTCTTGGCTCTGGCTCCATCTTGTGTGTTTTTAGGTCTGAATCGGTTTGAGTGCTAAGTTGGGGTTGCAAATGAATACCTTCCTCAGTCAAAGGAGAATGGTCAGTTTTAACAGGTTCAAAATGTAAAGTCTGGACATGACCGATAGACTGGGGTCAGTGGGTGTCGGAATCAGCGGTTGTCTTTCAAACTGCCTCTGCACGCAATAGGATATTGCAATGACCAATCAGAGCAATGTAAGCAAAATTGCAAATACGGCATTCTTTGAAAATAACAACTTGCCTTTTTCTGTGCAAAGAAAAGCCCAAGTTTAGCTATTCCAAAGTCGATGCCAGAGACGATTCAAATGACTGTTGTTCCTTGGCCACAGCCATCTTAGTTGTTTTGCACTGTCAGAGCCCAGTCGCCATCGTGCTAACCCCGCCCAACGACTCTCTACAAAGATAGAGCATTGTGATTGGTACTACCAAGCCTTGGAAGAAGACCTAATGAAACCCTATGATGGATGGCTAGATGTAACTGCTGAATAAAACCATTTGCTACCGCTAGTTTTCGTCTAGATATCTAGGCTAGCTGTCAGTAGGAAAAAGAACCAGAACATCTGGTACAGCATAGACTTAATAGAAGACCGGCGGCTAAAGCTAAGCAATGGAGGCAAGTTAACAATTTCAGTTTAACTTGCCCCCAGAAGATACCTTCAACTGCCAGTGGGCTGTTCAGTTTATGCTGTACCAAATATTCCTGGATACGGATTGAAAATGGCTGCAGGTTTTTAGCACAACAGGGCTTTTTAGAATGAAGTTGACCATTTTTCTGTTAAACGTGGTACACACAAAAGATTGTTGTAAACCAGTGACTTAGTAGAAATCAGGATTATAAATTGTGGCCAACAGGAAAGGTGAAAAACCTTCATGGACATGACCGATGAATGATTTCACTCAAGTCTACTGTGTGTGTACCTGAGTTAAGTCCAGTGTGTGTGTGTGTGTGTGTGTGTATGTAGGCCCACCAGGTTTGCATTTATATGGCAGTGTTTTTGTGCCTTCCATGGAAGCCATTAATCAGCTACACAGGAACAGCCCATCACATCTCCATCTCAGATGAAAGCTCTTCATTTGAATCCACTCCTCTTTCCTCGCCATCATCACTTCCACACTCAGATAAGCAGACTCGTGCCTTTTTTTTTTTTGGTTTCCAAGAATCAGGCCTTTGCTCGTTTTTTTGTTGATTTAACTCATTGGGCTCAAATGGGTCTTTGCTGAAGCAAGCCTCTGGAGAAAAGAGTGTGTGATGTGAAAAAAAGAGAGAGAGAGAGAGGGAAGAGAGAAAGTGCTGTGTTGTGGCCTGCATGAGGTTATTTTAGCAGACTGCAAGACTTTCTCTTTCTCTAATGCGATATTGACTAGTCTGGAGCGTTTGTCCGGAGTGTTTGGAGTGTCCCATCTCCCTCCTGGATTTCTCCAGTACCCCTTGGAGACAGATTCACATCCTCTGCACTCCCCCATTGGGTTTTGGGACTGTCTTGTCCTTTGCTTCTAGTCTGTGTTTTTATGTGTGATTACTCACACTTTCCCTGTGCTTCATTACTGAGAGGAACACAGTGGAACTTCCATCATTACCTGGAAAAGAAGTGTGTGTGTGTGTTTTTGTTGGTGAACATGGCTTCTGGGGACGTGTTGTATGAGGATATGTCCTCAGAGGATGTGATCTTGGGGGAGACTTTTTCCGACCGGGATGTTCTGACGGTGTACTGCGAGGTCTTTCACGGCCCTGAAAAACCAGCTAAGAAGGTAGTCTGTTTGCATACCAGCATCAGCTGAAATTACCAAGAGTAAGACTGCTGATATTTCACTCTTAAACAGTTTGCTTTTAGCTCATTGCAAGATTATGGATGTGCAACTCCAGTTTGATGAATGTAGATTCTGCCGTTGACGTGATACAATGTGTGTATGTGTGTCTGTCACTAATGTGTGTTATCTGATTTACCTTCTCACGCACAAGTAATAAGCTTTACTATGTGCTGCAGTAGATCCTGAGTTATGTGTGGGCCTAGACCTGGCCAAACTCCAGCTGTCATCTATTAAGGCCGGAAACATGTGTTTGAATGTGTGTGTTTGTTTGTGTACGTGAATGTGTTTTGGTGATAATGACTTCTTGAAACATAAACATGCAAACTCATATGATTATTATGTCTGCCTGCATGCATGGTATGTATGTGTGTGCATATACATTTCAGTTCCCTCTCTCTGAGTGTGTTTGTGTGTGTGAGTGAGTGGGGGTGATTGTGTGTAGAAGTTCCCTCTCTCATTGTGTAGGATGTGTGTATATGTGAACATACAGGTGACCCCACCTGTACCCAGGCTCTCTTTAATTCAATTCGATTATATTTATACAGCCCCATTTACAAACCAGTTGTCTCGTGGCGCTTTGTAGACATTAACAAGGAGCACCCAAGAGCAACAGGAGCAGTTCAAGGAAGAAACCTTGGGCAGATCCACAGCTCAAGGGACCATCCCAACTGCCAGGGGTCATGTCAGTAGTTGCCATACGTGAAAGACTACAATTTGCTCATGGTTTGGGCTGACCATCATAATAATTCCAAAATATTGCCCCAGAACATTATATGGTAGTCAAGCCGTAGGTGGTTGTCTAAAGCGGATTCATGATCTGCTGAGGTAGAGGTCTGGATGGACAGCGTCCACTGCATCCAGCTTTAGTGTGTGTGTTTAGAGCTCATTTCTACACTAGCTGACCATGGGCTTCTAGTGTGTGTGTGTGTGTGTGTGTGTGTGCGCGTGTGTGTGTGTGATTCTTGCCCTTGCGTGTGTCCAGGGTTCAGCGGATTCTTACACTAGCAGACCAGTGGACTCCGATGTGTATGTGTGTATGTATGTGTGTGTGTGTTTGTGTGTATACCCATGTAACTGTGTGTGTGTGTATACAGGACTCAGTGGATTCCTACAATAGCAGACTGTCGGACTGCGATGTGTATGTGTGTGTGTCTGTGTGTGTGTGTTCGTGCATATATCCATGTAACTCTTGCTTGTGTGTGTGTCCAGGGCTCAGCGGATTCCTACACTAACAGACCGTCAGACTGCAATGTGTATGTGTGTGTGTCTGTGTGTGTGTGTGTGTGTGTGTGTGTGTGCATATATCCATGTAACTCTTGCCTGTGTGTGTGTCCAGGGCTCAGCGGATTCCTACACTAGCAGACCGTCGGACTCTGATGTGTCGCTGGAGGAGGAGAAGCCGGAGTCGGGAGGGAGTCAGGGCCGCCAAGAAAGGGAGCAGCAGGCTGCCGTACAGCTGGAGAGGGCAAAGGTCAGAGGTCATCACACCCTAACTCACCATTCAGGACAGGGCTAGGAGCACATCATTCTAACCCACCAATTAGAGTGGGGCTGGTAGCACATCACCTTAATCCACATTGTCATAATGTACCTTATGTATCTGTCTGCCTTCTCTTCTCTTTGTCCTCAGTCCAAAGCTGTGGCCTTTGCTGTGAAGACCAATGTCAGTTACTGCGGTGCTCTAGATGAGGATGTACCTGTGCCTGGGACTGCCATCTCCTTTGATGCCAAGGACTTCCTGCACATAAAAGAGGTATGGATACTCTAAGGCCATTTTTATATTAAGTAGGTCTGATGTGTTACTCAGGAGGAAGACAACTGAAGGGTTTAATGATGTTGTTTTTACAGTGTTTTTATTTACATTTACACATTTAGCAGACGCTTTTATCCAAAGCCACTTACATTTTTGTCAACTATCAATTGTTCAGGGCCAGCCTCCCCTAGAGCAACTTAGGGTTAAGTGCTTTGCACAAGGGCACAACAGTAGCAGCTGGGATTTGAAAACGTTGTTTTAAGGGGAAATCCAGTTGGAATCAGTCCATCCCTGTTGTTTCAGGTCAGGTGGTATCGATAGGAAAAAGAACATGAAAATGTGATATAACAGACGGCAAATAACGAACCAGCAGCTAACGTTAAGTGAATTGGGCATAGGAAAATTAAACTGAAAGTAAGTTTCTGTGCCCCATTCAGTTAATGTTAGCTGCCGGTTCACTATTTGGTCTATGTTGTATCAAATTTTCAGGTTCTTTTCCCAGCTGACAGCACTGCTGAGGGAGAGCATTAGCATCCCTACCTAATGTCTGTGTTAGCCGAGTTAGCCTCATTGCTATGTCTAATGTTTGGACGGGTGTGAGACAGCTTTTCCAGAAACTAAACATGTGTCTTGTGTTCCACAAGATCCTCATCAACTGAAGTTTATGAGTGATTGGTTCCTGGGAGCTCAGATTGTTCTGTTTGTCTGTCATTCTCTTAGTAGCTGGTGGACCAGACTCTTTCATTTCACTTCCCTTTGTGCAGAGTCTGGACACTGTCAATAGGCATGCTTATACTTTGCGATAGGCATGCTTATACGTGCAATTTTTACTTGTTCTGCCTTCAATTTCTGTTCACTGCCCTACACTGACTGTTTGTTACTAATGCATGGCTCAAATCAGCCAAAGGGAAACAAACTCCTTGGTGTCAAACTAAGAGGAGGCAGGAGACTGACCCCTGGTGCTCCCCTTGCAGAAGTACAACAATGACTGGTGGATCGGTCGACTTGTGAAGGAGGGCTGTGAGATCGGTTTCATCCCCAGCCCCCTGAAGCTGGAGAACATACGTGCCCAGCAGGAACAGAAGAAGAGCCGTATCCAAGGGTAAGAGCACAAAGCCACAGGGAGGTTCTCTCCCTAGGCACCTCTAGAACCCTACAAAATACAGGGAGGGCTATTGTAGAACTCCACAACCAAAGAAAGATTTACAGAGGACTAGAACTTATAACTGTGAAGTTCTCAGGGCTATTCTAGAACTTCTAGAAGAATGTCAGCTTAACACTAGAACCCTACAACAACGACAGGAAGGTTCTCAGGGTAACACTAGAACCCTACAACAACTGTCAGGAGGTTCACATAGCCCTACATCTACAGGGGATTCTCAGAGTAAGACTAGAACCTACCACTGCAGTGAGGATTTTCAAAGGTTGAGAAGAGTTTACTAGAACCACAACAACAAGGAGGCATGCAAGCAGAGGCAGGAACCATTGAGTAGGGTATGCATATTGGATTTAACCAGAGAGAAGTTTCAATATAGGCAAACTCAGACAGCTTCAACACCATCTCTGGGTCAGCGATTAGCAGGAATTCAGGCAGTCCTGGAGCAGTGCTTAGAGCTCAGTGCCCTGTGCATGTGTTCATTTGGGAAAGTAACCAGACCAAAACGAAAGAGACCCAGAAACTAGTGAGGATAAGTGGGAGAAACTTTGCAGAGAGAGAAAAAAAGAATGTTGGATTGTTTTTTAGCTTTGGTACAAAATGTTTTTCACTAGCCACTAATTTGATAGCCTCAGTCCCAGCTTTGATAAGTTCTGTTTAAAAACACAAATGTTATTATTTTTTTTAGGTTGTGAGTAAAATTGTAAAAAAAAAAAAAAAAAAAACGAGAAATAAGATTCATTGAACCAAACAATGTTTAAAATATTTTTGTGGTTTGTAGAATTCCACAAAAAACAAAATCATAAAAAAGAAAAAAACATCACATCACAACAAGTCTAATTTGCTAAGAATTAAGAGGGTCTTTTTTGAAATCTGGTAATATCTGCTATGGCTAATTTATAGTCAGAACTTGAGTCAATTAGGTTCTTTCTGCAAGTCCTAGGAAAGAGTAGATCTTCTCCAATGAAACTGATGACAAGGGCATGACTGTATTGATGCTGTTTTCTTGAACTTAAACACTGCTAACTGATGATAATCTTTTCTTCCTCCGTAATGCATGCAATAGCCTGTTTATGTTCTATATATGTGTGTGGTGTGTGTTTTTTAGTGAGTAAGGTGGCAGTGTGTGTGCTCAGGATGTACTCACGCGCTGCATTGTGTGTGTGTGTGTGTATGTGTATGTGTGTGTGTGTGTGTGTGTGTGTGTGTGTGTGTGTGTGTGTGTGTGTGTGTGTGTGTGTATTGTCTATATTCTGGTCACTCCTCCAGTAAGTCCAGCGGCAGCTCCTCCTCCAGTCTGGGAGATGTGATGTCATCAGGTGAGCCTGTTTTTCATTGGGCGGGAAAAAAATGGGGCGGGTCAAAGGAATCAACAGGAAAGATGGCTTCTATAGGTTTTTTTCCCCCCTGTCAGTCATCCAGTCAACATTTTGTACCTCTGCACTGTCCAGCATAAAGCTAGACTCCCTCACAGCATGCTTTGTTCAGGGGACAGTGTGATGGCCGACTGGTCGGGCTTGGACTTGTTTGGGTTGTTTGTCCATATATGTGTGTTTGTGGGTGTGTGTGTGTGTTTGTCTGTGTTTGTGTGTGTATGTATGTGTGTACGTTTCTCTGTGTTTGTGCGTGTGTGTCCTTGTGTGTGGACTGTATGTATATATATATGTGTGTGTGTGTGTGTGTGTGTGTGTGTGCGTGTTCTGTGTGTCCCTCTAAGTCAGTACACTGACTTGTCACTCTGCTTGTTTCCTCCACAGGAAAACAGAAGCAGAAAGTGGTAAGTGCCCTATGGAACCTCCAGCGCCACATCTGCCCCCAGAATTCCCACATTTGCCCCCCAGTGCTACATCTCCCCCCTGACTTCCTCTACCCACCCTGGTTGAATACCAATGCCCCCCTAGACCCTAAGCCCTGAGCCCTCAAAGAAATTCTAGCATAGTTGAACCCCTAGCCCTGTTGTTCAAGGTCACGAGTGTTGGTAGGAAAAAGAACAAGAAAATTTGGTACAACAAATGTTTCTTAACTTCATGAAGTCAAGTCATGGCAGTAAAGTCTTTGAAGGTTCAGGGCTTAGGCTGTGTGTGGGGGGCATTAGGATTCAGCCACTCTAACTCCATCTAACCCACCCACCTAGTGGCCCTTCTCATACTGACCCCCATTTACTGGTTTAATCCCAAAGCCCTGAGCACTGAACCCTCAAAGTCATGAAGTGGATGCATTGAGAGCTCAGGGCAATTGGCAATGGGATTCAGCCACTAATGTGTCAGAGGAGCAAGAGGCGATGTGATGTCCAACAGATGTACTTCCTGTTTGTGAATCTATGAAGTCGAGAAGGTTAACACCTCAGGGTTTGGGAGAGTGGTATCTCTGCGTGGCTGAATTCCAGTGCCCCCCCTAAGCTCTAAGCCCTGAACCTTCTAAGACTTAAAGGAAAACTAGGCAGGCTTGCCTGGTATGCCTTTAAGTTGCCTGAATTGACTTTGTGACAGGCTGCCTCGTGTGAGTTAAGTCTTTGAGGTTTCAGGGCTTAGAGCTTAGGGGTGATATTGGGATTCAGCTGGTGCCTCTGGGTGTGTCTAGTCTTTCTGGTGCACCAGAATACCTAAATAACTGAAATCGAACTCCTCCACTGACGGTCAAATGTTGCTTGTGAAACTGACTGACTGAATTAGTGCATTTGTTTGGGATTGTGGGATTGATTTGCATTTGCACTTGTTTGCCTGCGTTGTGGCTGACCCTTTCAGACGGAGCATGTGGCCCCTTATGACGTGGTGCCCTCCATGAGGCCTGTGGTCCTTGTTGGGCCCTCCTTAAAAGGCTATGAGGTAAGCTCTGCACTATTTCATTGGCTTACCCCAGAGTGAGCTAACAATGGTTATGTCTCGTAATTGGTGGTTTCACCTGTCATTCAGGCTTCCTATATTCCAGAGAACAGGCTACAGTTAAAAACTATTTTAAGGTGTCATATTCTGGTGCATTTTGCAGTGAAGAGAGACCTGTGCTGTTTTTGTTGATGCAGTGTGTTTACCATCATTGCTTGCGTCAGGGAAACAGAACTGTTTATGTTCCAGCATGCTGTTAATACACAATGCGATGTGTATGTACTGTATGTGTGTGTGTTTCTCTGTTTGTCTGTCTGTCTGTGTGTTTACCCTTCTGTTTGTGTGTGCAACATGAAAGAGGTAAAAAAAGGGAAAATCAGATCGTTTTCTGCCTCCCTCTATCTCTCTCCCTCTCTCTCTCCCTTTCTCTCTCTCCCTTTCTCTGTCTCTCTCTCTCTCTCCCTCTCTCTCTCTCTCTCTCTCTCCCTCTCTCTCTCTCCCTTCCTCTGTCTCTCTCTCTCCTCTCTCTCCCTCTCTCTCTTTCTCCTCTCTGGCAAAGAGAGCACAAAAACACAGTCTCTCCTTCATCACGCTGTTACCAAGGCAACTGGGAGACGTCAGCATTGGAAAGTAGAGCAAGGTTTGAAATTAGAAAAAGAGAGAGCGACAGAGAGGGAGAGCAAAACAGAGAGAGAGTGGCAGAGAGAGAGAACAGATGAAAGAGAGAGAGAGTGACAAAGAGGAAGACCGAACAAGAGAGAGAGAGAGCGACAGGGAGAGCAAATGAGAGAGAGAAAGAAAGAAGAGAGAGGGAATGTGTGAGAGATGGAGAATGTGAAAGCAACAGAGAGAGAGAGAGAGAGCAGGGTGAGCGAAGGATGAAGGAAGGATGTTTCTCAGAACTCATGTGTTGTATGTCTAGACAAAACCAGCACTGAGTAAAATCCCAGGCAGGCTTGAAGGCCACGTAGGAGCAGCTCTGAGCTTTAGATGGAGCTCCTGAGTCCACTCAGGCGTGGACACATACAGTACACGTATGCACACATACAGTACTGCACACATACAGTATACTCAAACATGCCTGAGACTCCACACATATGCACACATACAGTACTGCAGACATACAGTATACTCAAACATGCCTGAGACTCCACACATATGCACACATACAGTACTGCACATATACAGTATACTCAAACATGCCTGAGACTCCACACATATGCACACATACAGTACTGCACATATACAGTATACTCAAACATGCCTGAGACTCCACACATATGCACACATACAGTACTGCACATATACAGTATACTCAAACATGCCTGAGACTCCACACATATGCACACATACAGTACTGCACATATACAGTATACTCAAACATGCCTGAGACTCCACACATATGCACACATACAGTGCTGCACATATACAGTATACTCAAACATGCCTGAGACTCCACACATATGCACACATACAGTACTGCAGACATACAGTATACTGAAAACATGCCTGGTAATCCAGGGAAATCCACAGATACATAAACATACTGCAGATATATAGTATACTCAAACACGCCTGGTGATCCAGAGAAGTCCAGAGGTGTGTACACATGCTGTGGAGATATATAGTCAAACATGCCTGGTGATCCAGGGAAGTCCAGAGGTGTGTACACATGCTGTGGAGATATATAGTCAAACATGCCTGGTGATCCAGGGAAGTCCAGAGGTGTACTCTAAAACGCCTGCTAGTCCAGGACTCCTGGGAATTACATACGTATGCTCCGACACGTCTGGCAATACAGGGAGATTCAGCCATATACTCTGACATACCTCCTAGTCTGGTGTTCCAGGGAATTAGATGGATATACTCAGACATGCCTGGCAATCTAGGGTTGTCCACCGTTTACTGTCAGCACTCTGTTATCACTGAGCTCAGAATTTTACACCTAAAAATCTGTCCTAGGGACGGAATCAGCGGTTGTCTTTCAAACTGCCTGTGCACGCAGTAGGATAGTGCAACGACCAATCAAAGCAACGTCGGCAAAAGAGCAAATACATCCTTTGAAACAAATTACTTGAGCGCCCAAGTCTGATTCTTCCAGAGTGGAACACAGCCTTAGTTGTTCTGCATGCTGCAGCCCAGTCCTGCTACTGCTGTAAAGCCACACCCAAACATGACCTAGAAACAGCAACAAGTGTAAATAAACAATCTATGTATTAATATGTGAAAACACTTGAGACCATGTTGTCCAGATGTCTTCTAAAGTCAGCTTGCAAACCAACTCATTCCAGACTGGCTCCCTGTAATATTGTGTTCTACCACATGTGGCTGTTTTATCATATATAAAGTAAGTGAATGCAAAGCTGCATTCAAGATGCCACATCGGAGCTTCACCTGCAGTGTGTCACCTGTCATCCTTACCCCTCTTACCTCATCTCTCCTCTCCTCTCCTGCCACAGGTGACAGACATGATGCAGAAAGCTCTCTTCGACTTCCTGAAACATCGCTTCGATGGCAGGTGAGATGCCCCTCTCCCCCCCCCAACTCAATAACCAGATAACATAAAGGTCAACTTAGTCTACACAAACTAGTGTTGTGTAGACTACATGTTAATATAAATCAAAAGTCTTGTGATAACCTAAGGCTTACTGTGATATGTTAAATGACTTTAACAGACAAAAGTAGGACATTAGTACACTGAAGAGACGGACCATACTGTAGCATTACCATAGCAGTGCCCACGGTCGAATAAATGTATGATTTTAAAAAGATATGCAGAGAGTCTGGTTTTTCGGGTTTATTTTCAAGATTCTTTTTTTTGAGAAGCATTGTGTATTTTACTGTAAGTAGAGCACATCTGATCCTTGATTACAGAGAGAGGTGGGGTGGCGTTGGGAAAAATATGCAAGTGGGACTCGACTTCGAGTGTGACAGTGCAGTCGCCAGGGTCATGCAAAATTCAGAATTTATTTGCGAGTTACTCTTGAAGTCAAATTTGAATTTAGGCAGATTTGTAATTCAAATGAAACAAATTCATTTAATTCATTTGAATTAAAGGAAAAGTGTCAAATTAATTTTTATTTCATTCATTTCCACTTGCAATTCCTTGAATTGAATGAAAGCTGATTCTAAAATTCTGAATTTTGCACAAAGACGTTTATCTTTGACTGGGTCTCTGATGTGTGCATGTTTGGTGTTTCAGGATATCCATCACCCGTGTCACAGCAGACATATCTTTGGCCAAGAGATCTGTGCTCAACAACCCTAGTAAGAGGGCCATGATCGAGCGTTCTAACACCAGATCTAGCCTTGGTGAGTCTTATGTATGTGTATGTGTATGTATTATTGTGTGTATGTGTGTGTGTGCATGTGTGTGTGTGTGTGTGTTTCTTATGAAGACACTGGGGTATTTTGAAATGCATTGTCAGAGCTGGCATCAAACTCAGGAAAACAGGACTGATGCAGATGGGAGTTTGAGCGCCATCTGGTGTTAGAAATCAGTACTGTTTCTGAAAAAAAAAAGACCCTGTGAACTGACCAACCAATTCTGCTGTCTATACATGTGTCTGCGTGTGTTGTTATGTGTATGTGTAGCGGAGGTTCAGAGTGAGATTGAACGTATCTTTGAGCTGGCCCGCTCGCTGCAGTTAGTCATTCTGGACGCCGACACCATCAACCATCCAGCTCAGCTGATGAAGACCTCCCTCGCCCCCATCATTGTCCATGTCAAAGTGTCCTCGCCAAAGGTACACACACACACACACACACACACACACTGCAGTACATACTGCCCCACAAACACACAGGCTTGATAAGGTTTAAAACACAAGAGTGTGTGTGACTGTCACACTGTGGAGGCTGTCACATTGTCCGACATTACTGTATAAATTGAAGTGTCCTCGCCAAAGTTAGAAACACACACACTTACACATGGCACACTAGAGCTGGTGCTGTCTAATGGTGACAAGCAGCAGCAGTAGCATGTCTGATTTTAACCCCTTTGTGTGTGTGTGTGTGTGTGTGTGTGCGTGTGTGTGCGTGCGTGCGTGCGTGGTGTGTGTGTGTGCGTGGTCGTGTGTGTGTGTGTGCATGTGTGCGTGTGTGTGTGTGTGTGTGTGTGTGTGTGTGTGTGTGCGTGTGTGTGTGTGTGTGCGTGTGTGTGTGTGTGTGTGTGTGTGTGTGTGTGTGTGTGTTCCCAGGTGTTACAGAGGCTCATAAAGTCCAGGGGAAAATCTCAGAGCAAACATCTGAATGTCCAGCTAGTGGCAGCAGACAAACTGGCCCAATGTCCACCGGTAGGTGTGTGTGTGTGTGTGTGTGTGTGTGTGTTTCTTTGTGTATGTATGTATGTATCCTTGTATGCATGTGTTTCTATGTGTATGTTTATGAATGTGTGTACATATGTCTTCTTGTCTGACCTACCTTGTATTTTCGGTTTGGTATGTGTTTGTGAGTGTGTTTGCAGTTTGCATGCACTTTGTGTGTGTTGTGTGTGTGTGTTGTGTGTGTTTGTGAGCGTGTGTGTGCTTGTGTATTTGTCTGTATGTATCACTATGTTTATATGTGTGTATGTTGTCACTTGCGCCCCCTGCAGGAGATGTTTGATATCATCCTGGATGAGAACCAGCTGGAGGATGCGTGTGAACACCTGGCCGAGTACCTGGAGGCTTACTGGAAGGCCACACACACCTCCAGCAGCACCCCCCTCAACCCCCTGCTGGGACGCAACCTGGGACCCACCGCCCTGGCACCATACCCCTCCACTATCTCTGGCCTACAGGTATGGAGAATCTCACACACACACACACACACACACACACATACACTACACTGCCTTTTCACCCTGCCCTTCCACCATCTCTGGCCTACAGGTATGGAGAAACACACACACACACACACACACACACACACACACACACACACAGACACACACACACACACACACACATACACTACACTGCCTTTTCATCCTGCCCCTCCACCATCTCTGGCCTACAGGTGCGGAGAAACACACACACACACACACACACACACAGATACTACACAAACACAAATATTACAAATTGACATGCCTTAAGGAAAAAGTACTATAGAGTACCATAAGAACCTTATAGTATTTTGTACTATAGCACGATAAGATTGTACAATATGAATACTATAGTTAGGAAAAATGTCATAGAGGTATTATAGAGGTAGTATAGAAGTATTATAGAGGTAGTATAGAAGTATTGTAGAGGTATTATAGAGGTAGTATAGAAGTATTATAGAGGTATTATAGAGGCATGGTAGGGGCACCACAGAGCATCATAATATAATTATACATACTATAAAGGTCTTATAGGGTTTCTTTTTTGTCAGGGCACACACACACACACACACAAACACATATGCACACACACATGCCACACAAAGCCCTCGCCTCCTATCCCTCCATCATCTCTGGACTTGACTTGACTCTGGACATGCACACACACAAACCACACACTCTCTCTCTCTCTTACACAAACACACACACACATGCACTCACCTGACCTGTCTGGTTGTTCCTCCTAGTTGTCCTTTGACATATCTCTCTCTCTCTCTCTCTCTCTTTTTCCCTCTCTTACTCTCTCTCTCTCTCTCTCTTTTTTCCCTCTCTCTCTCTCTCTCTCTCTCTCTCTCTCTCTCTCTCTCTCTCCCCCTCTCTATGTGTCCTGCTTCTGCAGCAGCAGGGTCAGCAGAGGTCACGACACAACAACCACAGCACCACCGACCACTCCACGGCCAACGAGCGCCGCAACCTGATGACCGCCGACGAGAACTACCACAATGAGCGTGCTCACAAGGGCCGAGGCCCTCGCTCTGGCTCCCAGCAGCAACAGCAGCAGCACGGAGGTCGCGACCCTTATGCCCTCGCCGAGCAAGGCTACCAGGACCCCTACCAGGACACCTACAAGCCCCACCGCAACCGCGGCTCCCCCGGGGGATACAGCCAGGACTCCAGGCACCGCCTCTAAGATGGGGAGAAGGAGAGGGGGCAAGGGGGGTCAAGAGGAGGCGGGGGGTGGTGGGGGGACCAGCTCCTAACATCTCAGATCTTAGACCTCCACCTCCCCCGCGCTACCCTCCCCACCCCCCACCCTCACCCTTCAGAGCCCCTCAGAGCTGAGGCCCATAGCAGTGGCAGCTGCATCCACATGGGTGTGTGTGTGTGTGGGGGGGGGGGCTGCTCCTGTTCCAATGACTGTCTAAACAAACAAACAAACAAAGAAAGAAAAAACAAATAAACAAAACAGAGCGACTACTACACCAGTCTCTCAGCTCGCCACTGACTGCTGTCTGCTCAGAGAATCTCGAATGCCGCTCTCCGATCCTTCTCCTGGGCTCAGCGGAACAACAACAACAACAACAACAACACTACCCCGAGCAACAGACCTAACCTCTTCACCCTTCTGCACCATCTGTGAGACAGAGCACGCCCTCCTTCATGCTGATGCTTTGTTTTGCTCATATCCTTTGTTTGTTTGTTTGTGTTCCGTTGCTAACGGCGACAACAAATGACAACAGTAAACACCATGTACAGTAGGTTGAGGAGGAGGCTGTTGTATGGCACTGGTCCTTCTGATGCCATCTGAGGCAGGAAGCTGGAGAAGCTCTTAACTGCCAGGAGAGATGCTTACCCAGAGCAGACAACAGGGGGCACTGCAGTGGAACCATTGGGCCTCACAAACCTCTGCATGACTGGAGAAGGAGAGGGAGATCTGAAGAACGCTCTACACTTGTTAGTGCCCACTGCTCTATATCTGTCACAGTGCAGACGTGTTGCAGGGAAGGTTCAGGGTCTGTGGTTTGGGGCAATTCTAAAATAGTTTTTGCAGCATTAGAAATACAGCTGAATTGTTTTGAATTGATTAATGTTACAGTAGTCTGTTGACTCTGGTTCAGATGGCCTTCATATCAGCATATCGGCCCCATACCCGCCCCTGACCCGCCTGCTGCCACACGCACCCGCACACACACACACACACACACACACACAAAGTCAACTGTTCTATAGATAGAACAGACAGCTATTCTCTAAGGCTGCCTCCCATCTGTTCTAGATTAAATGTTCTAGAAAACGTTCTAAGCTCCGGGACCCCAGAGCAGTGTTCCTGTACATATGAGATTCCATTTGTTAGTTCTGCCTCTCCTCTGATGAGCACCTGCAGGGAGAGAGACCGTGGTCATGTTTACTAAAGATGTATGCTAATGATCTTCTACTAACACTGGAGTCAAAGATAATGGTCATGTTTAGTGAAGAAATGACTGTAATCACGTTTTTCTCAATTGCTTTGGTGCATTTCCCCAATCATTAAGATCGTTTGCACAACAGTACGTTTGTGCTATTTCAGTTTGTGCTCACTGCGACAGAGTGGATTACATGAAAAAGCATGAAAACGGCTCAAAATATTTCAGTTGAAAAGTTCCTGTGTCATGAACAAGACACAAGTCAAAGTGCTTTCCAATGCTGCCAACACTGTAAGCATGTTCTTATGGAGACTGTAGGTCAGACTGGATTCATAGTTACTGTACAATTGTACAGTGCTGTTTATACTGCATTTTGGTTCCAAAGTATTTAATTTATTGTCATACAGGACAAAAGACCATAGATTAGAAATTGCAAAGTTATTCGTGACAGATTACACCTGATAACTGGTTCAAAACGTTTGCATATACTGAGTCAAGCAATGCAAGCAATCAGTCCATGCCTAAAAGGTTTAATATGTAGGGCTATCCAACAGAGAAGCTGTATATTGCATTTTGACAGAAATTAGCAATTGACTGTGTGACAGACAAAACAGACATTGTTTTGTGATGTGCACAAGTGACTAAATTATATGATGGTTGAATTAGTACTATCTATCTACTGAAAATGTCAGTTCTGATTCGAGAAATGATGGTTGAACTAGTACTGTCTATCTACTGATTCGAGAAATGCACCAAAGTAGCTAAATAAACTATAACAAAGGGGGTTGACTATGGTCATGACCCAGATCATGTGTTACAGAAATAGAGGTATATGATGACTAGGATCAGTCACGAGGGAGCTGATCCATACTAAGTTTGCTGGGATGCTGTAAATTGGCATCCTGCTGAAAAAAAAAGAAAAAAGAAAAATGTCTTCCATGTTTCCAAATGCAGCATTCATTGCAATGACATACCCACTGGCAGCCAACACTGCCCTGTTCTGGCTCTATTGTGGTACTGGTCTGGCCCTCATCCGGGCCAATTTTGGCCTTGTTCTGGCTTGGGTCCATTCCAAGGACTGTAGCTAACTGTGAAAGTTCTATTATATCAATGTTGCCATGGTGATACGCCATTGCTGATGGTTCCTGAAGGCCTCATCTGCAGCATATTGATCTGGTCTAAGTGACCAGCTGTGTGTCTGTAACTGGTCAGCTTTTAGTCCCACTAGTAGTGACAGGTCTGTTGTTGAGAGAGCCAGATTTACCTGCCGCTGTCCTTCAGAACCACAGCAACCCCTCACCTCCTACCCCCTTTCAGCCTCTCACTTGCTGCTTGACTGTCACAGACTGGACGACCTTTGCCCCCACCGGAAGCATCCTTCACCCCTTCACTAAGTTCTCCCACCCCACTACCAACCACTCCACTCCTATTCACTGACGCTCACACATATCTGACAGCCATCCTCCACCCCTCCTACAACACAACATGCACACACTGACACACCCACCCACACACATCTGCCACTCACCCAACCCCCACCTCCAGGACTGAGGAGTCCAGAAAGCAGGTGCTCTGCTGTGTCCATGACTGTCCATGGTGCTAAAAGAAACACAGTACCCCAAACCCCCCTGCCACCCTAACCAACCCCCACCCCCCTCCCCCCCCACCCCTGACTCCTATCACTCATCCTCACCCTCTCTAACTCCTCAGTGTCTGCAACAGCTGGAGTAACCTATCACTAGAGGTTCACACACACACACTCACACACATGCTGTGTGTGAAGGAAGCCAGAGATTACTCTCCTCACTCCCTTCCCCCCACGGTTCCTGCGTTATGCTAGTTTTGTGCATTTTCGATGAAAAAAAAAAAATACTAATAAAAGAAGAGGAACAGTAGTAGGTGACGTGGAGAGGAGAGGCGCGTCAAAGTCAGCTGGGGATTTTTATAAAGAGAAAAAAAAGACTTTTAAGACGTATTCCAAGCCAGTGCATACTGTATGCTGTCGTCTTTGAGCATGCCTGTTCGTTTCCTTTCCGAACCCACCGCCATCGATGGAACCAACAGATGAAGTTGGGAGTCTGGACATGCTGTCTTGGAACCCAACGGAACGCTAACGGAACCCTGAGTCTTTTTTTTTTTTTTTTTTTCCTTTCTTTCCCTCCTGGTGTCACCGCTTGAGACAATCAGGTTGAGTTTCTCATTCCGGTACGGAACATGGTGGTTCCTCTGCGGAACCGGGTTCTGCGTGTTCCACCATCCTCTCTTCCTCCTCCATAACTGCTTCATCAAAGCTGAGAGAAAAAAAAAGAAGAAATTGTGTCAATATTTATTTATTTATTTATTTTGTGGAAGTCAAAAATGGAAAATGCAAAACTGCATGCATAATATATCATTTAATTTATGAAGCTGATTTGAGAGAGATAACAAAACATGAATAATGTTTTATGAAGCTGATTTGAGAGAGATAACAGAACATGAATAATGTTTTATGAAGCTGATTTGAGAGAGATAACAGAACATGAATAATGTTTTATGGGAAATCATTGTGTAAGAGGCAAAAATCTAGCGATATTTAAGTTTTCTTTTACAGAAAAAAAGGAAATAAAAAATCAATGGTCATTTTGAAATGATTCCAGATTATGTCGTTTATAGACCGCTTAAAAAACATGTTTTGTATACATACACAGACATCATCTCTAATGTACACAATGTTCTGTTTACAGTGTAAGGGTTCATGCTGATTCAGATTTGTGACACTGAGAAAGAACCATTATATTGGTCACAACAAAAGCAGCCAAACATGCACACATACACATACACACACAAAAGTGTTGCATATCAACACTGTGTATATTTCACCTGTCAATCATCGTTGAACAACAAGCAGTGTATCATCATGACAAACATTCCGATGAATGTCCCAAATGTCAGTTACACTGTGCCAGGGAGGTATACTTTCAAAGGCATGTGCACTTAGTGGTCCGACCACCAGGTGGCAGTACAACCCAAAGATATACTTCTGCTCTTCCTGGCCAGTGAGATCATGCTGTTTCAGTGTGCTGCTTTAAGCAGAACTTTTTAATATGGGCTCAAACTGACTTTAGAGTGCACGTCTTGCTGAGTAATTGAAGACGTTTTTTTCTGAGTCAACATCACTCATCTAAACCTGAGTCTCAAGTCCATTGTAACTTAAAGGGATTATCCTGAGTGAGTCATCCCATAGACCTGTGGTTTCACATTGCCGTGTTTTGTCAATAGGTATGAGAACGACAGAATTTGGTACAATGTGGACCAAATAGTGAAACAGCAGCCAATGCTGACTTATGAGGGCAAGAAAGCTTTGTTTTCCTGTGTCCCCATCAGTTAACAGTAGCTGCCAGTTCACACATTCGATCTACATTGTACCAAATCTAACCTACCACCAGCACTCAGCTACCTCAAAGAATAGGGATGTGGGCTGATTGAGTCCCAGTTTTCCTTTTAATCCAATTTTATGTAAAAAACAAAATTGTTTCTGTTTATTGAGTATGATATTTGTGCTCATTTTTTCCCTGCCTGATACGAGCGCCTATATGCGTACACAGTCAGCACATCGGTATCACCAGCAGGGGTCGCTATTCTGTCCTGAGTGAGTGGAATCAGTAAGAACATGAAAGCAGTTGCCCCCCTCCCCACGTCCTCTGCTCTCCTCCTCTCTGGCCGTCTCTCCCAAGATTAAAGCCTAGACCAGGACAGCCCACTGAAGGTCAGGCCTTTGAAGGCTTGGGTGGCCTACACACACGCACACACTCAGATGCTTGATGGCAAGATCAGGTGAAAAATAAGAAACCCCCACACATGAACACGCGCACACACACACACGCACAGTGTGAAAGAGGCCATTTCAATCAAGTGGCATTTGCTAATGACAGGTCTTTGCTTTGACAGAGAACAAGTAGTGGGTTTGTGAGGTGTGAGTTGTCAGTATCCTTCATTATGTCTTATTAAGCAGAACCTATAGGAACAGTGTGACAGGAAAACACCTCGCTAGTTGTGCTGTTCAACCAGATGACAAAGTATACTGCATATGGATATTTAAAAAAACCACTCTTGTTCAAATAAGCCTTAATAAATGTGTGTGTGTGTGTAAGTGTGTGAGTGTGCGTGTGCGCGGGGATGTGTCATTCTTCCGCTGGCTGGCTCTGCTGATGATCTCTCTAATGGACAGCTAAGCTAAGCTAATCATCTCACTTCCAGATTCTCCCAAGCTGATAGCATTGAGCTGCATCAGAGCCCGGTGTGTTGTTGACTCATCATGAGTGGCCGGGATTGATTTTGTTTGTTTATTTATTTATCTATTTACTTTTTTGAACTCGGGTAATTAAAAAGAACAGCCTCGCAGAGTGGAGAGTTGAAGCTTAATTGCTATTTTGTGGTTGCACGGCAACAAGAGTGTGTGGTGTGTGTGTCTTGTGGTGGTTCTCCTCTGCGCGCTTCAGTGGCAAATTTGGGCAGGTCAGGACTGCTGCTGGGCTAAAGTATGAGCACACACACACACACACACACACACACACACAGACACACACACACACACACACAGCAGACCTGGCAACCTCAAGCATACTCTTTCTCATACAAACACCCACACACACACACACACACACACACGCCCTAGCAGGTAAAAGAGTTTTCAGGTCTATGTTAAAAGCCTTTACAATCTAGCCTGACTGGAGTTTGAGGCTGCGTATTCCACAACAATTACCACAACAGACCCAATTTGTGAAAATAATTTTCAAGACCAGGAAGTTGTCCTATGGGCCGTGACCCATGAGCTGGGTCGCCAATGTATTTATCCCATTCAAAGTCAAGAAGAATGTGGAATTTTGCGGTTTACGGTTGAGCACTACATGATCATATTGTTGGCCTGAGTTACTTTGACACAGTGCAAATAATCATCATCCGTGGCATTTGTAGTGAGACCCAGTTTAATTTGTTAGTAATTATTTGATTTGATTTGATTTGCCATTGTCAGTCAAGACACCAGCCAATTGGTGGGTGCCACGTGACATACTGATTGACATACTGAAGTTATTTGTGTCACCGTTAGCCTGATAGTGAGACTTGCTGATGCTGATCAGTTCAACATAAAAAGCAGCTCATGAAACACCTTTTAAATCAAATAAACCTGATTAAGTGCATAAATACACAATTCAAGGTGGGATTCCATCAATGCTGGGCTAATATTAGCTACTACATGCTAGTCACAAGGAGTAAATGGGGTGAGTTTGCTTTGTATGCTAAGCTAAGAAAAAAATCCTGAGAGTTGTGGTCATTTAAAAAATTTTGTGGAGATTCTTTGAATTAACTTGCAGGTATCTTGTGGGAACAAAGCGTGTATGTTGAGACTGCACAAGAGCATGTAATGTCACATAATCCTATTCAATCCACCTAGACAAACTGCCTTGAACACAACTTGCAAATTCGCTAATCCCTAGTACGTTATAGACTTTGCCTCTCCAGAATTCAACGCTCTATGGATGGGACACAGTAAACTTTGTTTTA
>PYXC01002556.1:55000-67500 GCA_015244755.2 Tenualosa ilisha | reverse complement strand
GGGGCTCTAACCTGCAACGGCACCTCTACCACCTGCGCCACCATCGTGTGTGTGAGTGTGTGTGTTAAATATATACAGTACTAAGGGATAATGAATGACATGGCATTCATATATCAGAAAATAATGCCCATTCGAAGTGGTACTGAGGCCACGACAAAAGTGGAGATTTGCACTTCGGAGGGCGTTATTTTATAATGTACTAACGGCGTTGGAACGGCGTGGTTTTGCTGACAATTGACACGTTTCGATGGCTAAAACAGACTCATTTGCAGAGCTGTTCCTTCATCGGCTCATTCAAATTCATCTCTCGTTCCATATTCAAGGATTCTATGTAAAATCAGCGATTTCCATAGTTTCAAATGCAGTGCAGTTACAGTAAAACCAATCTCGGTCACAAGTAGAGGAAACAAAGCACGGTCTAAATAGTGCATCGCAATAGAAAATTTGACCAAGCCAAGTGGTATACCTAAAACATGAAGCTACATCTACATTTTGTTGGAAAAGCCCAATGACTTTCAGTGGCTATAGCATACTACCTGAGGTCTTTAGCCTCTATCCTAGCTAGCCTCTAGCCTATCCACACTATACTGCTGCGCTATAACTAACTCTTCTGCCCGTACAGCAGGACAAAGTATTACTACAATCAACCACTGTCTGCAGATAGATGTGTTTGTTTTAATGATTCCGAGTGACTGGGTGTTTCCTGGCTTAGCTTTTAGTGTGTGTGTGTGTGTGTGTGAGAGAGAGACAGCTCTGTATTTGGCATTGTGACACACACACACACACACACACACACACACACACACAGATGCCCTGAGGTCCTGATTTGTAGGCAGAGTTTTTTAATTCAGGCAACAGACAATGGATAGATCTCCCCTTTGTCACCATCCAAACAACAATGTTGTCTGTGTGTGTGTGTGTGTGTGTGTGTGTGTGTGTGTGTTTGGGGGGGGGGGCCTGTGTGCAACTGTGTGTGTCTTAGCCAAGTTGACAACAAGTTTACCACCTGCGAAGAGTCTGTCTTTGGGCGTGTCTGGTGTCTGAGAGAGATGCCTGTCTCTGAGAGAGGCGTCTGTGTCTAAACATGTGTGAAAAGAGAAACTGATTTAAAGAAAAAAGAGAGACAGAGATGTGTTGTGTGTCTGTGTGTGTCTGCAGGTGTGTGTGAGTGTCTGTGTGTGTCTGTGTGTCTGCAGGTGTGTGTGAGTGTCTGTGTGTGTCTTTGTGTGTTTATGTGTGAGGGGGGCTTTTGGCTTTTTATGTGCTGATGCACCAGTATTTGTGAGAGTGTAACAGAGACAATGTGGTGTGTGTGTGTTAGAGAGAGAGAGAGAGAGAGAAAGAGAGAGAGACAGGGAACGAAACAGAGGGACAGTGACAGAGGGGTGTGTGTGTGTGTGTGTGTGTGTGTGTGTGTTGTGTGTGTGTTTGAGAGATAAAGTGAGGAGAGTTGAAGGGGACCTTGAGTGTTTCTCTAAATGGATGTAAGTGTGTGTGTGTGTGTGTGTGTGTTTGTGTGTGTTGTGTGTGTGTGTGTGTCTGGTGCTTGATGTGACGTTGGGTCTCTTAGCAACCCACGCTCTGGTCTGGCGGCAGCATTTTTATTTTTAGTTCGGAGGGAAATTTCTGAGACTGAGGAGCGAGGGGCAGGGCATGAGAAGGGAGGACTGAGGGGCGAGGAGTGAGGGGCGAGGGATGAGAAGCGAGGGATGAGGGCGAGGAGTGAGGGGGCGAGGATGAGGGGAGGATGAGAAGGGAGGACTGAGGGGCGAGGAGTGGGGGCGAGGGATGAGAAGGGAGGACTGAGGGGCGAGGAGTGGGGGGCGAGGGATGAGAAGGGAGGACTGAGGGGCGAGGAGCGAGGGGGGAAGGGCTGAGAGGGGAGGGGAGGGCATGAGAGGAGGCGAGGAGTGGGGGGCAAGGGATGAGAAGGGAGGACTGAGGGGCGAGGGAGGTGGGGGGGGCGAGGAGTGGGGTGGGAGGGGAGGGGGGGGGGGCGAGGAGTGGGGGGCAAGGGATGAGAAGGGAGGACTGAGGGGCGAGGAGTGGGGGGCAAGGGATGAGAAGGGAGGACTGAGGGGCGAGGAGTGAGGGAAGGGAGAGGGGACTGAGGGGCGAGGAGTGGGGGGGGGGGGCAAGGGATGAGAAGGGAGGATGGGGGGGGGGGGGCGAGGAGTGGGGGGGGGGCGAAGGCATGAGAAGGGAGGACTGAGGGGCGAGGGAGGTGGGGGGGGCAAGGGGCAATGAGAAGGGAGGACTGAGGGGCAGGATGAGAGGACTGAGGGGCGAGAGGAAGTGGAGGACTGGGGGCGAGAGGGCAGGGATGAGAGGGGATGGCGTGGAGTGGGGGCAGTGAGGGGCGAGGACTGGGGGGCGAGGAGTGGGGGGCAAGGGATGAGAAGCGAGGACTGAGGAGTCGGGGCGGTGGATGGAGGGCGGAGAGCGGAGGGTGGGGAGTGAATGGGCAAGGGCTGGTGACGTAAACAGGCTGCAGCCTCCACTCTCACTCTTACGAGTACCAGTAGTCTGACCCATCTCCTTTCACTACCCACTTCACCTTGACCTTGTTGTCATGGGGTCAGGAAAGAGTAAAGGTCAGGACAACAGAGATTTGAAGAGAATCCAAACCCACTTACAGTTATGTGATCTGTACATGGCATCTGATATGAGTCAAGTTGATTGGTTGTTGTTTTTGTAGTGCAAGGAATCATAAGGCATTCCATGCCTCCTTTCTCTTCATGGGAACCACCAGTGTACACCATACTGAGGGAGATTTGAAAGGAAGCACTGAAGCTCCTTTCCCAAGCAGTTTGAGAATTCGAACAAAAGGAACTATCCTAAGCAAAAGGGAGAATCGAAAGTAGTCCTGCTGTCATATATCACTTACCCAGCCAATCATAGAGACTGTCACATCCTGTCAGCCAATTACAGGGCTCATTCACACACAGCACCCACCCAGCTCTGATCAGCCAATCATAGAGACTGTCACATCCTGTCAGCCAATTACAGGGCTCACTCACACACAGCACCCACCCAGCTATGGTCAGCCAATAACAGAGAACATCATCTCCTATCAGTCAATCACAGGGATCATTCACACACGACACCCAACATATGCAGCATATTCTGACTTCTGAGATAAAATTATACAATGATGTTCGGTTGTAACCTGGATCTCACATATACTGATCTGCTATGCATGTCCAGCAGGCCTAACTTCACTTCTGTTCACCTGAGATAGCGAACCAATCAAAAACTGGCTTTTACCCCCACACAATGGTGGCGGGCTTAACACGCTTCAAATTGTGATGCAATCCACTCTCTTTACTCTGCAATCATTAATCTGATTGGTTGTTTGTAACTTTGTAACTTTGTTTTTGAAAAGTTCCATATTATTGTTATTATTATTAGTAGTAGTAGTATTGTTATTACTATCATTACTATCTATGTCTATTAGTGCAGCCTCATGGAAGTTGGAAGTGACATGAAATTGGCCAGACTGAGATGCATAGCAGATCAGTATGTGTGAGAACCAGGCTAGTTCAGTTGCCATTACTAGAGAGAGAGCTTGTGCTCCAGACACAATAACCCACCAAAGAATAATAACTGTGCAAAAATGAACATTCAGAGAATATTACAAAAATAATAGTTTGGATGGAAATTTAGACCACATTGCTGTGAGTGTGTTATGTATGGCACCCATGCTGGACATCTTTGACCTTGTGATGTGTTCAGCAGTGGTGTGTGTGTGTGTGTGTGTGGGGGGGGGGGGGGGGTTAGCAAGTCTTCCAAAAATGGGCATTCCTCGAGTGAAAAGTGGCATTTCTAAATCTGCCTGTCAGCTTTTCCATATATAGCTCCTGACGTATGTGTGTGTGTGTGTGTGTGTGTGTTGTGTGTGTGCAGAGGGTGCAGTAACAACATGTTTGGATTGGGAGCAGGAACAGACACAGTCTGTCTCTTATTCTCTCTCTCTCTCTTTCTCTCTCTCATCTGTCTCTATTTTGTAGTCTGCCTGTCGGTCTGTTTTGGAGTTTGTCTTGACTTGTTATTTTGCTGTCTGTCTGTCTGCCTCCTTTTTTGCAGACAGTCTGTCTGTCTGTCCATCTCTGTTTTGCAGTCTGCGTGTCTGTCTGTCTCTGTTTATGTCTCTGTCTGTCTCTTTTTGCTGATTGTCTGCCTGTCTGTGTGTTTTGTTTGCAGGCTGCCTGTCTCTCTCCTGCTGTCTGTCTGTGTGTCTCTGTTTTGCAGTCTGTCTATCTCTCTCCTACTTCTGTCTGTCTGTCTGTCTGTCTGTCTCCATGAGGAAGCTCAGTCAGCTATTATTAGAGCTGATTTTTCCTCCGCAAACACAACCCGCAGACCTGTCTCTGAAACTGTTCACACACACACACACACACACACACACACACACACACACACACACACACACTTTAGACTCACAGCCCTGTCTCAAACTGTTCTCATCACTCGGTTTGGATCGACCAAATGAAGCAACAAGCCTGGGCAGGAGAGCTGCAGGCACATGCACATACACACACACACACACACACACACACATCCACATGCCTCCCCCACATCCACTCACACATAGTCTTGCACACACACACACACACACACACACACACACACACACACACACACACGTCATGCCTACAGACCCCCCCTCCACCCCCAACACACACGCACACACACACACATACAACAGACAGGCAAATATATGCCTTCCCCATATAAAGCCTTGAAAGGTGAGCTAGTTTTCTCCAAGTGTGTGTGTGAGTGCAGGGGTTGGCAGGAGGGGTTACTGTGTTAACCGATGAGTGATGCACCTCTGCAATGTCACTGAGGAACTGAGGCATCTCAAAATGGAAGCGAGGTCGTATATTATGGAGGAATTTCCTCAAATTAAAGCCTAATACCCAACCTCTGGTGGCAGTGGGAGAAACTCTCTCTCCTGGAGTCCCTGGAATCTAACCATGTGTCCACTTTCTCTCCTCCCTTCTCCTCTTCTCTCTTCTCCTCAACTCTCTTCCTCTCCCCTCTCCTCTCATCTCCTCTCCTTTCCTCTCCTCTCCTCCCCTCTTCTCCTCTCTCTTTCCATCCTCCTCTTGTATTCCTTTTGTACCCCTTTTTCTACTCTTCTCTTCTCCTTATACTGTGTATAATGACAATAAAGGCTTTCTCTTCTATTCTATTCTATTCTATTCTTCCATCTCCTCTGTCATCTTTATCTCTCTCCTTCTCTTTTTTTCCTCTCTTCTTGTCTTCACCTTCTCTCTCTTTCTCCTCTCTTTTTATCTCCTCACCTTTCCTGTCTTCTTTTTCTGCAGTCCACTTCTCTTCTTTTCTCCCTCCTCTCAAACTCTTCAACTCTTTCCTCTCCTCCTCTCCTCTCCCCTCCAATCTACCTCTTTCCTTGCCTTCTTTCCTCTCCTCCACACTATCCCCTCCTCTTCTCCATCTACTCTTCTCCTCCTCCTCTCTCTCGACTTCTCGTGTGTGTTTTAATGAGGTTCAGTGGTTTTTGAGGACATCCAAAACTGTCACTGAAAATGAATTCTTGATGAGTCAGAGTTCTTTTCTTTCCACTCAACTATGCCAGTGTGTGTGTCATACTGTTCTTTGTGACGAAATGCACACACAGACACGCACACACGCACACGCAGACGCAGATGAACACGCACACGCACACGCACACACATACACATACATTACGCCATGATTTTCCCTCTACAACTGAGACCTGCACAACACCTGTCTCCATGGAAACCTACCAGTCAGGTGGGCGAGAGAAGGAAGAGAGGGATGAGAGAAGGAGAAAGAAAGACAGATACAAGAGAAAGAGAGGATGTTTTTTTTTCAGTTCCCTCATTAAAAACGAGAGGTACAAGAGGCACCAGTGAAAAGTGATGTGGGTTTAGAGGAGGAGCAACAATCAAAACAAAATGAAAGTGAGAGAGGAGAGAAAGAGTGAAACAGAGAGAAAGAGAGAGTGAAAGAGTGAGACAGAGAGAGAGAGTGAAAGAGTGAGACGGAGAGAGAGAGGGACATAAGCATAATGACATAAACAAAGTTTGGCAGTTTGTTTTGACACTCAAAGAAACTGTCAGACAGCAGAAAATCACTGAAGCGATAATGAGTGAGTGAGTGTGTGAGAGAGAGATGGAGAAAAAGGGAGTGGAGAGAAAGAGAGAGAAAGAAAGATGTTACTGTAACTCCTATTTAAAAAATAACACTGTTACTTCAGAGAGAGAGTGTGTTTTATTAAGTGCGAGTGTGTGTGTGTGAGCAAAAGAGAGACAGAGAAAGGTACATGTATGTGTGTGTGTGAGTGTGTGTGAGTGTGTGTTTGTTCAATGACTCATCTAACTGTTAACCTCTGCCCAGCCAAAGGTCTCATGGCCAGCAGCAGAAATCAACCTTCAGCAGGTGTGTTCCACAACCATCAGCAATCCAATTTCCCCTCAGTGACGCTGCCGATCACTCCAGGCTGCACCTCATTAGCCCAAAGACCTGCCCACTTACACACATGCCAGTGGCCTGTGCCAACAACCCATGCCACCAAACACTCTACTGCCAACACCATGCCAGTTAGACATTCACCAACAACCCTACTGACAACGCCATACCAGTTAGACATTCACCAACAACCCTACTGACAATGACATTCCAGAGTTATTCACCAACCACCCCACTGCCAACGCCATACCAGTCACACCAACCACCCCACTGCCAACGCCATACCAGTCACACCAACCACTCTACTGACAACGCCATACCAGTCACACCAACCACCCCACTGACAACGCCATACCAGTCACACCAACCACTCTACTGACAACGCCATACCAGTCACACCAACCACTCTACTGACAACGCCATACCAGTCACACCAACCACCCCACTGACAACGCCATACCAGTCACACCAACCACCCCACTGACAACGCCATACCAGTCACACCAACCACACTACTGACAACGCCATACCAGTCACACCAACCACCCCACTGACAACGCCATACCACAGATATTCACCAACAACACAACCCAGTTACACACAACACACAACTAAAAGGAAACAAACTAAACTGGACTTAGTTGGGAATGGACAATAGACTATTCCTTAAGATTTTAAATTAAGGTGTATTAAAAGTAAGATGTATATTGAGTATTTGAACAGATCTTACTGAATTTGTTTCTCCCCTTTTGGAGAAAAATACACTGAGGTCAATATAGGGTCTGATGAAAGATAATAAAGTTGTAAGAAGCAATATTTTCCTCTGGGAATGACTGTGTATACTGCCTGCCAATCAGAAAGTAGCTTAAGGACTGTCCAGTGGCCTGCTTGCCTGCCAATCAACTAACTAACCAATGACTGTGCAGAGCACTGCCTGCCAATCATATGAACTAACCAATGACAATGCAGAGGTCAGCCTCAGCTGAGTTTTGAGCATCCCTTGAGGCAGGGAAGGGCAGGCTGTGGCTTCTGTTGCATAATATCTCTGAACCATCAGATTAAGGAATAAAGCTCTCAGGGAAAGAGCTGAGAGGCGTCTCATCTTACACACACACACACACACACACACACACACAAACACACACACGTTATCAATATACAATAATCTCTTCCTGTCCCTTTCTCCTCTCTTTCCCCTCCTCCACTTTCATGCCCTACATAGAGGCCACAACATGTTGGCTGGTTTCACCTTGTTCAGTTATGAACCAGCATTTTGACTGAAAGCTTTTTAAAGAAAAGACAAAGAGTGCCTTGGACTACTTCTTGAATACCATCTTGTTTCCTTTCTGGTTGACATCCCATTCTCATGGGCTCACTCTGCGCAGTAAAAGTTATTCCTCCTAACTAGAGTGTTGTGCCCGTGACATGTGTCTGTGTCTGTGCCTGTGTCTGTGTCTGTGCCTGTGTCTGTGCCTGTGCCTGTGCCTGTGCCTGTGTCTGTGTCTGTGTCTGTGCCTGTGCCTGTGTCTGTGTTGTGTCTGTGTTTGTGTCTGTGTCTGTGCCTTTGTCTGTTGTATTTGTCAGAGACCTTCAGCTTCTCAGCTCTGGCCTCATACGGTAAGCAATGTGATGATGTCATTTTGTTTATGTTTACATTTATGTTTATCAAAAGATGCTTTTGAGCCAAACACCAAACAAACTCCAGACAACACACCACAAAAGCAGCCACCAGAAACCACACACACACACACACACACACACACTGTTTGTTTCCTGTTCCCATAGCAAGGGCTATGTGATAAGACTATGATTTTTTACAGTGTGCTCAGGGAGTGGATAGCAATTGAGAAATACCTTGAAGAAAGATTCAGTGTTACATGTTAGCGATCACTTATAGCGCCACTTGACTATCTTACAGTGCGATTGTCCCGCTGCCAGAAAACACGTAACCCACTTCTGTTCCACTCTCTCCCCATTGACACATTAATCTAATTTGGCTTTGTGGCTTCTAGTGGGGCATGCACTCACTCACACACACACACACACACACACATACACACACACTAATGAGATTGAGCCATTACAGAGCCTAGTTGGTGGCAGGCAATGAGGATCAAGGTGAAGTCTGATCCGTGTGGTCATGCACTGCTGTGCCTAATGCAAGTAGGCCAGCTAAGTCTTACGTCCAAAGCAGAAATGGTAGTCATATTTCATTCGCTTTTGAAATTGATCTCTCACACAGGGAACCCCTCCTCACACATTCACAAACACACACACACACACACACACACACACACACACACAAGAAATGTATGCTCTGTACACAGAGTTTAAATGATGCCAAGGAGGGAAAGCAGCCGTGAGCTCAGTGGCATGATGTCTATGTCCTATAGACTCCACAGAGTCTGGCCTGGATCATTTTCCTGAGTGATAGCTTGTGTTAAATTGGTTGTGACGGCCATCAGCGTCAGTTTCCTGAAACCGGATGTGACTCATTAGCCGCGGCCCATGTGGTGGCTTTCAGGGACCAGCGGTGTCTCCGAGCTCATTTTCACGACCCCATCACCCGCTCACTCACAGATACACACTGACACACATGCACACACACACACACACACACACACACACACACGGACATGTGGGCTGCTAGCTCACATTCACACACGCACATGCCAATCGCTCACCTGCTAGCATGCGACCTTCCCCGGCACTGCCAGCTCTGCTTTTTACAGCAGCTACCTCGCCCGTGAGGGAGTTCCCCAGGGTTCAGTCCTTAGGGCCTCTATTAAATGGCAGTCAGGTCTGCCAGAAGAGAGTATAATGAAATGGTAATTATATGGCAGAAGAAAACATTACTGCTTACAACAGCCCTGTCTTTGTTTCACAGACATAAGCCTGCTCTTACTGAATGCTGATCTGATTCTCCTAAAACCCTGTTAGGAGCCAAAATGAACACAAAATGATTAAAAAGGTCTTCGGTTGAATTTAAATGACATTCAGTTGGACTTAATTGGGCATGATTGCTTAGGAGTCTAAGGGATATTCCAGTGCATGTTCAAGGTATGAGTAAATAGTCATACAACTTACACTGAGTAGCAAACCCAGCAGATGACTTATCCCTTATTGTGAAAAGCTGCTCAAATATATACATAAATAAATAAACAAACAAACAAACAATTGGGTGTGTTATAGGGGTGGGTAAGGCTAGGCTCAAACCACACAAAATCTTCTTAGATTTTGACATCGGCCTGCACTGGACACATAAAAAGAATCTTTTTTGCTTGATCACTATACATTTGTCTGTCAAAGTTATATATGGACTGAGATTAATATAGGTTCCAATTAAGAGTGATGCCATTCATAGTGAATACTAGGCTTGCTTGTCTCATTATTTGCTTGTCTTGCCAGCTGCTTGTGTGAAATGTGATTCTGAATACATATAGTTTTGCTGTGGTTAAGGTTCATGAACTCAGAACACACACTCAGACCTCAGGAGACCTGATGTTTGAAATAATGGTCTCAATAGCCAGAAAAAAACAACATGACTAGGAAAGATAACAAGGCTATATCAGAGAAATGTTAAGACATCATCTCTCTATCTCTCTTTCTCTTTCTCTTTCTCTTTCTCTCTCTCTCTCACACACACATACTCTCTCTCTCTATCATCTCTTTCTCTCTTTCACAGCTCTCTCTCCTTGGGATCCATTTGAAATGAAAGCTGAAGTGCAAGGTCACACAATAAGGAAAGTGTCATATTCATGAACCAAAGCTATAGTACGTGCCCCACTCGTTAATGTCTGCTTAGAACACCAAAGTATTCAGGGATCAAGGAGTTTATTTGTCATATACATTTGAATATTATTCTAAGACATCTAGTGAATTGCATAAATGGCAGTATTAGCTATTAGCTCAATTACAGAGAAAAAGAAAGCTACAGCTGAAGTGAAATCCAATAAATGGGCATTAGTCCATCTAGGATCAGGATCATGTAGCCTACAAACCTAGACGTGGTTAGTCAGTTTGAGTCCAGCACCTACCAGCTGCTTTGACGCTGGGACAGAGGAGTGATGTTGCGTATGGGACAGGACAAGATAATATAGGGATGGCATCACTTGGCCCTCCCATGTGAGACCACCACACAGCTAAAACAATCGGTAGGCACGGTTGCCTTCCTCCACACCTGGCCAGCGGAACGTAGCCCTCTGCAGGCACATGACCCCCACTTGAAGCATGGGTGAACAATCCTCTACACCACTCCTCCACGTCTCATCGTCATCCTCACAGCCCGCTCCATTTCCCTCCTCTCTCCGCCACACTCAGCAAAAGAAGATGCCGCAGCTCTGCAGATGGAGGCGCCTGACAGATCAGTTGGAACGCTTTGTATAAACAGAAGCGCTGCGTAAAATATGAACCCAAACTATAGTGCATTGCATTCCCCATTCATTAATGGCTCATCCCCATCGTTAATTGGTCATGGTACAAAACCATGGTACAACCGGGTTTAGGGATTACACATAGTATTTATATACTATAAATAAGCCCCTTTCTGCTTCCGCTGACATCACTCTATCCCTGGTGATCTCTCTTTCTCTGTTCAATTCAATTTAGTTCAGTTCAATTCAATTCAATTTAATTTGAATTCGGTTCAGTTCAGTTTAATTCAATTAAATTCAGCTCAGTTCAATTCAGTTCAGTTCACTAAGCTTCATGGGCATGATAAAAGCAGCATTCCCAAAGCACACCCTCTCTTTCTCTTTCTTTACTTCACAGAGATGAATCACTTCCTGCTGTGAGAAGGGTCTGATATCATCTCGAACATTGAACTTTCTTCCTGCAACAAGGAATTCTGGGACAGGTATCATTTGACTCAGGGCTGCGCATATGAAATGTGCCGTTATAGGATCCATATAGGACCCTCGTCTGTCTAAACAGAATAAAATAAGGAGCATGGATGCCGTGGCTAAAGCTGTTTGTGGCTGGGTGTGAGGTAAAAAAAAGAAAATACATTTTTATACATTATATGCCACATATAGTTTTCAAAACAAATTCATTGATAAACTTAACTGCTAGCCTTAATAATACAAACTAATTGACCTACTTGGGCTGTTGTCATCCAATAAATAAACAAACAAACAAATAAATAAATAAGAATAAATAAAATATAATGAGAGCGAACAATCTAGGACCATCACGGAGTGTTAAGAAAGAAAAGACAAGGAGTTCAAGAGGACTGATAATGAGTCAGATCACTGATAAATGCTCTATAAATCAATGTTGCCAACTATGACCAAAAATATTTGAATATTAATATTTACATTTTTATTATGACACAACCCTCCACTCCCCCGGCCTTTCAAAGCTAGTGATGAGTTTGCATAACTCATCACAAGCTTTGACAGTGTGAGTGTGAAAGAGAATACAGGGGACACCCAGTTGTCCAATTTTTCTATGTGGGCGGTGTGGCCATGGCTCAGTGCCGTCCCTGGGGCGTAGCCCAAACCCTCCTGCCTGGGCATGGAGGCGCAATGGGAAGTGGGCAGTGCAAAGGGCAGTGCCAGGTCGCTAGCAGTGCCACGCAGTGACACACAGAGACCCAATGAGGCGCCCAGCGCCAGGCCAAGACAAGTGGGCGAGTGGGAGCGAGAGAGGAGGGAAAGAGAGAGATGGAGAGAGAGAGAGAGAGAGAGAGGGAGGAAGTGCACACAGCAGCCTGGCAGCGGCGTAGTGGCGGCGTGTTGCGTAACGCGCCCGTTTGGAGGGCTATTTTTAGCTCGGCTTCAGAGCGTGCTGTGAAGCGCGACACAGGGATAGAGGAGGCGGTCAGGAGGAGAAACACCATGGAAGCTGTTTTTATTCTCACGGCCAGTAGAAGGATGCACCAGTGCACCAGTGGCACAGGACAAGTTAGCCGTCATATCACAACAGGACAAAACAGCACGACGCTTCACGTAGATCAGAAGGCTCCACCTCTTTCTCTCTTCCATGGATCTCTCTCTCTCCCTCTCCTTCTCTCTCTCTGTTTCTCCCTCTTTTTCTCCCTG
>PYXC01002556.1:42500-50000 GCA_015244755.2 Tenualosa ilisha | reverse complement strand
CTCCACACCTGTATCGCTAGGCAGGTAGAAATGCGAATGGGAGTATATCGCCACCTACTGTCATGGAGTCAAACGCACTTTGGTCAATAATTTGACTTTCTTCCCGTGCATGTATACTCAGATTACTCTGTTTAAATCATAAGCTCTGTTACTGCCAATAGCTCGATTTAGATGTGCATGTACACACACTGATTGATGAATCCCGGGTTGAGACACACACACACACACACAAACACACGCACACACACACATGTGCTTCTCTTCACCCCAGTGTCTGTGTGCGTGTGTGTGTAGTCTGTGTGTATCGGTGTGTGTGTATATGTGACTCTACCCAGTCTGGTCATCTAGAGAGGTTAGAATCCAACCTTCTATAATACCCCCAGAGAAGGGCATTAAGCATCATAGTAGTGGCGATGGTGCGGTCAGCATGATGCGATGAGGTCAGTACTGGTCAGTGTGACACACACACACACACACACACACACACACAGACACACACACGCAGCAAGGGTCTTCATCAAGTGATCACGTCAGGACAGTACAGTGCAGGTCAGTGAGTGACATCATTGGAGTACACACTGTCCCCCTGACCCTGGGCTCTGATTGGCTGTTAGGCTAAAGCGGTCACTCAGGCGTTCTCCTTTGGCAGGGAAGCTTCATTAACTGACCTAATACTCTCTGCTCCTTGTGCCCTGACAGCAGGGATTAGCCTCGGAATGTCGCTAAATCCACAACTAGGATTGGGAATGGTGAACACACGGACTCCACTCTGACTCTGTTTGGTATGTGGAGTATAAGCCCTATCTGAGTGTGTGCAGAATGAGAATGATAACAATTGTGAGTTTGTGTGTGTGTGTGTGTGTGTGTGTGTGTGTGTGTGTATGTGCATATGTCTGCATGAGATTCATAGACGTGAAGAGAAGACTTGGCTTCATTGCCTTGGCTTCATTTGATATTTGGAGTAGGCCTCATCTGTGTGTGTGTGTGTGTGTGTGTGTGTGTGTGTGTGTGTGTGTGTGTGTGTGTGCATATGTCTGTATGAGATTCAGTAGTGTGAAGAGAAGACACTTTGCCTTGGCTTCATTTGGTATTTGGAGTAGGCCTCATCTGAATGTGTGTGTGTGTGTGTGTGTGTGTGTGTGTGTGTGTGTGTGTGTGTGAGGAAGAACAATAATAATGATAGTGTGTATACGTGAAGGCTGATTGTTTACCATCAAGAGGCTCAATGTTAAGTTCTGAATGTCACTCTGCTGTGCTGCTGTTGCTTGGCCTGTTTGTTGCAGTCTCCTGAACTACCACAAACTACCTGAACTACCACTACCATGAACGCCTACCCAAAACACGCTCACATACAGACAGACTTGCACACACACAGACACACACACACACACACACACACACACACACACACACACACACACACATACACACAGAAGCTCCTCCACATAAAACAGTGTCTCAACATTTCTGTCTTGTGTTTGTTCAGTTAATGTCTATTTGCATGTTAAATGCTGTCCCTTAACGCACAACCAGTAATTATACCCGCCCACACACACGCACACTCACAGCCACCAAAATATCCCCTGAAACTAGCACAGTGACGGAGACAATCCATCTCATTTAGAAGTATAATGAAAAAGAAAAGCACACCACAAATATGTCAGTATTGCATATTTATAATAGAAAATTGATAATCTAATATTAGTTCTTCAAGGCCTGATCGTTTTTCAATATATTGTATATCTACATTTATATATTGGCTTACTTTGCTTTATCCAAACAAATTATGGCTATTTAAACTGCCCAAAATGTTATTATGGCAGGATGAATAATAATCTTTTTCAGAAATATGCTAGGGTGCTCCCATAAATTTTTAATAGGCAATAACTTTTAAGTACAGATAACTGGTAGGATGTTTTGTAAATGTTGGTGATGGAGTTGAACAATAATAATTTTCTTGAACACTAATCATTTTCTTTGATTATTAATCTGTTAATTTCAAGTAGACTATGGTAGAAAAGTGACAAGAGCAACCAAGAAGACATACAATGAACCAGCGCATTTATTGCCAGTGGCCCTTTAACATGCATGGAACGCTTGCTTTAGAAACATCTGTTATTGAATGAAACCCAGTCATTCATAAAAATAGGACGGCATCTAATCCCGATTGGCTGCCTGAGGTCCAACGCATAATTTAGACACCCTCGAGCACCCATTGGGTTTTAGTGTGAAAGGCATTCGGAAGTGGCCAATGAGAGACGTCCAATGCATCCCGCAAGGCTCCGGGCTAAAGCAGGCGATTCCATTGACAAATATTTCAGTGTATTAGGCACGTCGAGGAGAACACAGCCCTGTGTTGTCCACACATTTCTTTGCAGCTATTTGGGATATATTTTTGGGGGTTTCAGCAAATCAAAGGATTACGCTGTTAACCGAAGGGTGAGTACTGCGGACGAGTATAAGAAGATGCATTAATTTAAAACAAAGCCTGATGAACTTTTTTACGTTTCTCTCCTGAGTTGAACTCACTTTGGTGCACCAGGCAGTTTAGTTGTTGCGCTCACGATTGCTGCGAAGCGAGCGAACGCCATTTTCTTTGTGGGAGCGAATACTTTGGCAACCATTTTATAAATGTTTGCGAGTAAGAGCAAGAGTGTGCTTGTTTACTCTTTTTGTAAAGAAAAATTGTGAGGCAGTAACAGTTTCCTAGTAATCTAGAAATGTGCTTGTACTTTCAAGCTTTGGCCGGTCAGATTTGTGGAGTTGGAGGGTGGTGGTGTGAGGGGCGGGAGGGGGTGTCCGTGATTTTTATGAATGGGAGGTCGAGTTTTTTCCCTCGCCCTGTGCACACGGAGCAGCAAGGATCAAATTTCACTTCATTGAGAAAAACAAGAGGCCAGGGAGGGGGATAGAGCCCGCTGGCTTGGGGGAAGGGTGAACCTAGTGAGCTCCGATTGCTCTACCTGAGATGTAATCTTTTTTTCTACTTTGATGTTTGTTCCGGACATTTCGTTGTCGGTTATCCAGGAGTTATCTAATCTTTTCCTTATTCCTGTTCTCCAGCATATTAAGGACGTCACACCAACGGTTAGTTTGGTAATTGTATGTATGTTTATTTTATGGAGACTTTTACAACTGGTCACTTTATTTTGGGAGGAGTTTGTGATTAAGTATTGCAGATTATTCCTTTTATCTTCCTCGCGTAATCGAACTAGATCTCGCTTAAGTTACTGGCTTCCCTTTAGCGATGTGCTCATATATTAATCAGCTATTTACTGATTTACGAAGCAAAGGGAAGAGTTTGGAACTTACAGTCCGACGCTAAAGTTTTTTTTTTTTTGCGTAAAAGCTGTCTGTTTACGCAAATAAAATGCTTTAAAGACATGTCTAATTTTCAACCCACTGCTCCAGGGTGTTTCTCGGCGCTTTAGTCATGTGATCATATTTACTTCATGAAGTAGTTCTCTGTGCGTGTGTGTGTGTGTGTGTGCGAGTGCGACTCAGAGAGAGTGAGTGTGAAGTCTTTTTTCCGTGGGTCACAGATGGTAGTATGTTGTTATGTAAGGCTTCCAACTGGGAGGATACCCTTGTACTGAAGTGTGTGTTTATGTGTGTAGGCAGACAGTCAGGACCATAAAATGTTTGTCACAGTAACTAAATCTACACACACCTGATCAAAGCATCGGTGAGTGTATGTGTGAGTGAGTGTGTGTTTGTTATGTGTATGCGAAGCCTAGTGACAGGTGGGTCTCTGGATGGTTGACAGCAGTGGGGAAAAGGAACAGTTCTTCTGCTTTCTCAGACTAACACTTTTCTCCTTGTCCCCATCCCCCAACACACACAGACGCAGACAGACAGCTGAGGAGCTTGACCTGCGCTGAGAAGGAGAGAGATCTCCCCTACACATCCCCCCACCTTCACCTCCTCCTCCTCCTCTTTGCACACGAGACGGAGAAGAGGAGAGCAGCCATCATGGATAGCTTCTACGACCAACAGGTCCCTCTCATGACCCCACAGAACGTAAGTGTGTGTTTGTTTATGACCCTGCAGAATGCAAGTGTGTGTGTGTGTGTGTGTGTTTGCATTAATGAATACACTGCATTAAAGAAATGCACACATTTTTGGCAACTGACATTGCGTAGTGATGACACCATGTCCACATGATGGTTCTTTTAAAAGAGGTTGCTGAAGTTCCGTTGTTCTGTGCGTTTGTGGTCATGCAGAGTTCTCAGGTGCAGGACCCTGAGATCCGTTCCCGTGGTGACCGGAAGAGGAAGTTTGCGGACTCTGAGCTCGACCAGGACACTGAAGGTAAACAAACTCGTTACAGTCGTCCGCATCCACTGCCACAATTACACCCCTGACCAGACCAGAGATCCTTCTCCTGCTCCTAAGTCGTGATGGTTTGTGTGTGTGTGTGTGTGTGTGTGTGTGTGTGTGTGTGTGTGTGTGTGTGTGTGTGTGTGTGTGTATGTATGCGTATGCAGATCTTTTGAGATGTGGTGATCATTGTGTGTGATTTCTGTGTCTGCAGAACTGTTTCAGGACCTGAGTCAACTTCAAGAGATCTGGATTGCTGAAGGTGAGTTTGTGCTACATTTTGCTAATTATCCGAGGAAATGTAAGTGTTAACTCTGTTAATAAGTTGTATGTTGTATAGTTTCCATAAATAATGCACTGTCGTCAGATCACATTTCTACTTCTTTTTGTTTCCCTCTCTTTGATTTGTAGCTCAAGTTCCTGATGACGAACAGTTTGTCCCAGATTTCCAGTCAGACAACTGTGAGTACCTGCATGCTATTGCATATGTGTGTGTTCGTTAGTTAGTTAGTTACTAATTCATGACTCTCTTGATGAGAGGCAAAAAAACCTCCCTGCAGAAATGATTTAGGACACTTTTGTGAGCAGAAAAGACAAACAAGAATCATTAAAATAATATTCTCTCAGCAGTCTGAGGACCCAAATATTACAACAGAGGGAAAGATATGAAGGGCTGTGTGTGTGTGTTAGACACAGACACACACACAAACACATAGTGGTCCACACCCTTTAACGCCATCCATATTCAAACTCACTCAACCTAGATTAATTGGGCTGCTTATTAGATGTGTGTGTGCGTGTGTGTGGAAGCAAGTTGGTGGGGTCAGATCTGAGCTGTGGCGGACTGTCAGAACCAGACTCGCTGTGTGCTGATTCCATCCCATCACGCCTTAGGGTGTCTGGGTTTTGTTCTTGTCTGCGCTGGTCCGGTGCGGTGCCAAGAAAAACATTTGAATGGAGCTCAAAGGGGCTCTTTCATTCTTTATGTTCCAGAAGTTTCTGAGCTTGCTGCCAGTGTGCCTGCCTCTCAGATGTACACTGAATAGCTGTGTGTGTGTGTGTGTGTGTGTGTGTGTGTGTGTGTGTGTGTGTCTGTATTGTGCACACTCTTGAGAAGGGTGGGGGAAAGACTATGTGTGCGTGTAAAGAAAAGGGAAAGTGAAGGGAGAGTGTGTGTGTGTCTGTGTGGTGTGTGTGTGTGTGTGTGTGTGTGTGTGTGTGGTTAAGGGAGGCCAGAGAGAGGCTTGGTCTGCCGCAGTGGAGCTGTAACTCATGGTCAGGCCTTGGTGCCACGACACTTTTATGGCCTGAGGATTCTTACTGCTGTGTGTGTGTGTGCGCGCGCCTCCTCACTGCACACACACCATCTCTGCATGTGCCAACACAACAGTTGTGGGTTTGTGTTTGTGCACATGTAGTCTCTCACAGACAAGACAAGGCAATGCACAAATGCAGAGGCCTTTAGTTCTGTGCAAATTTGTCCGTTTGTGACGGCATGTGTTTGTGTGCCTGTGTTTGCACAGAAACCCTGTGTGTGTGTGTGTGTGTGTGTGTGTGTGTGTGTGCGCGCGCGCGCGCGCGTGTATGCTGGATATCTTTGTTTTAACAGAAAATGTCCACATGTGTGCCTGACTGTGAGGCCAGAAGTGTAAATTTGCCTATCCATGCCATTTTGTATGTGTAGGTGTCTTTGTTTGCATTGGCTGTGTGTGTGTGTGTGTGTGTGTGTGTGTGTGTGTGTGTGTGTGTGTGGTGTGTGTGTGTGTGTGTGTGTGTGTGTGTGTGTGTGTGTGTGTGTGTGTGTGTGTGTGTGTGTGTAAGAGAGAGAGAGAAAAAGTCGTTGACCTGGCACGGGCTGGACTCCATTGGCACAGTTCCCGCTGCTCTCACAGACCCCTCATTCACTGGGAACTTTGCAGCTGGACGAGAGTGGCCGTTACCATGGCAATTACCACCTACTCCCCACCACCACCACACGCCCCCCCCCCCATGCCCACTCTGACTGGCAGAGTCTGTGCCCCCTGGCTGTTCAGTAGGAACCAGGAAATGCAGCTTTTCCGCCCCATTCTCCCATCTTAGGAAGCCTTTCGCACAGCACAGCACAGCACAGCACAGCACAACACAGCACAGCACAGCACAGCACAGCACAGCACAGCACAGCACAGCACAGCACAGCACAGCAGGGTCCTTGTTACTGATACTAGATCTGATCTTGTTTTAATGTTTAGTGAGTGTTTATGTAAGAGAAGCCATTTTGTCTAGCCATCATAGCCTGTGTGTGTGTGTGTGTGTTAGCTGACAATTTTTGTGTGTGTGTGTGTTTGTGCAGTGATCTTCCACGGCGGTTCCCAGACCAAAGTTAAACGAGAGCAGAGTCCCTCCAGAGAGCTGTCCCCCTGCAGCCAGATCCGCAGGCTCTCCCCCTATGGAGAGAAGTGCCTTTACAACTACAGGTACATGTGTAGTTTACACACACACACACACACACACACACACACACAGTTGTTTGGTTGTTATTGTTGTTGTTGTCATTGTTCTGACTTCCTGTGCCTACTCTCCTCTGCAGTGCCTACGGCAGGAAACCCACCAACTTCAACAAGCCTTTGACTCCACCCTCAACTCCAGTCTCACCATGTGGCTCCTCCCACACACCAGTACCACACCCACTCCAGAAACAGGCCCCACCTTCATCTCACATGCCCCACCCACTCCAGAAGCAAATGCCGCCTTCATCACAAATGCAGCCCCATGGGCCTCTGACGGCTCTACAGGGACACACCCAGCAGCAGCACAGGACACACCCTCCCCTGCAGAGGACACACCCAGTTCATGGCCAAAGCCCACCCTTCGCTGTGCCCCACCCACCAGTGAACCACCATGACGCTTCATACAACACAGAGCACAGGTAAGCTAGTGTACACCAAATTGGAGCTAGCATGGGGCTAAACACAGCAGCACAGGGGAACTAGCGTATGGCCATATAGCCTACAGCAAAAAGCATTGGTAAGTTAGTGTACATGCTGTATATGAGCTAGCATGAGGGTATGGAGTATTGCAGAACACAGAGAAGCTAGCGCGAGCAAGCTTGAGCACAGGTAAGATGACTTATGGTTGTGTACAACAAAACTGAGCTAGCATATGGCTAAACATAGACTAAGAGAGGCTAGCACAACATACCAT
>PYXC01002556.1:17500-37500 GCA_015244755.2 Tenualosa ilisha | reverse complement strand
TGACTCCAGCCCAGTTGCCGCAGAGATGACCTGACCTCTGACCACTCCCTTACCCTCTCATCACTGTCCCTCCTCACTGACTCTGCGCTGTTTCTGAATCTGTACTGAGTACAATAAACTCCCCTCTATGCTTCATACCTGTGTGCGTCTGTATGGCTTTTCATTGTATGCACAGCTAAGGGCATGTGTTCCTCACTCAGCAACAACATCATCATGTAACATATAAGCATATCAGCATCCAGAGGCTAACTGTGTGTTTTTTGGTTGTCAGATAGTTGAGTTAGTGTGAATGGAATGTTTCACTGAGTCTGAAAAAGAAGCAAATGTCTGCCTGGACGGCTTCCCTCAGCATCAGCTTGTGTTCTATAGTAATGTTTGTATTCAAAACAATGTGTTAATGAATGCTTCAGGCATGCGTGGCTATTTCCTCAGGGATATTGAACTCTTTGGGCCCACGAGAATTTCTTGGCCATCTCTAAAAGCTTAGTGGGAAAAAAACAGATCTTGTTCTTGCTGTGACACTTTTGGGTGATGAATCCTGTTTCTATGAGGAACTCGAAGGTCAAGACCCAGCTGTACACCAGCCTAAAGGATCAGCTGTAAATCATTCATGCTACTCTCTGTGAAAACAGAGGCTTCCAGGCTGAGTAACACTGTGGGGCTGTGATTCAGGTGTGTGTTCCAACATGTAGTCAGGCCAGTTAATCTGTAAACCTGGTGAATGGAGTTAATCTGGCACTAACCTCCTAGCCCACAATCCCACTTCAAATGTCCCCCCCCCCCCCTTTCTCTCTCACTCCTTTTTCCAATCCCTCTCTCCTTTAATCTTTGTCTCACTTTCTCTCTCTTTTCCCTCTTCCCTCTCTTTTGTCCTCTTCTTTCTCTCAAACTTCCCAATGATTGTCACTCACCTTTGTTCCTTTCTTCCTTTAATTGTTCACCCTTTCTTTCTTTCTTTCTTTCTTTCTTTCTCTTCTCTTCCTCTCTTTCTCTCTATCTCTCTATTCCTCTATCCCTCCCTCTCTGTGTGGGTGGAGTCTTGTCAGTGGCATAATCCCTGCTCCATGGCTTGTCCTTAGAGCAGAGTAGAGGAGAACAGCATGCAAGAGGCCTCTCTGAGCTCTTAGACCCTTATTGGAGCTGTCAGCTCCTCAGCCTTCCAACTCCATAATGGAAAAACACTGACCTGAATTCCCTTACACACACACACACACACACACACTGATAGGCAGAGCCTGTGCTGGCCTGGCCTGGCTCCTACCTGCTCACAGGTTTGTGTGTGCATGCGTACACAAGGCATGTGAGCGGTAAACACCTGTATGTGTGTGTGTTTGTGTGTGTGTGTGTGTGTGTGTGTGTGTGTGTGTGTGTGTGTGTGTGTGTGTGTGTGTGTGTAAGTGTGTACAGGTGGTGAGATGGGTGTAAGTGCAGGTTTGAGAGATAAGCAGCTCCAGCATTTATGCAACAACTGTTGCCTGTTGCCTGATCACGTCTGTAATGTTTACGTGCAACACTCACCCGCACGCGCACACATACACACACACATATACACACACACACACTGCTGATCTCCCTAAGGTCTGAGCTACTGGCCTATATCCAGCCAATTATATACTCTATATCCCCCTGCTGACGCACTCTCTCTCTCTCTCTCTCTGTCTCACACACACACACACACACACACACACACCAATATCCACAGCCAATTATATACTCTATATCCCCCCTGCTGACGCACTCTCTCTCTCTCTCTCTCTCACACACACACACACACACACACACACTCACACACAAATGCACTTAAAGAGTTGTCACACAACTAATTAGCAGTAGAGACAACAGAAATATATTTAGCAGTGTGATGTGAAGGAGGCTAGGACGCACCCAGAAGCACCAAAGAAAGAGAGAGAGAGAGAGAGAGAGAGAGAGAGAGAGAGAGAGAGAGAGAGAGAAATAGATGGAGACAAGAGAAAAATAATAATAAAAATAAATAAATAAACAGGTAAATAATTATAGACTGTCATAATTTGTCTTAAAGTGGTGTTGGTCAATCAGGACACCCACAGAGATAGAGACATAAGAAACAGATGAGGAAAATGAAAGACAAACAGTGATTGGAGCCAAAAAAGCAAAGACTGATGTTTAATAACCTTGTATTGTCTCTCTCTCTGTGTGTGTGTGTGTGTGTGTGTGTGTGTGTGTGTGCTGCTGGTGTCTCTGGGTCACTCAGATGAGGTTGAGTCTAAAATGGCTGCCTTCTTCTAAGGCCTATTCTCCCCCCTCCCTCACAGGCTGTCAGAACGAAACTGGAAGTGAGCCAAGACCTGAACACTCAGTCCTCAGTGTGTGTGTGTGTGTATGTGTGTGTGTGTGTGTGTGTGGGTGTGTTGTATATGTTCCCATTGCCCATATGGACAACAGTTATATACACACACACACACGCTTCTGAGGCAAGCTCAAGTGGAGTTTCCATTACTCCACAAGCATGTGTGCTCTTCTCCTACACCATAGAGGGCGGACAGCATTGCTGTGCACACAGCCACATCTCAGACCATACAGAGATCACCAGGAGACCCTGTGGACTGGCTGCCACCTAGTGGACAGCTGTATGAACTTCATGCTGCTGCGGTACTGCAATGCCAGTAGGTGGGTTTGACATTTTCTAACTTTATCAAGCCAACCACTGCAGCCAGCAATGCATTCTGGGTCGAAAGCCCTTTCATAATCCCATCCCATTTGTTATTTTTGGCATTTTCAACCCAGAAGGCATCGCCGGCTGCAGCTTGATAAAGTCAGGTAATGTTGAACACGCCTAGTTAAAGAGTAACTCGGTCTGACTCAAACTCCCTAATTTCACCCACGTTGCTTTTTAGCAAAAGTTTCAAAAATGGGTAGGAAGGCTGAAGGATTGAGGGTGAGAGCCCTGTGCTCGTCCCGCACTCCAGCCTACGCCACCATGGACTGGTGTATCCAATGTGAGAGCCCTGTGCTCGTCCCGCACTCCAGCCTACGCCACCATGGACTGGTGTGCCCAATGTTAGAGCCCCAGTCATGTGAGAGCACGGTGCTCGCTCCAGACTCCAACCCACGCCTTGGAGCACCATGGACCAGGGGATGACCTAACTTATCAGCAGTGTCAGGAGGAGGTCAGGAGAGTGATGGCAGTGGGAAAGAAGCTGTTCTTCTGCCTGGTTGTTTTTGTGTGCAGGGATCTGTAGCACCTCCCAGAGGGCAGGATGTTAAAGAGAGTGTGTGCAGGGTGTGTGGGGTCGCTCTCCCTTGCTGTCTAGTAATGGCCTCTCCCCTTCCCTGCCCTTTGTTCTTCAGGGATTCTTCTGACCCATTCTACCCCCCGACCCAGTACATCCTCCCTCTGCTGACCCGCCTGCTCATGACCCATCGTGGAGGTTCTTCAAGGCGGTTGCTGGAGAGGTGAGTCGGGAGGCATCAGGTGCCTCTGGCATCATCTTGTTTTCTAAAGGTAGTGATTGGCTGGGGCATTGTGACATCAGCACCCAGGAACCCTTTTTTAGGCCTGAGTGCAATCTTCAGTGTGCTCAACAATCACAACCTATCCTTCACCACTCGTTGAAACTGTACTAAACACTGTAGCTAAACACTTTAAACAGCATCATAGGGCAACACAAGGGGTATGTTCTGATGACCTTTGACCTTCACAGTCAGTTATCATGTAATTTTCCCTCTCAGGATGGTGAAATCGATGCTGAGGAACCTCAAAACTGTCTGACACAGAGTGGCTTCCATCCAAAAAGGATTGAATGGTTCAAGTAAACAGCATCCAAAGGGATTTGCATTACAATAAATTAAATTAATTTTAATCTTTCCTTCAATCGGAAGTTCCACTGACATTTGGCACACAAGGTTGGATTGTATTATGGGTAGTACTAGCTAAAACATAATTATGGAGCAGTGGTTGTTAGGTGGAAAAATACACATTATGGCCTATGTTTCCAATGTTTTCGGATTATGAGAGCTATATTTGAATAATTGATTTGATTATCAACAGCATTGTTCAAAATTACATTGAATAAATGAAGAGATATTTAATCTCATTTTAGTTATCATTTTTGTTATGAATATAGTCTACAAGTTTGGGTGGGCCACGGAAGATTTTCAGAATTTAATTTGGGCCTCAGCAGTCTAAAGGTTTGGAATCTCTGCCTCACACAATCAACAGGATTGATTGTGCATTAGTGGCTAGTTTGCTGTCATTCAGTGTGAATCCATCCATAACCCTGTTCCAGATCATCAACTGCTGTTGGTGAGAAAAAAGAACATGAACATTTGAATGACCTCAATGGTAACTCAACAGTAACTTATATTCAGTTTCATTCTCCTATGCCCCATCCAGTTTACATTAGCTGCTGGTTCATTATTCAGTCTGTTGTATCAAATTTTCTGGTTCTTTCTCCAACAGACAGCACATGGTGTCCTGGAACAACATGGACCATGTCCTCCTTAACCACTATGATACCACTGACCACCACATTAAAGAACAACAACAACCCAATTGTAAAGTTTCAAAAGGTTTTTCAGTCTAAGAAGTCTACAAGACAATTCGGTAACATAGACCAAATAGCGAAACGACAGATTAGGCTAAATGGGGGGGGGGGTATTTCTTAAGTGTATTTCCCAAAGACCATCATCAGAGACCAGACTCTTGTGTTTACTGTTTATTTTATTTATAAAAGAGAGGAAGACATTCTTGACAAAAACACAAGAAACATTAAGCAGGGGAATCTGTAGGGTTGAGTGGCTTATCACTCACTTATCGCGAGAGATCATGATTAATTTAATAATTTACAGTTTAATTAAACTTCATAGTGTTTGGTTGGCTACACAGTTGCGGTTCGCTAACATAATAAGATAAGTATTAGTTGCACCAGTGCAGTCCACTCAGTAAATGTGATCTATAATGATTGCACTAATATGGAAATATAAAAATCTCCTTTGCTCGAGCATAAAATACACAAAGTTGGTGAATAAAGAGGAGACTGAAGCTAAACTGTGAAATTAACCTCAGAGGTGTGATGAGGCCTCACATATCTTTGTGAAGTGTGCAAATATTGTTTTTAGATGCGATCGAATGATGTCATTTAGATCATCAGATGTCCTCCCCGTCGAACACAAGCTCCGAGGCGTGGGAGTAGTAGTCAAACTCAGGGAACTGGACGGGCAGGTCTGTCCAGGACTGGAGCGTCTCCTCTCCATCTCCCTGCAGCACCACAAAGCCTCCGATGTTCAGGCAGGGGCAGTCCAGCTGTCGGTGGCACATCATCGGACCCCAGAACTGACCAGGGCAACGGCATCCAGATAGGGAACACAGGGAGCAGGGGAGGGAGAAGAAGGAGAAGAGATTGAGGACTTTTCCAAAGGACACTGACTGCATCTATGATGATACTTGCTGGTTTAGTACTTATACTGTTTTGCAATTAGCAGGTGTTTCATTCCAAAGCAATCTGTGTGACCATCTCTGCAATTATTTTCGTTCACTGAGGCAGCTTAAGCCAGTGGTTTCATATTGTTTCTTTGCCTGATATTGTGTTACATGTGTTACATGCGTGAGCAAACTTGACCATACAGCACACCCAAATAAGCCATTCATAACAACAAGATGTTGGGTCAGGATGTTGGGTCAGGGTGACTCAGCAACTTGTTACAAAATGTTACAACAAATACAATTATTTTATATAATGTTATAGCAGCAGGACAAATAAATGTATTTTATATAATGTTATAGCAGCAGGACAAATAAATGTATTTTATATAATGTTATAGCAGCAGGACAAATAAATGTATGTTATATAATGTTATAGGAAGGTTGACATGACTGTGTCTGCATTATCATAGTGTGTCACTGAATCAGGTGAAACTCACCAGCCCACATTTTTTGCATGAGATGTACTTCTCCGCCTCACACTGTGCCATCTTCTCCCTCCGAGAGTTGGTGTTGATGTTGAACTTTGACCTAAGAAGCAGTTTGTCTTGGTCATTGTCATAAAGCTCTTTCCACTGCCACAAACTCACAGTATAGTAGTACAGTATAGTTGTACCCTAGTACAGTAGTACAGTATAGTAGTACCCTAGTACAGTAGTACAGTATAGTAGTACCCTAGTACAGTGTAGTAGAGGCCCATCTAGTTTACAGTAGCGTCTATGCTTTACATTCAAGCCCATTAAGCTTGACTTCAGTAATAATTCATTTGCATTCATATGCAGTTTGTTATGATGTAAGATGACAGCGGACTGTGATCGACAGGATATGCATCCAGAGCCTGCAGTTTAGTCATTTGGATTAACCAGGTCAGCTCATTAAGAGCAACAATATCACAGATCACCAAGTCTGTTCAGCCGTAATGTTGGGGATATGAATGGGAAAGTAATAGGATAAGAACGTAGTCAGACTCACTGGAAATCCTCAGTGAGGTTGACGTGGTGTGCATTCTCAATGACCTCAATGTCCTTGCCCTCACTCGCCACCACATCGCAGCCTCGGCAGCGGAACCTGATGGCCGAGGGCGGCACCCTCCTCCTGCCCTTCTCCTCACTCTTCCGCTGACGTAGCTTCTTCTCCACCCATGCCTCCATCTGATACTCCATCACCTACAAACAATATTTTATTGGTATTTTAGACAGTGTTGGGTAAATATGGCATTTGGGGCAGTGTTGGGTGAAGATGGCATTTGGGCCAGTGTTGGGTAAAGATGCCATTTGGGGCAGTGTTGGGTAAAGATGCCATTTGGGCAGTGTTGGGTAAAGATGGTATCTGGGACAGTGTTGGGTAAAGATGGTATCTGGGGCAGTGTTGGGTTAAAACACCATTTAGGGCAGTGTTTGGGGAAGGTGGGTGGAGACAGAAGAGTTACCTTCTTGTCGTACATTGCTTTCTTCATCTGTTGGACCCCCTGGATGGCCTTCTGCATCAAGCCCTCCCTCCATTCATTCAGTCGCTCTCGCTCCGCCACCCCAGAGCCCTCTACACCAATCACAATGTAGCTGCTGCCATCGGCCCGCCCTCGTCCTCTTGCCTAAGCCAATCAATGAGCGAGGAAATTACATCATATACTGTATGTGTGTGGTGGAAATTGTTACGTTTGAACAATCAGAAATAAACAGATTATAAGTATATATTTGTGTGTGTGTGTGTGTGTGTGCCTCACCTGAATCATGGCAATCTCATTGGTGACCAGACAGTATCTGATGACAATGTTGCACTTCTCAATGTCCAGGCCCTCCTCAGCCACGGTTGTGGCAATGATCAGGTTGATCTCTCCCTCCTTAAACTTCCTGAGAACATCCCTCTGCTCACTCTGTGTTCAACAGAAACAACACAACACAGGTGTTAACATTCACACTAAACACTAACGCAGTTATGAATCTAAAAAAAACTGTGAAAAACTACCAGATTTTCATTTCTGAAGCAAAACACAACTATGGTATGTACCAACACTGCAAAAATTTTGGGTTCATTTACTTACTCTTAAATTGACCATTGCTGGTTACTGTCCCATAGTTTATAACAAAATCCAAGTATTAGTAAGAACTTCAAAGACATTAGTAATTAGTGTAAGTTCCAAAAACACAAAACAGTGACTGTGGGTTCTAAAAAAAACAGACTTACAAAACATACCTCTAATAGTGCTAAAAGGTATTTCACAATTCTAATAATGGTAAAAAAAAATGCCTACTGTTTGTAAAAGAAGTTTGTGAGGATGCTAAATGTGTTTGTGACGACGCTAAAGATGTTTTATAGGATGTGAAAGATGTTTGTGATAAGCTAAATGTGTTTGTGAGGAATCTAAAGATGTTTTTGAGGATGCGAAAGGTGTTTGTGAGTATGCTAAATTGTGAGTATGCTAAATGTATTTGTGAGGATGCTAAAGATGTTTTTGAGGGTGTGAAAGGTGTTTGTGTAGGTGTTGGTGAGGGTGACAGTTGGGATGCTAAGAGCTAAATCATCACTCACAGAAGTCATGGGCTTGATGGCACTCTGGTCTCCTGCACCGATCAGGTAACTGGACCGCACCTGCACGTCCTCAAACTTGCCATTCTCCTCGATCCAGCTGTGCAGAGCTTGGGCGCTGAGGCGCGTCTCCGTGAAGATGATCCCCCGCACTTCCTTGTCCGGCCCCGTGAACTTCTTCAAAATGGCCGTGCGCAGCTCAGACAGAACGTTGTTCTCATACTCCAGCTGCCTGGAGAAATCCTCCAGTTTTTTCTGGTTGTCTTTCATAAGGCAAGAGGGAAAATGATTATGATATGTGAATGGTAACCACAAAGGGCAGAGGTTAGGCTGAGTCTAAGGGCCTGGCACTGACATTTTAATGTTCTCTGCCCAAAATTATTTTTTCTGTCAAAGGGCCCAAAATGTCTAGTGGTGCCCCTGTTGACCATTACTATATGTGGTTGTTTTGACAGTTAAGTGTCAAGTCATCTGTGTGTGTTTCTCTAAGGTCTCTCTGCTGAAGCTATGGAAGAGTTATAAAGGTCCACAAAGTATGTTTGTAGCTAAGCTATTACTAGTTATATATTAATGTGCATGTCTGAGGTGTTACCATGAAAGAGCTTGAAGAGAAACTTCTCAGTGTCTGTCTTAATGACGCCGTCCTTCTTCCTTAGCTCCTGACGGTTAAAGGTGTACAGCAGGCGGTATGCATCGCACATGCGGATGGAATTACTCTGGATCAGCGCCTCATTGTACTGACGGAGGTGTTCCGCACACACACGCCTCTGCTGGTCCCCTTCCTGAGCAGCTAATACACCAGGAACAGAGATGGACACACACACACACACACACACACACACACACCGTTGGTGCTTTACTGTGGATATCTTTTAGATTATGGGGGCTTTGTGGAAAGTGTGAATCAGTCAGTAGCCCTGGGAAGCATCTTACCTTGTTTCTCCTGTTCCACAACCCACTGCTCATAGCGCTGTGTGCCGGTGGCCACCGTGGATCTCAACTGGGCATGCTCCTCAATTCTCCGCATCACACGTTGAATGACATCACCAAAAGGATCCTGCCAGAGCCGTGGCGATAAATTGTAGTATCAAATTCAATTCAAAGTTAAATTTTCAATTTTCACGATACGATTTTATTTGAAAATTTCTATTTACTTCAAACTGCATTCTAAGAGGGTTATTGTTTAAAAAATCAGAGTTAACAGCAAACATGCTGATTTTCCCAGCATGCATTTCTTTCACCGTACTTGCGTGCGTCTCTTGGCCATAATGATCTGCTTGTGACGGTCTTTGACGTGTTCGCCCAGAGGAGCGGTCATGAGAGCTGCCGCATCCAGGTTAGCACAGATCTACACACACACACACACACACACACACACACACAAGGATAGACAGCTCTGTTGAATTTTTACAAACAGATACATTATTGATACAGTGTGTTATATACATTATTGATGTGTGTATGTACATGCACTCACACAAACACACACACACACAAACACACACACAGAGATACACAGATACATACACACACAGAGACACACACACATACAGACACAGGTATGAGAATGAGAGCAACATGGGGCTACATTTACCCTGAGGATGTGTTCTTGTGCCTTTTCCTTCTTGCTGGCTTTCCCCACTCCAAGGGAAGCTGTCAATCCCAGGATTTGGGGGAGGGGCGTCAAATCTCTGCCTGCCTTCTTCCTCTTGATGTTGTCAATCTTGTGGCTCAGGTAGTGGGCCATGATCTGCTGATACACGCCCCCTTTATGCGTGTGGTGGCACTCATCCACAACCAGTAGAGTGATGTCTGCACAACACACACACACACACAAAAACACAAACACAGGAAACAGTTGAAAATACAGATTCAGATATACACACACAAACACAGTTAAGAATACAGATTCACACACAGCCCTGTAGGACACACACAGACTTACACCCATGCGTCTAGACAAAAACAAACATACACACACACACAGACTTACACCCATGTGTCTGGACAAAAACAAACACACACACACACCAGAGAGGCTGATCCCATCCTCCATGTCAAGCAGGGCGTTCAGCAGGATCTGAGCGGTGCAGATGATGATGTTATGTCCTGTGACGGTGCTGGCGAAAGCCTGCTTATTGGGTGAGTCTCCGCTGACCTGTTCCAGCAGGTAGTCCTTCTTCAGAAACTTGCCAAACTCTTTGGTGAAATGCTGCTCTACCAGCATCACCTACAGGGCATACAGTTTGTGCGCGCGCACACACACAGACACACACACACACACCGGTCACAAACACACACAACATGATTACTAGGTGGATGAAAGTGGTTCTCATTGTCATGTTTTTGTTATTAGCAATTAATAACACAAATTGCAACAATTCACGTGGGTAAATTCAAGTGGATAAATATTAGACTGATACATTGCATGCACACGCGCACACGGTATGATGTGATGTGTGTGTGTGTGTGTGTGTGTGTGTGTGAGACCTTGTTGACGATGACCATGACTTTCCCTGGTGCTCCCTGCTGGCGGCGGCGGTCCAGGTGCTGTTTGGCTACGTAGACGGCGATGCGGGTCTTGCCACTGCCCGTGGGCAGACACACGATGCTGTTGTCCCCACGCAGGGCTGGCTCAGCCACAACCAGCTGGTACGGCCACAGTGTCAGCTGGGCCTCTGGGGCTCCACACTCCTCTGATGGAGCGAGAAAGAGGAAAAAAGATAAAGAAGATGGGAGAGAGAGAGAGAGAAGAAAGGAAGGAGGGAAGAGAGATGGTAGAAGGTAGGGGTGAGAAAGTGAAAGTGAGAAAGCAGAGGAGGAGAGAGACAGAGAAATGGGAATGGAAGAGAAGAGAGAGAGAGAGAGAGAGAGAGAGAGAGAAGGAGGGGTGAAATATGATGGAAGTGAGGGGGCAGAGGGGGAGAGAGAGAGAGGGAAGAAATTAGAGAGAAGATGAATGAGAGAGAATGGTGGAAGAGAAAGTGCAGAGAGAAAGAAAGATGTTTACGCTCATGTTCATAGTTTCATAGCAGATGCTTTTGTCCAAAACAAATGTGGGTGGTGGTAGCGTAGTGGTTAAGGAACCTGGCTAGCGTGTAAGTAGCCTGAAAAGTTGTGGGTTCAAATCCTGGCTGCCACCGTTGTGCCCTTGAGCAAGGCACTTAACCCTAAGTTGCTCTAGGGGAGACTGGCCCTGAACAATTGATAGTTGATGAGTTGTAAGTCGCTTTGGATAAAAGCGTCTGCTAAATGCATAAATGTAAATGTAAATGACAACAACATCAATAACCATTACATAAGCATTAATATGATCAGTTTAATGATCAACATAAATAAAAAAACATAAGCATTAAATATGATCAGTTTAATGATCAACATAAATAAAAAACATAAGCATTAAATATGATCAGTTTAATGATCAATCTAAATGAACAAATACAAGAGGGTGAGTTAAAGACTGCGGAAAATGAAAACCAGGGAGATACTAGCAGAAAGTGTTGATCTAAGACTGGACTGACTGACTCAGGTCTTTTGTTCTGAACTGCACTTGTTAGCTTATTCATTTTTACTTCACTCTCTCTCTCTCTCTCTCTCTCCATCACCTACACTAAGTCAGTCTCCAGAGCTCTGTGTGTGAATGTGTGTGTGTGTGTGTGTGTGTGTATGTTGGGAGGGGCGCAGGTGAGTGGTGAGTGTGTACAGTATGTGTGAGAACAGAGGACATCAGAGAAGGTTTTTAAGACACTCATCCTACTGTGTGTGTGTGGTCACTTTCAGTCACGCCCTCCCACACACACATACATACCTGAACTCTCTTTCCCAGGTAATTCTCCCTCTGGCATCCCAGCGCAAGCTGTGTAGAGGTCCAAATCTGAGAAGGACACACAAACAAAAACACAAACACACACACACACACACACACACACACACACACACATGAATAGATAATATTGTAACACACAAAAGTAATGCAACTTCCTTTCCCCCTTTTTCCTGTGATAGAGTGGCATGTTTTCAACACAACACAGTTACATTTCTCCATGCTGCTAGGTTCCTTACCAGACAAATTACTCTGTAGCCTAGCTAACTACTCTGTAGCCCTCTTGTGGTGACTAGGTGAAGCACACCCATACGCAATCAACTGACACTGCCCAGATGTTTTCACCTTGGTCAAAAGCATCAGCAAAACAGCATAAACATAAATTGTACTAAACTAGAAATAATAGATCATTCAAAGTCATTCCATTTTAAATGTCTAAAATGAACAGCTTTTTTTTATTAAGTAATAGTTTAGTATGGTGCGTGTGTGTGTGTGAGTGTGTGCATGGTTGTGTGTGTTTGACTTTTCTACTAGGTTGTTGAGTGGTCATGAAGAAGGTTTGCAGGTTTACCGTTTAGAGCATCTTCACCCTCTATGGTGAGACCTCCATCTTCCTCTGCACCTCCTCTCTCTGCTCCTTCTGTTCTTTGCTCTTTCCCTCCCCTTCTCGCTGCTTCTGCTCCTTTCCTTCAGGCTCTGCAAAGCTCTCATCAGAACTGCTACTCTCCTGTGAAGATTCATCAACATCCCGCCCTACAGGAGACACACACAAACACAAACATATAAATACATACACACACACACACAAACACAAAACAAACAAACAAACACGCAACCTTACCGGGCCTTCTTCCAGTAAGTTCCGCATACAGATCAAAATGCTCTGTCTTCTTCAGCACCTCCAGGAAGTCAGAGAACCATCCCGGAGGCCTGATGACAATTCTGTTCAGGAGAAGGCGAGCGCCTGCGATGTTTCCTCTATTCCCTGTCTCAGCCAAGATCTGAAATGCCACATCAAAGCACCAATGGCATAAGCCATTATACAAAAAAAATAGAGAAGAGATTCAGTTATTTGTACATTTCCATAGCCTAGGCCTATGCAGTGAAACTCCACTTGCCATGAAAGAAAAGCCTTTACAATAGCCTATGTCTGTCTGTGTGAAATGTTTGCAAAATATTTCTGCTCCTTTTGCCATAGGGTTCAGTTTCTGAAACTACATGCATAGTCTTCATAGTCTTCTCTCACCTTAGTGAGAGCCCATTGTCTGCCCATGTCAATGCTGAACTATTAATATTACGCACATATCATGATACAGGCCCAATTCAGTCATCTTCAGTGTGCAAACATACAAATATCATGTAAAGATAATGTCACTGTGCGTACAATATTCTGTGGAGAAACTAAAAATGTTTTGGGACAGCCCTAACTTCACTCACATTCTGCCTGTCCTCTTCCGTGATAAGGTTGTCCCGATGACAGGCTTCGCACACATCAAGCGTCTTCATCTCCACTAGACTCGAGCCTAGGATCGTGATCAGCTCGACGCAGCAGTTGTTCTCCAACTCGAGCGAAGCACTGGGTATTTTCTCTGTCTCCACTATCTGAGCTGCGTACGTGCATCCCGCTGAGGAGAGCGCATCCATGAACTCCCGGGACCACCCAGGCTGACGGGGACCAGCCACGATGGTGTCAATAAGGAGATCGACTGCAGTTTGATTGCAGTCATTTCTTGCCTTGTTGATGATCCGTTCTTTTTGCTCGCTCGCTAAGAAAGTGATGCGATCCAAAACAGGCACGACGCGAATCAGTTTTCGCAAGGTGTTGCGAAAACATTCGTTTATCAGCCAGATGAGTCTGTCATCCGTATCAGCTGTCATTTTATGTCTCTTGTTGCTAACTTATAACCTTCACTATTGTGGGCGAATCAACCAGCCAACTAAGTGTACCGTGCGCTGGACTGGAGTTTAATAGCGCAGTATGATTACACGTTGTTTGCATTATGACTTTCGGTTTCCTTTCAACGGCAATCGAAACGCTTTATATTTCACCACCAGGGCATTCCCCTGCCCAGGCCAGGTCATAGTGCAAGTGTGCATTGCAAGTGTGTGTCGTGGAGATCTTATCTGCAACACTGTTGCTAACATGTTAAATATACACGACTTGCGACTGCCTGGAGGTTAAAATTTGTAGCCTACCATCAGATACTTGTTGGTGTCAGTCTGTCAATGGACAAATAGTGCGGACAGAGCTGGTGAAGTTTAGAAAGATCTGAACTCAGTGTCATATTCACATCAGTTTTTTGACCAACTCGTTGGTTTTAGGCCCGTTCCCGTATTAAACTGGGTGCTAGTCTAACAAATGAAATTTAGTTTTGAAGAGATTTTAGTGGTGGCTAAATTCAAGGAAACGGTGTTTAACCACCTCTCAAATGTCAGAATTTCAGTTTATCCACCTTATTTATAATATAAGGTTTATAATTTATAATGCACCAATGAAACTTTTAACATTCCAAAATCATACTATCCACATTCACCATTTCATAGCACCGCTATTGCGACAACTTTAAAAGTAGCCTAGGCCAAGCTTTTTATAAATCCATTCGCCACATGTGCAAGTGGCAAGTTGGCTATGCGAAGGTCTGTAGCCTAACCGTCGAGGCATTGGCCTATGTACGTCTCGAACTCACTTGGTGTATTCTAAGCAGAATTGGACTTGATATGTCCATCCATCTCATTTATCCCTCTACGAATGGCAAGTGGTGCCATCTGAACCAGGACATTCAAATTCAGTTCAACCACGACGCAGAAATTGAAAATTGGAATACTGACTATTTTTTACATTTGTTTCAAATTCAGTATTTACCAAAAAAACAAAACAAAACAAAACAAAACACTCGGACAGCAATACAATTTAAAAATAACATTAATGACATATTTGTTAGTCTGAAAGATAGATACTGGAAGCTTTTAGCCCATTTTTTCATTTCTTTTTTTATGTGAATTCTGGGATTATAACAAAGCACCGCAAAGCGTTAGACGGACATACAAATACTGACTTTATCCATCATCAAACATGGTCTGCATGTCTTTACTCAAACAGGTGATAGCCAAGTCGCGGACCGCTTTACAGTGATCACAGAACACATAGTTTATCTTTACACCACCACCACCCTATTAAGAGTATCAAAGTCCGCTCAAGAATCTTAAATTCACGTTATATTCAATTTCCCCCTCCAATCTCGTTTTGAAACAGTTCCCATTTCGAATCTGCCTTCCAGGCTGCTATCCTGTTACTGCTGTAAATACACTAGTGTGATTGGCTGTTGGTCCCAGCAATCATTTGAAAAGCATTTCCGCTTCTCGGCGCGACTGATAACCTAGGAAGTCAGTGCCAAGCAGTGTGGTTCATTCGCTTGACGTTTTTTTAATTAATCAGATTCTTGCCAAGTTGAACTTCTACCAGCGGATTGATGAATTACCCCGGATACGGCGGTGTAAGTGGCACTGTTTTTACAATTATTTTATTGACCTGTACAGTGGTACAGCTAACGCTATGTAACAACAATCGAGCTATCGATGTTACTTTTTCCGCAGAAGCAAATGGAACTTTTTCCAGTGGGTGGAGTGGTGGGAGGTAGATAAATGGTCAAAACATGTAAAGGTCTTCTTCAACCCTCTCTTATACAGATGGTTAAATTTATTCAGATAGGTAGGATCCTGCGAATCACTGAGATAACTTTTTTAAGTTTTGTTAGGGGTTGAATCGGTTGGGTGGGGTGACGCAGCGGATTGGCATGTGTCCATTCATGTAATAGAATTGTATGGGGTGGGACGATGCAGTAGAGCTGACCCTCTCCCTAGCACGCATACATTGGCTTTTCGCATGTACTGTGCTTTCAGCTGAATAGCATGTGGTGGTAGGTGTGAATCTTGTGGTTGCGAGATCTCCTTACGCTCCAGTATCGCTTTGCATCTCATATGCACCACTTTCTTTTATCGTTACCTGTGGAGCACGTCTAGCATGTTTTTGTAGTGTAGTTTTATTGCGTTCACATGATTCTGGATTTACTGAGATCGCGTTTGTAGCCTTCGCATGTGTAATGGCAACATATTGTACAAAGGGTAGTTCATACAGAATTGTCTACATTAGACATCATCTGCATCGCCTAGCAGCAGCACCAGTGGTAACAATAGTCCGAATTAGTAGCACAACCACCTAGGAGTAGTAAATTATTGTCTACCAGTGAGCTAATAGTAGCGTACTAATAGTAGTAGTAAGTAGGCTACTGTGTTTGTTGCTTTCATCAGGATGCTGTCAGTATTGTGTTGTGTTGTTTTGTTAAGGTGTGTGGTGTGGAGCAAGGTTTGGACCCAGAGTCAGCTAATTAGTCTGTAATGTATTTTCTTTTTCCTGTCTTTCCTTTTTTTTTCTGTCTCTTTCTTTTCTTTAACCCTTTCTATTCCATTCCTCCGGCACCTCTCTCTCGTTCAACAGTATGGAGCTCCGATGCCAGGCATGCCCGCCCAGGGGATGCCAGGCATGCCCGGAATGCCACCTCAGGGGATGCCCATGGGTGGCCCCCCAGGTGGTGGGTACCACCCTCAAGCGGGCCCTTATCCTGGCACCTTCGCCCCACCCCCTGCTCAGGACCCCATGTGGGGGTACTTCACAGCCATTGCAGGGCAGGTGAGTGGGGTATCTTTAAAGTCTGTCATTGGCTTGGATTGAGCTCAGACACTGTGACATTAGCAACTTCGTGTCCCCCAGAGCACAATCCTGGGCAAGTACAATATTATATCACGTTTTGTGATGGGTTACTTTTAATGGTTGGCAAATACATTTGAAATAAACAGCGGTGTTTCACAGTGCCTAATGCATTGACTGTAGGCAGCTTGCAGGTGTACAGTAGAAGGGGATGAATTTACCTTTGTCTTTCTTTAGAGAAAGACTAGACGTGAGCATATGTAGTGTTGGGTGTGTTTGACTTTGTCTACAGGCCTAAAGGAGTTAAGTATAGGCTAATTCTGTAAAATATGTTAAAAAATCCAAAACGTGAAGAAACAACCGTATTGATGTTATGTCAAAAAACGCCAAAGCGCTGTGCTGTCCAGGGATATTCCTAGTAGGAGGTTAAGTGATAAACCTGCTTAAGTTAAGATAGAGGAAGTGGTAAAGTTAGTTTTTTTTTTTTTTTCAATTGCTATCAAGGCCTCTTTTGCCCACTTATCAGCCTAATTTTCAAAACTCTAAATACAATTTGCACTCCATCTGCCTGCCCTGGCCATACGGTTAACATACTTTTTGCACTTTTCACACTATATGCAGTCAGTGGATGCATTTCTATGATGTTTACATTTTCTTTACCTACAGGATCACCCCAACACCAAAATGATGTGTCTTATATGGCTTATTTGTATGCACAGTATGCCAGAAATGGAAATCTAATGTCCAGACCTCAAATGCAGCACAAAACCCTTAGTTTGGCAATAACTGGAGCACAGTGGTTACATGGATGATAATTCCTGAATGAACACTGAACAGATAATTATGGGGAAGAAAAACAGAAAAGGGAAAATAGACAAATTATCTCCAATTTCAACTGCAATTGCATGGGTTGACAGGTGTGGACAACACACTGATGTTTTGTTGCATTTAGAGGTTTTGAAAAGAGTGATTACAGATTGGGTAAAAGCATGTTAGCAGCAAGTTGTAAGACAAGTGACTGTAAAGCTGCATTTAAGGCGACTCAAATCTGAAAGTATTAGGCTGCAGTTATACAAAAATGCATTCTTTACTAGAAACAGAACATTGAGTCAGGTGAAGTTGTAAAGTGAAATCAAGTGAAGTTGAAGTTGTCAAAGTAAAGTGAAGTTGACTGGTATTTCGCTGATGCTTTTATCCAAGGCCACGCAGACTTGCAACATGGGCTTCAGGAATCAAACCCAGGTTGTCAGATTGTCAGTCGAGCGACGTAATTGTTGCTCCTCCACGCCCATCTGCCAAGCATTGGTTTAAATCAGACAGCCAGTCGGTCATCTTAAATGTGCCCAGTGTCTGCTTCAGAGGGCCCAAAGTAACAATCAGAAAGCAAAGCTTCAGATTTAAAAGGCAGATTTATAATGTGTGAATTGTGAAACACTTTTACTTGCTCCAGAACATGGTAAAATGGTAAATAGACAGCATTTGTATAGTCTTTTACACAGTGAAAAGAAATACAAAGTAGCGATTCAGATGGAAAGTTTAACCAGATCATTTGGCTTAAGCCCAGTTTTCCAAAGCTTATTTCTAAAATTGTTGCCAACTGACCCCCGCTCTTGCCGCTAGCTCCCGCTACTGTCAGACGTTCGACTGTCGGCCCAAAGACATATACTATATCCCTAAGCCTAGATCCCTGAATGACTTAAATGGTTAGCCAATCAGGATGTTAATTCGTTCCATTTGAGCGTTTGTAGGGATTGGGGGCGGGGCAGGGGCAGGAGGGTATTGGGGTTGAGTAAAGGGTTATCACAGTCTGCTTATTGAGTCCACTTTCAATTTGCGTTGCTTTTGCAGTTGGCCACTGACCTGTGATGTACATTGAAACCTTTTGTGGGTTGTCTGCTAGTAGAGGAGGCTTAAACAAGCGTATATTTGGTTCCTGTTTGATCACTGTTCACTGTTTGATTCAGATGACCTGTGAACTAAGTTTGACATGATGTCTTATCCTCTCAGGATGGGGAAGTCGATGCTAACGAACTTCAAACTTGCCTGACACAAAGTGGCTTCAGTGGGACCTATACACGTAAGTGTGTGTGTGTGTGTGTGTGTGTGTGTGTGTGTGTGTGTGTGTGTGTGTGTCTGTCTGTGTGCCATGACCTTTTCCTCCGCCTGAAGACATACCGTTGCAACTGTGTGATGTAAAGTGAAGTAATCTTTATAAAGCAATGGCTGATTGGGAGTAGAGGAATTTGAGGTTGTGTTTGACCTGTTTCCAAATACAGCCTGTTAAAGGACAAGTTCGGTTTTTACACTTAGAGCTTTGGTTTCTGATTGTTTTTGATGAAACACAATGGTTAAGATTAAAATTTTGACAAATGCTTCTGTTTTAAGAATTTTTGGTAGCAATAGCACCCCCCACCTACAGAATGGCTGCATAGGTGCACAGCTGCAGTCTTTCCTAAAACACATGAAACTTTCATTTATGAGGACATGAAACTTACTGAGTGCTCAGTAATGTTCACTGATACACTGTTTCATCATAAGCAGTCAGAAAACAACGCTTTAAGCATGTAACTCTATCTTGCTCCTTGCTCTCTCTCTCTCTGTCTCTCTCTCTCTCTTTCTCCTCCTCCACAGCCTTCAGCTTAGAGACATGTAGAATCATGATCGCCATGCTGGATGTATCCTTATTATGTGTCCTCTGTTGGAACTTCAGCTACATAACTGTGCGCGCGCACGCGTGTGTGTGTGTGTGTGTGTGTGTGTGTGCGCTCGTGCCCCATTAGAAAAGCACTAAATCTGACCCTCATCCAGCTCTCCTCTTCTTTGAATCACTGTTGCAATTCTCACCTTGAATGTACAAGTGAGTTGGCCAGTCACTGGGACAAAATCAAGTTATGCTGCTAGCCCATCATACTGATAAGTCAACCTGTACAATACACAATGGCATTGCAAACAACAAAGCTGCTACCTTAGTTAGCAACTATGGTTTTGAGAAACGGACCCCAGGATAGTGCTGACACACCACGTAGCTTGTTGTGTGAGGGGTGAGTTTCCCCTCAACAAATACACTTTGGTTGGAACTCAATTGCACACTTCTACTTTCAGATGAATTGTGCTCCTTCTCTTTCCCCACAGATGTCCTTTTATGTGCATCAGTGTTTGTGCTCCGGTATGATTTGAATCTGATAAATGGCCTTTTATGCTGTGGGTTGCAAGCATCTGCTTTCTCAGGGCATTTAGATGCAAGCAGTTGCCGCCTCCAGATGGCGTGCTACTGTACTACATGCTGCATGCAATCTGGAATGTTCCATTGCTAGATCTTGTGTTGTTCTAAGTTGGGTAAATGTGTGCTAGTTTTACTAAATACGTGTTCATTTTACAAAACAGAGTTGTCGTGTCGGTAAATATCTTAAAATGTGTGAGCAATTTAGTCAGACGAGCACACAGTCTCTACACATTCTCTTGATCCATGACGACGGCTCCTGTCAGGT
>PYXC01002556.1:10000-15000 GCA_015244755.2 Tenualosa ilisha | reverse complement strand
AGGGGTACAGAGAGAAAGAGATGAATGATGGAGAGATTAATAACTCAGTGCATAGACTAATCTATGCATCACTAATTAAAGAAAGATATATGCAGCTATTAAAAAGGTTTGATGAATTGAGAGTTATATACAGAGTTTATATAGAGTATGTTACATAAATATGGCTTTTCTGGGACTGTGGGAGGATGGTTAGACTTACAGATTAGAGGTGAAGATGGCTAAAATGACCAGTAAGCCTTTAAATCACACATACTTGAACTAATACTTGGTAAAACAAAGAGGGCATAATCAAATCATCAACTTCTGGACCTTAAAATAATTAATGTTATTACACAATGAAACTAATTATAAATAAATAACAGATACATAATCATAAAATGTAACATCTAATTAGGTAGTTATTGAAAGTCTTGTTGCTTACGTATTGTTGACCAGTAATTGTGTTACTGTTGAGTTAATGCATGGTAGTAAAATCGTGTTTGTGTCTGGTCCTAAGTTACCAGAAGGGGTCCAGGATAAACTGATGTCCCTAAGTGGGTTGTTCCTGTCCTAAATCAAACCCTAGTTTTTTGCCCCAGATTACATAAGTGATTGTCCATAAAGGAAATGTAATAACTGACCTCAAAGAAAATCCATAAACTCATAGGAACATTTTTTCTGTGCCAATACACATTTTCTGCCATTTATTTTTGTATCATTTTTAAAAATATATACATTTGTCATTGATTATATGCGCACTGTTTGTTAGCCACTGCAGACTGGGTTGTTATTTTCCAATAAAGCTTTTATCCATTCACCCTTCTGTAGTCCTCACTCCTTTCTGCTTCTACTGACCTGACAATCTAGTCAAGTTAAAGCAAATCTACATGATAACTACATCACAAACCAGGCTGTTTGCACCTAGCATTTGATACCTTATTACATACATATAATATACTTTTAGGATTTGCATTAGAAGGATATACATTATTAATTGCATACATGTAACTATATTGTAATTAAATAATATACTATTTATTACATGTAGCATACTACATGAACTTATGCTATTAACTGTATATAACACATAAGTCCTTAAGCCCAGCCTTGCACAGTCAGTTTCTGTCCATCTGGCTTTATGTTTCTTAGCCTATCAAGACGAACAGTAGAGCCCAGAGCCTGAGTTCACATTTCCTTTATTTGATTAAAAAAAGAGGAAAACATTCTTTACAAAAACACCAGAAGAAGAAAAAAAATCAGCAGGGGAATCTGCAGGATACGGGGTAGTGTGGAGCAGAGCAGGGTACAGATGACGGAGGAAGGACAAAGCAGAGCGGGTAGATACATGGGAAACTTCACTTGACGTGTGTGTTTCCCAAAACCGTAGTTGCTAACTGCTAACTAAGTTAGTATATCATCTGCTAACTTTGTTGGATGCGGACTGGAACTTGTTGGAACTGACTAAGTTGCTAACTGGTTAGCAAATAAGCAGTTAGCGACTTTGGTTTTGGGAAACACACCCAAGACCAGTAGGAACAGCTCACCAGTGTCACCTCATTCAACACCGGGTAACCACACCTCACAGACCATAGTCACTGACCATCTGCAAGGCCTTTTAACTGTCAACTGATCGGTCGGCAGGGGGCTGGTAGATGTACACTGTACTTCTTTTATTAATGTAGGGATTTACTTAATCTACGTCTGAAAAAAATTAACACTGTTTGAAGGTCACAACTATAACTGGAACCCTAAATTCAAAAAGACTAATAAATAAAAAAAAAAGTGTTTGCAAGAAATAATCTGAGTTCACATGGTGCCATTTAGGCCATTTATGCTGTGGCTTTTAAAAAGTGACTTGCTGTTATGCACTGTAGGGAAGGCCTGGAGTCACTGCACCTTGTACACAACCAAGTGTGTCTTTGTTTGTAAGGTAGATTTTGTCGGCTTTTAGCTTTTGCTGTGACAATACAGTAAGAAGAGACGGGAGAGAGAGATGGGGCGGCATCGGAAAATGACCGTAGGTCGTAATCAAACAAGGGTCCATGTGGACACCGGGCTGTTTATGGTACAGGTGTTGTAGCTATCTACACCACAGTTCTCACCAGTGTGTCTTTCTAAGGGATCCCACACACAGGCTCCGACATCACTGCACAGCACTTTGGAATTCGACAATTTTGTTTGCCTCGCACCCCGGCGGTGCACAGCGCCCGTGGAATCCCCAGCGGATTCACTGAGTGGCTCCGACAACAGACCTGCAGACCTGCATCATAATCCACACGTCAGTGGTGGCAGAGTTTTACACCGGTGCGCAGTGTTGTATTTAAAACAAAGTAACCTAAATTCATAGAATGTTAATTTAGGTAGTACACTCTAGACAGCCCAGGATGACCCATGACTACGTTATGCTTAGAGGAAGGAACAGTGATTTCAGCACACACACACACACACACACACGCCACTGCTTTCAAATACTTTCATCACTGGCCACACCTGGTCCTAATTCACACGAGACCCACACACACACATCACTGTTCTCATCCCAGCAAACACTTGTTACCACTATCTCACCCAGAGGCTGCGGACAGACATTCTGGGTCCATTCCACACATGATCTTAGGCTTTAGACTGTGGTGTCCCCTATGAGTGGGGTGGGTCATAGCAGGACTAACTGTACTCTGAGTCAGTTGCATTTTGGGATAGCTTTCAGCCAATGCGAGAGCATCCAGAGTGTTGTGCCAGAGAGCAGTAGCTGGTGGCAGAGCAACATGATTGGCTGGGGCATTTCATTGAAAACATGAGTGGCATGAGAGCTGTCCAATCCTGGGCCAGTAAGGCCTCCCAGACACACAGGAAGCTGCAGTGACATCATCAGTAACATGTCCTACTGTGGCGCTCAGGCAGCATGAGAACGCAAACAACCAATCAGAAACCAGAACCAAAAACCACCACCCACATCCCCGCTCCCACCCCCATCCCTATCCCCTGGAGTTTCAAACTTCTCTACACCACCCCCAACCTCCCCACCCATCCCCTTCTACCTCTCTAGTCCCCTTCACTCCTTCTTTACTCCTCCTCCTCCTCCTCCTCCTCTTCCTCCTCCTCATCCTCCTGTTAATCGCTGTCGCTGTCGTCGTCGTCGGACCAGCCAAAGTCGTCCATGTTGATGGCCATGTTTGAGTTTGCGCCCCTGGCGGACACTGTGGGACTTGGAGGAGTTCTGCTTGGACTGCATGCTGACCTGCATCCCCGAGCTGCGCACCGACTCCCCCATTGGGCCGTCCAGGTCGAACACGTCCCGGAAGCCAGAGAAGACCAGCGCCTTGAGGTTGCCGCTTCCTTTCACGCCGCCCAGCTCGCCGTTGCTGCAGGTGGACGAGGAGATCTGGCAGCTGACCTCGGAAACTGTTGCTCTCCTCGCAGTGTGACTCGAAGAAGGACTCGGCGCTCAGCGTCGCAGCCATTGGCTGGTACAGCTGGATGGCCTGCTAAGACACAGGATTGCATGCAGCAAGTCTGATTTACTGGTTTCTCTGAGACTGTGTGACTATACACTGCACATGCATCATTTGCATCCACTTTGGTATCTGAATACAGTTGTGCCCTGTTTGTGTGTGTGTGTGTGTGTATGCATGTGTGTGCATGTGTGGTGTGTGTGTGCACGCATGCATGTGTGGAGTGTGTGTGTGTCTGTGTACATGAGTATGTGTGTGTGTGTGTGTGTGTGTGTGCATGTGTGTGCATGTGTGTGTGTGCACGCATGCATGTGTTGAGTGGTGTGTGGTGTGTGTGTCTGTGCACATGTGTATGTGTGTGTGTGTGTGTGTGTTTGTGTGCTAACCGGTTGTCTGGATCTCTCCATGAGCTGTTGCTCCCACTCTTTGAGTCTCTGCTCTCTCTTCTCCAGCTCCTGCTCCTTAGTACTCAGCTCCCTCTCCAGCAGCTTCAGACGCTCCAGAGTGGCATCAATCTCACACCTGAGAGACGGGGGGGAGAGAAAGGGACAGATGCAGGCCGAAGGAGTGAAAGAGGCAGGGAGGAAGAATGAAAGCGATGGAGAGAGACAGAGAGAGAAAGGAAAGAAAGAACAGAGACGGGAGAGAAGGAGACAAAGGGAGGTAAAGAGAGTGAGAGAAAGAGAGAGAGAGCCAAAGGGAGGGAGGAGAAGAGGACAGAGATGGTGAGGGAGGGAGAAAGGGAGAGAAAAAGAGCGAGTGAGACAGAGAGAGGGAAGGAGGGAGGGATAGAAGGAGGAAGGAGGCTCATTCAGTTAAACATTAAACATGTCAGATCGTGTAGATAAGGGAAGTTTGTTTTCAAACTCAGGATACTGTTCTGGCACCACTGTTTTTCTGCCAGTTCCAGCCTGTACCAGTAGGTGGCAGTGAGGATGCCCTTTTGGACGGAGCGGGCAAGTCTGTATTTGCTGTGGCTATTTATAAACAGGTATGTGATGTAGAGCTCGAGCCCACACACACACACACACACACACACACACACACACACACACACACGCTCTCCTGAATCTCTCCCCCACCCACCTCTCCACCCTGTCAAACTGTTTCCACACTCTTGCTCCAAACGTCTCCTGTAATTGATTTCCTTACCACCCGCATGGCAAGCACTTTCAGAATTTCTCGCCCTCTTTCCCTCTCCCTTTCTCTCTCTCTCTCTCCCCTCACCTCACACTATCTCTCACTCTTGTTGTTCTCTGTCCCTCTCTCATTGTTCTTTCCTTTCCGTCTTGTTCTCTTTCCTTTCTCTCTTATGCTGTTCTTTCACTTTCCTTTCAGTTGTTGTCATGTTCCCTTCACGTTCTCTTTCCCTCTTTCACACATTCCATGTTCACTGCCTTCTTCTTCTGCTGTTCTTTCTCTTTCCTTCTCTCTCCCTCTCTTGTTGTTCTCTCTTTCTCTCTCTCTCTTCCTTCCCTCTTTCTCTCTCCAATTATGCTCTTTTTCTCTCTCTCTCTTCTGCAGCCCCCCCCCCTCCCCCCGTTGTTCTCTTTGTCCTTCCCTCTTCTG
>PYXC01002556.1:0-5000 GCA_015244755.2 Tenualosa ilisha | reverse complement strand
AAAAGTAAGTGTCACAGCTCTCTCAGAGATGGGCACACACACACACACATACAACACACACACACACACACTCACCACGCCATAAGAGTAGGTGTCACAGGTCTCGGAGACAGGCAGGCTCTGAATGACCTCCGGGGCCATCCAGGGGAAAGTGCCCACTAGAGACATGTGAGTGGTGTGGGACAGGAACTTGGATGCTCCAAAGTCACAGATCTGCAAGATGAAGGGGGGATGAGAGAGTTTGGGAGAAAGGAAGAAGAGAAAAAAGAGGGAAGAGAGTTTGAGAGAGACAGAAGCAGAGAGAAGAGAGGAGAGAAGAGAGAGCGAGAGAAGATAGTTTGGGAAAGTGAGAAAGAGAGAGAAGTGTTTGAGAAGAGAGGAGAGAGCGAAAGATGAGAGTTTGAGGAAGAGAGAAAGAGAGAGAGGGGTTTGAGAGGAGAGGAGAGAGCGAGAGAATAAAGTTTGGAAAAGAGAAAGAGAGAGAAGTGTTTGAGAAAAGAGGAGAGTGACAGAAGAGTTTCAGAAAGACAGAAAGAGTACAAAGAGAGGAAAGAGAGAAGAAGGGAGTTTGAGAACTCAGGGCAAATGGGAAGAAGAAGAGAGGAGAGGGAGAGAGGGAGCGATTGTAAATATTCTCTGAAGATATTAATGAGACTCTGAATAGAAACAGTGAAAGATAAGTGCTGGTACCTTTAACACTTTATCTGCCGTCAGCACCACTGCAAAGGAATACACACATACACACAGTGGGTCAGAACACACACACACACACACACAGATGGGTTGACTGGATATACTCTTAAAATCACACACACACACACACACACACACATACACATAGACTTGTCATTTTGTCAACCAGGGGTGAAGAAGTTTCATAAACCTGCCAGTGCTATTCAATAGGTAAAAGAATCACCATCCATCCATTGATGAGTTGTAGAGCAGTCATCAAGACCTGCTATCTGAGCCATTCTCAACATATTATCTCTGAACCCCTCATAACGCTCCAGGATATATTGATTATGGTCCTTTTTATGGTAACATCTGAATTAGCCAATGAGATGGTGCTATTTAAAAGCTTAAGATGCTAGCAAGTGTCTAAACGCACGAAGAACTAAAAGTGGCTTTTAATTCTTAATTTAATTTAAATTTTCTAGTGTCATGCGAGACTGCAGAAATGTCTAAACTGTATTACTCAGACATGGCTACCTGTGTAACGGCTAACGGTGCTTTAAACGGATGAATCCGGTAGGTTTTCAGGCTTATTCTGATATATGGCTTCCATGTGTTGTGTAAAGAGGTGGTGAGATGTTGCACTGAGAAAAATGGAAGCCCACGAACGCAGAGCAGCAGAATGTAAATATCACTAAATCTGATGTCAGTTCAAAGTTGATTTTCCTCATTCGTTGCCATTCATCACAGCCACTAGTGCCTAACACAATTGGACAGTTTAGATCACGCAGGTTCACGTGATATGTGGACGTTTGCAAGCGATGCAGATTTTCGTGAGCAATCTAGCAGAGACAAATCGAAATGTCCATAGTCTCGCCTGAACCCCAGCATTAGCTGTGCAGAACGTTTTGTCTTCAGCCACCTTAGACAGACGTAATGATGTCCATATAGGACTATATTGGACAGACATAATGATGTCCATATAGGACTATATTGGACAGACGGAATAATGTCCATATGGGACTATATTGGACAAAAGCACTGACATAAGGTTAGCGAGGGAAGAGGCATTTAGGCACTGGAGTCTGACATTGCATTAGTCTCACGTTCAGTAGGCTACACTCAGATGGCAGATCTGATGTTTCTTGGCGGCACTATGCACCGTCGCTGAATCTTTTAGTAGTACGCAGTACTGGACTGCACCGGCCTACTTTCTCCCCTGGTTTCAACAGATTCTAAAAATCATACACACGCACACACACACACACACACAATGTATTTACCATTTCGTGACTTTAAGTCTCTGTGAATAACTTTAACAGGAGCCTCTGAATGAAGGTAATGCATTCCTGGTGGGGGGAACACACACACACACACACACACACACACACACGCACACACGCACACACACATGATGCAGCACACTGGAATACACAAAACATACCAAAAAAAACTGGGAATCTTCTTTGACATATAGAGAAATATGGAAATAAAATTGATTTTTTTCTCTCTTATAAATACACACAAACCATAGATACACACACACACACACACACATTCTCTCTCTCTCAACACACACGCTCTCACACACAGCCTTGGTATATTTGACATAGTGGTGTGGTCCACACGTCTACCTTTGGAGATGTTCGTTGCCATAGACACACACACACACACACACATCCTCTACCTTTAGCAATGTCCATTGCCCAGGTCATGACTTGACCCATGTCCATCTCTTCACTCTCCACACTGGACAAATATTCGTACAGCGAACCCCCACTGGCATACTCTGAAAAACACACACAAACACACACACACACGCGTGATAAGATTCTGTTTTCATTCTCCCACACTGTGCAGTTCTTAGCCCAAGCCAGAATCACTCCATAGCAGCGTGGTCACACCAGTTGCCTTGAGTTTTGTTTTGGCTTAAAGTAGCGCTCAGGACATGTGAGATGGGTGTGACTCCAGCCTCACGGGCTGCACTGACGTGGCACCTAGACTTTAAGTTTGGAGTGTCATTTTTTAGGCATGAGGTAAGCAGTTATCAGCCAAAACAGGCAGTGAAACAATCTGTTGATAATCATCATTGACATCACAGCAGCATCGTTACATAACTGACACCCATCCCTGCTGTTTCAGTGGATAGTCTATTCAGAATCAGACATGACAAATTTGTAATGTTATGTTAATTAAATGTTATGTTATGACAATTAAAGTAACACTTTAACAACAACAACAACAACAACAACAAAAACATAAAAGTAACAATGCATAGGCTGAGTTGTATAGTTTTTATGTGGATCTTTACGTCAAACTTAACTGGGCCGGTGGACCCTTCACAAAGCGAAGCATCTTCCAAGGATCCTTCATAATTGCAAGACGGATTTAACCATATAGATTTATAGCCATTCCCTTACGGTACACTATATTTATGTATGGGGAGGGAGGAAAAGAGAGAAAAGAGGAAAGGAGGAAGGTGAGAGAAGAAGAGAGAAGAGAGTAGGGAGGTGAAAAGAGGTGAGGAGAGGGGAGGAGAGGAGAAGAGAGAATAAGACAGAAGAGAGGAGAGGAGAGAGGAAAAGAGAGAAAGGGGATGGAGTGGAGAGATGGTAAGAGTGGAGAGAGGGACGTGTGTCTGTGTGTGTGTGTGTGTGTCTGCATGAGTTTGTGTGTGTATTTCTGAATCATTCTCAATCATGTGGGAACAGAAACAGGCAGAAAGGCCTGAGACATGACAAAGCAGCTGTCAGTCAAACGCATGAAGTCATTTATCACACACACTTGAAAAGAGTCAAGACACAGCTTAACACCTAGGAGCTGCATCACACACACACACACACACACCAAAATGCAAGCATAAGCTACGCATACACACACACACACACACACACACACACACACACACACAAACTCACGCAGACAAACACACACACGCGCTAATACATGTCAGCATGCAAGACATGTACAAACAACCACACATGCTAGTGTCATGCTAGCAAGTACACACACACACACACACACACATCCCATATTCTGTGTAAATGCCAATTCAGATCTTATGACTAGATCTATTAAATGATGAAGCCCACAATAACACAGAGGCTAGAGTTTCAAATGTCCTGCCAAAGACACAACGCCCCAGTGCTAACAGCTTACTGCAACAAACAGGAAAAACTGACAGACAGACAGATAGATAGAGAGAGAGAGAGAGAGAGATTGCTATGATAAAAAGGAGAAAGAGAGCTAGATATATACTATTAATTATCTTGAGGGAAATTCACTCTTTCTCTGTATTAGATCACTGAACACACGCACACACAGAGAGAGAGAGAGAGAAGGAAAAATGCATGGAAGAGAGAAAGATAAAAAAGGAGAACATGATTTCAGCTCTCATGCCAGAGCTAGAGGGTCCACATACGCACATGAACACATACACACACACATACACACACACACAAGTGCATGCACACACATGCACGCACACACACACACACACATACATGCACACATACACATGCCAGGGCTGAGATGTATAATGTGTGCAGTGTAAACACACATAATTTCTGTCAAACACACACTTACACACACAGACTTACACACACATGTGTGTGTATGTCCTACCTGTGACGATGCCATAGTTAGGAGGCTCCAGGATGGCGCCATAAAACTGAATGATGTTCTTGTGACTCAGGACGCTGAGAATCTCTGCCTGGCGGGGGGATGGGTGGGGGGAACAGGGGCACACAGGAGAAAGAGAAAGGGGAAAGATATCAGAGGCGCACATGTGAAGGTGGAACAGGGAAGGATTTAAGAGTTACACAAGAGAAAGAGAAAGGGGAGAGAGATCAGAGGCGCACATGTGAAGGTAGAATTCGGAAGGATTTAGAGGGAGAGAGATGAAAAAGGTGCAAAGGATATATTCTGTTCCAAAGATCGCCCATATTTAGGTGAGGGAAATCTGTCTGGTATAAACTCTGCTAAGTAGTGCAGTTCTGAATTGTTTTGGAATGGCGCTGTTTATAATAACAAGCAGCAGACGTTGATCATAAGCTGGTTGACTTGCAGGGAACATGATCATAGAGTTAGATTGTGCTTTCTGATAGCCTATGCAAGCTGTGTAATCTCTGTTCACACTGAACTGGTAAAAATGGCAATGACGGCAGTATTGAACTGATATTTTCTCAGCACCCCCAACTCTGAGTGACTTCAGTGTCCCTGCACTGATCTGCATAGCTTACTTACTCACTGAAAACGTTTTTGTGAAAAATCTGTATTGCAAACATCGACTGCTTTCCTAGTCACAAATGTAGGGCTACACTTTAGCC
>PYXC01002555.1:550000-752005 GCA_015244755.2 Tenualosa ilisha | reverse complement strand
GGTCAATGTCCCATGTCTTTTAGACACTGGATCAATGGTGTCTACAGTAACTGAAGGTTTTTTTTTACAACAGTTTGAGCCGTGGGGCCAAGCGCGTCTGCAGGCTTGCCATTGGCTCCAGCTGAAGGCTGCTAATGGCCTTGCCATCCCTTACATTGGTTATTTGGAATTGGATGTGGCTCTTTGCGGAAAGGTCATCCCCCATTGTGGTATTTTGGTCGTGAAGGACCCGCCTGGGGGCCCAGTCACTATCCCGGGAGTCCTTGGGATGAATGTCATTAGCCGATGTTATCATGAACTGTTTGGCACCCATGGCTCCTCCTTGTTCGACTCGCCTCTAGTTGCCCAAGCTCCAGGCCCTGTCATTGAGGCCCTGCAGCGTTGCCACCGGGGAGAAGTGCAGGACCCCTTGGCATATAATGGCCTGGCACGGGCCCGGGGCACGCGGGCTCTACGCATTGCAGGTGGTACCATGAAATTTGTTGCCAGTACTTGCTCTGAACAATTGGCTGGCCAGACTGCACTTTTTGAACCCCCAGAGTCTGGATTGCCTGTAGGATTACTGGCATCACCCTGCCTTGTCCAGGTTACGCGGGGCACCGCGTATGTCCCAGTGGTCAATGTCGGAGTGACTGATGTTCTTCTTTACCCACGGACTAGTCTGGGCTCGCTTAGCAGTGCCCAGATTGTCAGCTTGCCTGCGGGAGTTTCCGAAGTGAGGCCGACCATCGCCACCATGTCATCCCAGACTGCGACCACTTCCATATGGGACAGGATTGAGGCAGTGGATTTGTCGGCGCTATCTGCAGTAGAACGGGGTGACGTGAAGGGCTTGTTACAGAAGTATGCTTCTGTGTTCTCGGCCCATGAGGGTGACTTGGGCTGTACCAGCCTGATCGCACATGACATCCCCTTGTTGGATGACATACCTGTTCGGCAGCGGTATCGCCGCATTCCACCGTCAGAGTATGACGTAGTGAAAGCCCACATCAATCAACTCCTCGAGGCTCAGGTAGTAAGGGAGAGTAGCAGCCCATACGCCTCCCCCATTGTCCTTGTTAAGAAGAAGGACGGCAGCCTTCGCATGTGCGTCGACTATCGTTTGCTGAATAGCAAGACGCGTAAAGATGCATTCCCCTTGCCTCGTATTGAGGAGAGCTTGGATGCACTGGCAGGGGCCCGTTGGTTTTCTACACTCGATCTTGCCAGTGGATATAACCAAGTTCCCGTCGCAGAAAAAGACAAGCCCAAAACCGCATTCTGTACGCCATTTGGACTGTTTGAATGGAACAGGATGCCATTTGGTTTGTGTAATGCTCCAAGCACATTTCAGCGATTGATGCAAAGAATGTTTGGGGATCAGCAGTACCAGTCATTACTTCTGTATTTGGATGATATTGTGGTCTTTTCTTCCTCTGTTGCCCAACATTTAGAGCGGCTTGAGGTTGTTCTCAGTCGGCTCCATACAGAGGGCCTGAAGGCCAAATTGGAAAAATGTGCCTTTTTTCGGGAGAAGGTGGGTTATTTAGGACACGTCATTTCCAACCAGGGTGTGTCTACTGACCCTGCCAAAGTGGAAGCCGTGGCTAACTGGCAGCGCCCCCGGTGTGTTACTGAGCTACGGTCATTTTTGGGCTTTGCCAGTTATTATCGGCGTTTCGTCGAAGGCTTTGCCAAACTGGCCAGCCCCCTGCACAAACTGGTGGCAGATCTCTCAGGCACGAAATCTAGGAAGGTGCGTAGTAGTCTTGATGCTGCCTGGACACGTCAGTGTGAGGAGAGTTTTGAGGCCTTGAAGGCACGGTTGGTGTCCTCTCCAGTGCTAGCATATGCGGACTTCTCTCAACCTTTTATTTTGGAGGTGGACGCCAGTTTTAGCGGCCTTGGGGCTGTTCTTTCGCAGGAACAGGAAGGTAGGGTGCGGCCCGTAGCTTATGCCAGCAGAGGGTTACGGCCCACTGAGCGCAACAAGACCAACTATAGCTCCATGAAGTTGGAGTTTCTTGCGCTCAAGTGGGCCATGACCGAGAAATTTCGGGAATACCTCCTGGGGCATAAGTGCATTGTTTTCACTGACAACAACCCACTTAGCTATATCCACTCTGCTAAGCTAGGGGCTACAGAGCATCGCTGGGTGGCACAGCTGGCTGTATTTGACTTTGAGGTCAAATACCGCTCGGGTCGGAGCAACAGGAATGCTGATGCACTTTCTCGGCAATATACATCTAGTGCTGGTTTGAGAGAACATGCCCTTCCGGGTACCTTAGTTCCGGAGTACATTCAACAGGCCCCTACTCCTAATGCTCTGACAATGGCTACCCAATCAGTGGTCTCTGTCCTCCCACGTCACTCCCCCACAGATATCAAGTCTATGCAAGAGACAGATCCCCTCCTGAAGGACTTGCTGGTCTTTTGGAAGAGACGAGCTCAGCCTAGTCCCGAGGAGCGGCGGTTGCTCCCCAAACGAGTTGTAGCACTCGTACGGCAGTGGGACCGCTTAGTGGACAAAAAGGGGGTGTTGTACCGCCGAGTTCTTCGTCCTGATGGGGGGGAGGAAGTCTTGCAGCTCCTTCTGCCTGCAACCCTACAGCAGGAGGTCATGAAACGCTTACATCAGGATCATGGCCACCAAGGTGTTGAGCGCACTACGGAACTGGTACGTCAGCGCTGTTATTGGCCAGGTATGGCGACAGATGTCCGGCAGTGGTGTCGGTCATGTGATCGCTGCCAAGTGGCCAAGGACTCGGGTTCGACTCCACATAGTTTCATGGGCCATTTGCTAGCATCCAGGCCCAATGAAATTGTAGCTATTGATTTCACCCAGTTGGAGCCAGCCCAGAATGGAATGGAAAATGCTCTTGTAATGACTGACGTTTTTAGTAAATACACTCAGGTAGTGCCAACCCGAGACCAGCGCGCTGGCACGGTGGCTCAGGTACTATTGAACGAATGGTTTTACCGTTTCGGGGTTCCTGGTCGCATCCATTCTGATCAGGGTCGGAGCTTCGAAAGTAGCTTGATCCAGCAACTGTGTGCCCTGTATGGGGTTTCGAAGTCTCGCACGACCCCGTACCACCCGGCTGGTAACGGACAGTGCGAGCGTTTTAATAGAACACTTCACAATCTTTTGCGCACATTGCCAGTGACGCGGAAGCGTGACTGGACCGCCTGTCTGCCGCAAGTCCTGTACTGTTATAACACCACCCCTCACCAGGCCACTGGAGAGTCCCCCTTTCTTTTGATGTTTGGACGGGAACCCAACCTGCCGGTGGACTTTCTTCTGGGTAGGGTACAAGATTTTGTACCTGGAACAGTACATGATTGGATGATCGAGCATCAGACAAGATTAAGGCTTGCTTTTGAGGGTGCAAGAGACCGCCTGGCAGAGGCTGCTAACCGCCGGAAGGAGCGGTATGACAAACGAGTCCATGAAGCTCCATTGCAGGTTGGGCAATTGGTCTATCTCCGGGACCATAGTGCCCGTGGGCGACATAAGATTCATGATATTTGGAGTTCGGTGGTATACCAGGTACTTACGACACCAAGCCCGGGTGGAGCCGTCTATACAGTCGCTCCACGGGACAACCCACAAAAGACGCGGACTGTTCATAGGGATTTGTTGAAGGCACAAATTCCTTCCACTTTTTAGCCCCGTCAGATGGGGACCCTCCAGCCTCAGTTGCTGCTAGACCCGAGGATGACCCTCCTGGTGAGGAGGACATTGTACTTTTGTCCACCGGGGTAGCTTCACTTCACCCTGCGCCAGACCTTAATGTCAGTCGCCTCATAACGCCCCCGGGGCCTTCCACATCGGCAGTGGTATCTAGGTTAAACCCATCCGCAGTCGAGAGTACGGCAGTGTTGCGTGCCCCTGAGTCCCCTACCGGGGCACCACCGGGGTTGCGGCGGACAACTCGATCTACGGCAGGTCATCATTCTAATGTCCACCATCTTCCTAGGCCTGTAGTGACCCAGACAGGAGAGCAAGTTTCTCCTGCCTCAACAACTAGCGCCCTTGTGTGAACGTTGGCCCGTTGCTTGGCATCATCGTCGGGGCGACGACTTAAAAAGGGGGGGTAGAATGTAGCAGGTGGAATTACCTCCTACTTCGCGATTCCCTTGGGATCTGCCTCGATTGGTGGAGTGATTTCACTTAATTACCGGGGCGGACTTTTATTTTACTATAATTAGACTGGAACGAGTCGCTAGTCGCTTTCCATTGCTTTCTGCTTCACTTCCGGCTGATCAGGGGTTGAGTTGGTGGCAAGGGGTATACACTGGCCGGTGCCTCTTCGCAAACAAGTGGTTGTGCTCACACTGTTTTTCCTGCCGCCATTGCTCCTGGCTCCACTTATTGCTGTGGCCTAAGGCATCTCACATCTAAGTTGCCGCGACGTTTAGCTTTCTCGCGCCATTGCTGGTTCCGAGCAAGATCCAGGCACGCAGCACCCACTCGGATGGCGGCAAGCGTTCAGGGCAACTCCACGCCACCCCAGGCTGCTGTTCTGTTGTGAGTCAGACTGTAGCCCCATTTGGTTTGCTGCTTCTCGTTGAGGCGGACCAATCGTACGGCCCTTTGGCTGGATCCGATCGACGCCAGAACCTCGTTAACTTATGCATGGGTTGGTTGTATGACGGCGCATCACACTGCATGTCCATTTCTGCTTGTGTTGAGTTTGGTTATTTTGTGGCACTGTCTGTCTATTTTTGTTTGTCATTTTGGTTATATCGTGGGGCTGCATAAGTGGCAATGTGCATGCCTCTTTTTCTCTTGATGGTTGTGTTGTTTTTGGGTTGATGTACTGATTTCATTATTATATTTCTTTTTCTTTTTTTTTGTTTATTGTTTGGTTGGCCTGATTAGGTATGCAGAGGTTAATTCCTCCGACTGCAGCATCATAACTGCATTGGGGGAATTAATTTCATTAGTCCTGGTGGGTCCTTGTCTGTTTGTCGTCTTTCTTGTTTAATGCATTGCGGTGTATGAGTGTGTGTGTTGTGTGTGTGTGTGTGTGTGTGTGTGTGTGTGTGTGTGTGTGTGTGTGTGTGTGTGTGTGTGTGTGTAGGAGTTGGTGATTCATTCTGTCAACCAGGGTGGCTGCACCCCTACAGCAAGCTGGAGTGCCCTGCAAGCAGCGTTGCACAGCTAAGCTAAGTAGTTGTACTGTGCCAGTGATGATATATTGACTTATGGTATACACTGTGCTCAGTCCTGTGTTCAAACCCCCCTTCCCCTCATATTTTTGAACAGGTGCCTAGGGTTATCAGCGGACAGATCTTGTGGTGGTGGACCCCTCCTCACTTTTCTTGTTGTGCCGCACGACGGGTGTCATTTTATTTTTCTTTGTGTGTGTTGTATTTTGTTACTTCTTCACGAGTGGTGTGTCTTCTGGGACGTCCTCTTTTCCTGCCCTGTCCGCCCTGGTAAGCCTTAATCCCTCCCTCATTTACTTCAATATTTGCACAGGCCATCAATGATCAGTGTAGCTACCTGTTTGTACTTGTGTGGGTGCTGCAGCTGCCCTGAGTAGTCTTCCTTTTCTGTTTTCTTGTTTTTGATTTATATTTGGGAAAAGGGTGGGGAACCCCCAAGTGTGTGTGGATGTGAAGTGTTGTGGTCGTCCAGAACCTGTTGTATGATTGATTATTTTAAAACAATAACGGAAAAAAAGAAATGATTTAATAAATTGACTTTTGTGGAACTCTCGTCTCTTCCTTAAAGTGTGTACGAACCTGGGTGTCTATTGAGCTTAAGGGGTTAGTAGTTGGCCTGAGGTGAACCCCCCCTCAGGTGGCGTAGTCGACTTACAAATTGCCGGTCCTCTGCCACAAAAATATGAATGGTGGGTTCTAATAAAGAATTTAAATGTAAGTGTGTTTGTTTCCCACTGGGGGTTCTAAACATAAATATATATATCCCTCTTTTTCCCCAGTGCCTTTACTCCCCTTATACACAAAACAGACAAAACTTACAGACAAAACTTGCAAAACCAGTTTGATGTGCCGTGACTGAAACGTGACAGAGGTACAGCATGCTGAAAGACCGCTTTTATCAGAACACAAAAATGCCATTCCTATGTCCCCACACCCCAGCATGCCTCTCTCTCTCTCTCTCTCTCTCTCTCTCTCTCTCTCTCTCTCTCTCTCTCTCTCTTTCTCTCTCTGATTACTGTCAAATCCAAACCCCACTGGTCTGTTCATACTGGATGAGCAGTGAGGCTTTAACACCATATGGGATGATATTTGAAACACCACATATAAACTGCACCAACACATAGATTTAGTTTTGTTATGAGTCTAAAGTTTTTGTCATAAATGTGAATCTGATCCAACCTCATTCTCCCGTCTCTCACTCAGACACAGTTATCTGATTGTGACATGCCCCATCTCCAGACTACCTTATCTATCATCTTCCTCAGTTCTGACCAAGTGAAAATGAAGTCTCACACTGTGTGTGTGTGTGTGTGTGTGTGTATGTGTGTGTGTATGTGTGTGTTGTGTGTTGTGTGTGTGTGTTGTGTGTTTGTGTGTGTTGTGTGTGTGTGTGTGTGTGTGTTGTGTGTGTGTGTGTGTGTGTGTGTTGTTGTGTGTGTATGTGTGTATTGTGTGTGTGTGTGTGTGTGTGTGTGTGTGTGTGTGTTTGTGTGTGTGTGTGTGTGTGTGTGTATGTGTGTGTGTGTGAAAGGAGTCTACAGCTGCCCGCTGTGCAAACACACCTTCACTCCCAGACCTGTCCTCTTCAAAAACCCTCTGATTGCTGAAATAGTGGAGAAATTTCAGAAGACTAGAATGCAAGCTGCAGCTCCTGCTCACTGTTATACTGAACCTGGAGATGTGGAGTGTGAACACTCAGAGCTGTTAAGTCTTGTCTGGAGTGTCTGATGTCTTACTGTGAAACTCACTTCAAAGTTCACAATGACCTTAACCAAAGTAGAAAACACACAGTGATTGATGCTACAGGTCAGCTACAGCAGAGGATCTGCTCCCACCATAATAAGATTTTAGAAATATTTTGTCATACTGATCAGAGTTGTATCTGCTTTCTGTGCACAACGGATGAACATAAAGGCCATGACACAGTCACAGCAGAATGGACTGATAAACAGATCAGTACTCGAGCAGTCCAATAATACACAGAAAAGTCTTCATATTTATGCAAAGATCATTGTAGGTCTACTTCTGAAAATCTACTGAATGTCAGTGTCCCAAATAGAAAACAAATGATTAGGGATCATTAGAGGAGTATGTTAAACTCTCATCAGCTGAGAGTGGAAATGGAAATAGGGTGTTGTGGCCGACATATTTCTACCACATTTCTACCAAACATACTGGAAATATGGTGTTTTACATACAGGCCTAAAATAAAGGAAATGCTTTTTTTCATTTATTTTGCAAGAGGCTTTCCTGTTAATGATGAAATGATTTGATGGTGACAGAGACAGAGGTTGCCTGGTAAGGTGTGCCTGCAAAAATTCTACACTCTCTCTTCTCGCTCCCCCGTGTTAACATTACTCACTTTTGTGATGTTGCCACTTGTTCTGACCGCATCTCCCACTTGTAAATGAAATTTGCACAATCACATGACTTTTTATATCACTCGCGGGCATCCAGGAACCACTATCTCAATACGTGAGACTCCTGGAGCCTTTGGGAAAATTGAGATGTTTGCCATAGCAACATTTGCCTGAATTTTGCCGCATTTACAATAGCCTATTTTTAGCTGACGAGGCTGTGGAATACGGGACTGGAGCTGTTCCTGACGGGACAAATCAAAATCACCCATAATTAAGGATGTCCCAGACAATTCAGGACAGTTGGCAACCCTACACTGATATCACATGTTTTGTGGCTGTGTATTCTGGCATGCTGACTGCTGGAAAATCCACCAGAGTGTTACCTGTGAACTGAATGTAAAGGTGAACTGCTCAGTAATACAGAGTCTTGGGAACCACATTTGTGAACAAACAAACCTTTTTAAGAGCATAGATCTTTCTCTTAAATCCTTAGGAGATGTTGGTGAACATGTTGTATTTGTAGTGTAGTTTTTTTTTCTTTTTTTCTTTTTTTATCTCTACCCTTTGTTGCACTTCATGTTACAGTAACAGTTTTTACTGGTTCTACTGTGAATCTTTATGTTTCAGTTCCAGTGTCTGATATCCAGGCTGTTTGTCCTGAACCAGTGACCAGAGAAGAGTTTTTTCAGAGTAAGCTGGACACACACACACACACATACGAATGCACGCACACACACACAAACACACACACACACACACACACACACTCACTCACACTCAATGATGCACCCCCCCACTTTCATCTTAATCTCGCCGTTTCTGTGATTTGGAAAGATCGAAAAAAATGAGGCTTCATTAAATTAAACTGTTCATGACAATGCACTTGAAAAAAAAAATGTATGTTTAATTTTTCAAAGACTATTTACTATGTGCGCTACAGTGTGGTTGGTCTCAACAGTACAGCTGCATGTCCCTGTGTTATCTTATCATTATTACTGTTTTGTGCTACAAAAGATTTCCACTAGATGGCGTCACTAGGCCTAGTGTTGATATCCAAATTGGTAGTTTGTAAAGATTTAATTTTTCTCAGAGGCTATCCTCTACTCAAACTAAATTATTGCTACATATTAATCTGCATTAATCTTGCCACTTATAGGCCTAACCTAACTTTCCTATCTTCTTATTTCGGATGGGAAACATAAAATTTAAGCATTAACTAGCCAGTGGGCTACATTGGATGGTGTCACTAACTAGCCCATATATTAGCTGGTATTATTTTTCATGATAGTCTATGCATATAGGCATATGGGTCCAAACAATAGGCTGGTCGAAGCCCATGTCACATTGAGCCTCATATCTCTACTTTGACCCGTCTGATGCAATAAGGAAGCTGAACAAGAAAAAAAACAAACGAAAGAGAAAGTCCAATGTTAAAAGAGTTCTTGAGGTGTGAAGCGTTTCAAAAACATGGCAGAGGCAATTTCAAGTAATCAGGACCTTTTTATGTGTCCAGTTTGTTTGTATCTACTGAAGGATCCTGTGACTCTTCCTGTGGGCACAATTACTGCACGGACTGCATTAAGAACTGCTGGGATCGGGAAGATCATAAGGGAGATTACAGCTGCCCACAGTGTGGACAGACGTTCTCTCCGAGACCCGTTTTAAACAAAAATAATGTTGTTGCTGAGCTTGTGGAACAAATCAGGAGGACAAGAATTCAAGCTGCCCCTCCTGCTCAATCTATTGCTGCACCTGGAGATGTGGAGTGCGACGTCTGTACCGGGAGAAAACTAAAAGCTGTGAAGTCCTGTCTGGAGTGTCTGGTGTCTTACTGTGATACTCACATCAAAGTTCACAATGAAGCACAATCAAGAAAACACTCAGTGATTGATGCTACAGGGCAGCTAAAGGAGAGGATCTGCTCACGTCATAACAAGGTGTTTGAAATATTCTGTCGTACTGATCAGACTTGTATCTGCTATCTGTGCATGATGGACAAACATAAAGGCCATGACACAGTAACCGCTGTGCAAGAACGGACTGATAAACAGGTGAGTACTGAAGCTCCCCTTTTTCAGAAGTCAATATTAGAATCTGTCTATATAATTACCAAACACTGTAGGCTAGAAAACCCATTGATCATCAGCAGAATGTCTCTCCTATACGAAGAGACAAACCAGGAAATCATATTAGGTGCAAAGATTGACAAGCAACATCAACTTGAGTGGACGCATATAAAAGGTACATTTTTTACAGGCTCTGTGGCAGTTTCTTAGTCATTGTGCTCTTGCTGAAAAGGATGGACAAATTAATAAATGTAGTAAACCATATCTGTTTATCATGAACAGAAACAGTTGAGTCAGACCCAGAAGAGATTCCAGCAGAGAATCCAGGACAGAGAAAAGGAGCTTCAGGAGCTGAGGAAGGCTGTGGAGACTCTCAAGGTGAGGACTGAGAAAACTAGAGCTGGCTGATGAAATATTATTGTAATTATTATGGCAGTTGTGTTGGAGTGTTATTCATATATTGATGCTAATGTTGTGTTGAAATGCTATTACAAGATCACAACATGTATGATGTCATTTGCCAAAACATACTCTATTCTGTTGATTAATGATGAACTTGTACTTCATTTCTGATGAATAATGGAGATGTGTAAACAAACAGATTAGTAATTAGGCTTTTATAAGAGAAATGTTGGATTCCTCAGAGGAGGAGTAGGAAGGGTCAAAACTAGCAGCATTAAAGGAGAACTCTGGCGCATCACAGCAGATTTTATATTCAAAAATGAATCCAATTTTGCCCCATTAGCTTGAAGTCCTAATGGTATTAAACATAGCAGACAAGCTCACTCGTTTCTGAACGGATGTTCTTCTTTTTGTACTGAGTGAAAGTATGTGACACCTTCTAACAGAGCTATACGATTATTGTTCCAGAGTTCTGCTTTGAGTTCTGATTCCATCCCTGGGTTCTGAAGCTATACCTTATAATAGTTATGCTTTAGACTACAATGTAAAGGAAATGCTGGATTTTCAGGGATGAAAAGAGTCAACAGTGTACAGTACAGTACTGCAGTACTACATTAAGTACATAACCACTAGCACCATGAAACCCTTTCCAGCTTCACCTCCCTCTGTGTGTCTCCTGTCCTCCTCTCGTGTGTCTCCTATCAGAACTCTGCACAGACAGCAGTGGAGGACACTGAGAGGACGTTTAGTGAGATGATCCGCTCCATTGAGAGAAGATGCTCTGAGGTAAAGAGATGATCAGAGCCCAGGAGAAGGCTGAAGTTAGTTGGGCTGAAGGAGTCCTGAAGAGACTGGAGCAGGAGATTGTGGAGCTGAAGAGGAGAGATGCTGAGCTGGAGCAGCTTTCACACACAGAGGATCACATCCATTTCCTCAAGGTAACACGTATGACATATAGGCCATATTTTACCAAATCATTTGCATGATAACCTGGACTGCATTTCCAGGAAATTAAGTATCAGCAGAGTATTCAGTTGATAACTTTCTGTCCAACATATGACTCACAAATGACCCACATTTAGAAAGAGCGTAAGAGAGGATGGGCAGACTTAGTAAAATAAAATTAAATAAATGATATTTGCCTGGTGAGTTAGTCTTAAGTATGAAATAAGACAGTCTTTATGTGTGTCTAGCACAATATTGTATGTATAGTATATATCTGACGTGTATCTAAACACATTAAACACACATACTTAAAGGCAGGGTAAGTAATTTTGGCGATTTCAGGTAACACATTTGTAACAATATCTCATTCATTCATTCATCTCCAACTCTCCATTTTGTGAGTGTTATAAATCCTGGTGTACTTCCCACTCTGGTTCAACATTAACAAAACACTGAGTGGAGTCTTTCAGAGAACACTAAAGGGAGGGGGGGATACAGAACCTCTCTAATGGGTCTTGATTGGTTCAAAATGATATGTGGTACTTTGGACAAATGCTTTGAACATCATTCAACATTTCTCACCGCACCATTTATTACACACTAAACCAACAGATTTAACCCAATAAGTCTGTAGCTGCTTGAGAAACTCGGCCTTAACTGAATGTTGATGTGTCTCCCTTTTCTGTGTTTTTCAAAATAGAATGTTAAAGCAGTCACTGGTGCTCTTTTCAGTACAGTTTCAACCAGCATGACCTTCAACCAAAACATCTCTTTTGGGGCTGTTAAGGAATCTATTTCTGCACTGAAGATGCAGCTGGAGGAGAAACTGGATGGGAAGGAAGTAGCCAAGTTCTCTGCAGCAGGTTGGAGTAATTGACAATGAACAACTGAATTAACTTACAAGACCCTGTTATGACTCAGTTCACTAAGGATTTATTCTGACTAAATATATATATATATTTTTTGTCTCTCAACAGTGACCAATATCCAGATCATTCAGTCTTTACAATGTGAGTCCACCCCCACACAAACACAGAGTTATTATTACAGAGGTATTACTATCATTTGAATCCATGATGTGGTAGCTGTCCTGGTGCTATGGAGTGTGCTGTGGAAACCATTAGGAATGAAAACCGTATTTGCTCTTTTATTGACATGTCACATGACAGAAATGAGCGTTTTTTAAAATCTACAGAAGCATCAGAAGTATACTTGACAGTTTGTTGAATTTTCTGAAGTCTCTTGGAAAAGGTACGAAACAAACACATTCCTGAAGCTCTACTGAGAACTTCCTCATATACCTGACTTGCCCTTGAATACTGTGGTGCTTCATGGTCTTAACGTAGTCAAATATTTAGACACGTTTATTAAATTAGCTTTAGTTTTTGTTGGTAGGTATTAAAGGTGCAGTGAGTGATCTTGGTTTGTAAAGATAATATCTCCTCATGACCCGCTAGCTCTTCATTCTGCTGGGTCACTGTACAAAAAATCTAATTCACAAGCTGAAAACAAACACTTGGACGCAGCCTGGCCTTGATCCAATAACACAGAGAACACATTTACAGATTCTTGTCAACACTTTTCACACAAAACAAATTCAGTCACACTGAGGCCTAGGCTACTGCATGTCTACTTTAAATAATTAACTATGACACCTGGCTGCAGCTGAAAACATTTCCCATAAGGTGGATAAATAACACATGAACACAACTAACTTACAGTAGATGTGGTAGTAGGGTACTTATGTGCTGTTATTTAGAACCTCGGTGATGCATGAGTGTCTCCTGTGTTGGTTCCCAGATACTGATCCTGAACTCCCAGTCAGAAGAACAGACAGTAAGAAGACACTACCACCAGACAGTAAGTCTTTACTGATTAATTCTAACAGCCTCTAGCCTTTATGTCACGATTCTGTGGAAAAAGAAAGGTAGTTTCACTGAATCAATCGATTTTACCAGTTTCTTTGCACACAAGAAGCTTATTCTGTACACAAATTTACTCAAATCTGTGTTAGTCACCATTTTATCTTTGTAAAATAATCCCCTTTGTAAAATAATCCCTCACCCCCCTGACATGTTTGACATATCAAAAGATGGTTATTTAAAAGCACTGCACAGGTGTCTCTTGGACTGGTCACTGTAAAAGCTCTTTCTGACATGTGCAGTTTTACTACATAACCCAACATCACTGATGTCACAAGTTTTGTGTCAATGTGCAACTGGCATTTCAAGCTGACTGCTTGAAAGTCTACCAGTGGATACCTGTGAAGTAAATGTACAAGTGAAGTGCTCACTAATACACATTTGTGGAGAAATTAAAGTTTAGGGAAAAGTCCAGGGTAAATCAGCCCATAGGCCTGTAGTTCAAGGTCACTGACTAGGAAGAAGAATGAGGAAGTTTGGTGCAACATAAACCAAATTTGTGAACTGTCAGAAAACACTAATATAACTGAATCAGTGGAGTAACAAGCAACAGAGGCCAGTGTGTTGTGTACTGATTTGCATGTAATATGTTCACTTCCATATCCCACAATTCCCAGTCACAATGTAAAATACTTTGCTTTTCACTTTGCTGATTATTTACTGATCCATATAATATGTATGTTAATATTAATTTAAACATATTTGTGCATTTACAGCCTCTACAGTGGCCTAATTAGCTGGATATGTTTTAAGAGTCCATGATGGAGTAAGAGAGTGAGTCTGATTGGTCATACTGATCCCATTTAGTACTAAGATAGTAGTAGAAAGCTGAGTGCTATGGAGCAGGTAGCTTACTTAATTCTAGGTGAGGATACTATCTGACGTGAAGAAGGGCCCGGTGGGTGATCTGACTTAACAACTGCGGGGCCCTGGATTGCCACGGGCCCGTAAGCAACAGTGATCTCTGCTTATCGCTAGTTATGCCTCTGAACTGAATGGGACAAGAAAAATTAAACTGAAGATGAGTTTCCTTGTCCTTATCATTTAGCATTAACTGTCATTTTCACTATTTGGTCTGTGCTGTACCAGATTTACTCATGATTCTATGATCTACCCTGGACATTTCCTTTAAATGCAGTCTAGTACAGAATTTTACAACATTTGTGAACAAATGAATCTTTTTATAAAGTTTTTGACAATTTTATGTACTCATGAAAAAAGTCAGTGAAAACATTGCATTTGAAATAGGTCTATATTTTTGTTCAGCATAATCTCTAGTGATGAGATTAAATCTGCACTTTATGTTACCTACTGGTTCTACTGTGATTCTGTCTGTTTCAGTGTCTGATGTCCTGGCTGTTTGTCCTGAACCAAAGACCAGAGAGGAGTTCTTACAGTGTAAGATTGACATACACAAACACACACTCACAGTGATCATTCATACATGCACAAACACACACACTTGGTTATATTTCTGTCTCCCTCTCCCTCTCCCTCTTATACATACACACACAGACACACAGACACACACACACACACACACACACACACAAACACACACTTACAGTGATCTTTCATAAATGCACAAACACACATACGTCTCTCACGCACACACGCACACACACATACACACACAAATACATACACACACACACAAACACACAGAGTGATCTCTCATACGTACACATATACACAAACACACACACAGAGGTATGTACACAAATATATGTCGATCAACACACACACACATAAACACACACACAGTGATCTCTCTCATATGCACACACACACACAAACACACATACACACTTACACAAACACACAAGTATTTGCATAAAGGTACACGCAAGTAGGTTTGTCTAACAACCCACACACACAGATACACGTGGTGAATCACCTCCCTCTCTCTCACAATAGCACGCATACACACACATACACAGGTAGGTCTACCAACACACACACAGATACACAGGTAGGTCTAACAACACACACACATCTTGGTCATCTTGGTCTCTCTCTTACACACACACACACACACACACACACACTCAAATCCTTCCACAGCACGTTATATCAGCAACAATCCCTCACACACACCTGACATAAAACAGGTTTGTTCTTTTCTCCCCTCCACCAGATTCCTGTCACTTCACACTGGATCCAAACACAGCATACAGACACCTCCATCTGTCTGAGGGGAACAGGAGGGTGGAGTGGAGAGATGCGCTCCAGTCATATCCTGATCATCCAGAGAGATTTGATAGGTGGTATCAGGTGCTGTGCAGAGAGGGTGTGTCTGGATGCTGCTACTGGGAGGTGGAGAGGAGTAGGTGGGTTGGTATATCAATCTCATATAAAAGCATCAGCAGGAAAGTATGGGGTAATGAGTGTGGGTTTGGATGTAATAATCAGTCCTGGAGTCTGGACCTGTGCAGCTCCAGCTCCATTTTCAGGCACAATAATAAAAAGATTAAACTCCCTCTAGTGGCCATCTCCAGAATAGGAGTGTATGTGGATCACAGGGCAGGAACTCTGGCTTTCTACAGCATCTCTGACACAATGACCCTCCTGCACAGAGTCCAAACCACATTCACTCACACACTCTACCCTGGGTTTTGGGTAGCCACTTCATCAGCAGTGAAGCTGCTCTGACTCTCATGTAAATAAGTGATGTTATCATCCCCCTCACACACACACAAACATGACTAGATATAATTATAAACATCACATACACACAAACACACAAACACACACACACACACACACACACACACACACACACACACACACACACACACACACACACACACATCAGCACCCCACACATGAACTATTGGGTGATAAATGTTTAGATGAGCCCAGTGTTTCACCCCCTCTGATCCTCTCCCACAATCCATTTCCCCTTCCTCCTGCTCCCCCAACCCTCCTTCCCCTCCCACAGGGGTTCAGGGATTTAGGCCTCTGGGATTGGACTCATGACTGATGGTTGTGTTGACTAGTAGTAATTGTGTATGAATGTCATACTATGAAACTGTTCCTCAGACAATGGAATGATGAAAAATGCTGCACTACAATGTAATAAATGTGATACCTTGTTACAGTGTATATTGCATAACACCTGGACATTTTAATAATTGGATAATATGCTAAGTAATTAAAATCATCTTAAACACATTTGGTTTTGTGTGTTCTGTAAGTCCATGGGAAACAGCACTTTCTTACTCCCCATCATGAATGTGTCTTTGTTCATATGCTGTCTCTGGTCCAGCTATCCCCCTCTGAAAGGCTTCCCCTGGTTTCTGTAGAATGCTGACAATCAGAAAACTCTAGAACAATCCACCAGAACCCAGATCAGAGTCTTAAAATCATCACGATCACACGACATTAGAATTTATATCACTCACGGGCATCCGGAAACCACTATCTTAATACGTGAGACTCCTGGAGCCTTTGGGAAACTTGAGATGGCTGCCATAGCAACATTTGCGTGAGTTTTGCCGCATTTAAAATAGCGGCAACGGCCCAAATCAAAATCACCCATAATTCAGGATGTCCCAGACAATTCAGGACAGTTGGCAACCCTACACTGGTATCACATGTTTTGTGACTGTGTATTCTGGCATGCTGACTGCTGGAAAATCCACCAGAGTGGTTACCTGTGAACTGAATGTAAAGGTGAACTGCTCAGTAAGAGTCTTTACCACATTTGTGAACAAACAAACCCCTTTTTAAGTGCATAGAAGATCTTTCTCTTAAAAGATCTTAAATGTTAGTCAACATTATGTATTTGTAGTATAGTTTTATTTTTATTTCAGACTAATCTCTACCCTTTGTTGCACTTCATGCTTTTATTGGTTGTACTGTGATTCACTTGCAATGATGCACTTCTGAATTTTCATATACACATAGTCTAATCGTTCATTAAATGTATCCACAATCTCACTTATATATGAAACATCACATCATATACAAACATCATATAAACAACAGTGTCACACAAACCCAACTCGAAAAAAAGTTTGTCCTGTTCTCTTCCAAACACAGCACACAGAAACCTCCATCTGTCTGAGGGGAACAGGATGGTGGAGTGGAGAGATGAGCTACAGTCATATCCTGATCACCCAGAGAGATTTAATTCGTGGCAACAGGTGCTGTGCAGAGAGGGTGTGTCTGGACGCTGTCACTGGAGGGTGAGGTGGAGTATGGGTGTTTCTCTATCAGTCTCATATAAAAGCATTGGCAGGAAAGGAGGACGTGCTGAGTGTGTGTTTGGGTGGAATGATCAGTCCTGGAGGCTGAGACTCAACAATTCCAGCTCCTCTTTCTGGCACAATAATAAAGAGACTAAAGGCCAGAACTGAGATTATTGATATCTAACATACACACAGCACACTGCATCCCCTAATCCCACCCCCCCACCACCACACACACACACACACATTCACACACATCTCCCACCACTGTCATCACCAGTAAGCCACCCCACTCCTACATACACAAAGCACACTGCCTCCCCCCCAACAGTTTATGCACAAAATATGCTTACAAACAGACACATTTTCACTGCATTTTCACACCCAGTAATTATATGTATGTGACAATAAACTTTCCTTGTGTCCTTGTCCTTGCATTTTATATAGCACACTCATAACAAAGCATCAGCAGGAAGGGAAGGGTTGCCGAGTGTATGTTTGTGCTTCTATGTCTATCTCACAGTACTCTTGAGTGGATTATGGTGTAGTGAAAGTGTCAAATTTTATATTGTTAGTACATCATGTTCACACTATTAAGACTCCATTTCGGTGCCCTCCTGTTGTTCCCACAAGTGACACAAAATTCATTTCCCTGTTGCGACTGTCACTTCACCCATGGCCTGCCTTTGGTAGGCCCACTGCCCGGGGAAATCTCGTTTGCAGTTGACCTTAATATTATGAGTTAGTCTGGGAATGACAGAGCATTGGACTCTGAGGGACAATTATAGTCATCAGTTTAACATGTCAGATGTTTCTGGCTGGTGCCTCAAGAGCAAGCATGCATGGTGGCAGCCACAAATAATGTGGATCATGAGACAGGAACTCTGGCCTTCTACAGAATCTCTGACACAATGACCTTCCTGCACAGAGTCCAAACCACATTCACTCACACACTCTACCCTGGGTTTTGGGTAGGCATTTTATTAGCAGTGAAGCTGCTCTGACTCTCATACAAATAAGTTATGGTTAAAATATGCTGGATCATCAGTGTGGCTGTTGTGACTCACAACATACAGCAGGACAGAAATGCATAAAAATGTTAAATAATATTTCTAAATCATTATGATTTAGAAATGAGTTTAGATTAAACCTTTGGTGAACATTTTGTTTCATGATTATTTTTATTCACATTAACATGATGATCACTTGCAAACATATTTGAAGGGGGTCAAAAATGATTACTCGTGAGATAACATGTTAAGAATTACAATATTAAATCCATTAGTTTGTGTGTCTCTGAAAAACACCTACTGTCCTATCACAGAGTACATACAGAATATGTTGAATGGGAGGTTGTTACCCTACATTTGTTTTACAATAGCAGAGACATTGAACGGTAAATGTGGATAATGCAATGGGAACAAATGTTAAACTGCATTGATTTGCGTTAAGCCTTCACTAGACATAGACATAGAAAGCCCTGGTACCTACTAGACATAGAATGTTGTCAAACAGAACAGTCTTGTGGATGTTACAAATTCTATCTGAACCAAAATCTCTCAATTTTTTTTCTCTCTTGCCTGACCAGTAGCCAGGCTGGCACAGCCTAGTGCATCTGCTCAATATCACAATACACATCACAATATCACAGTACAGTGAGGGATCTCTCATGAACTTAGGTTTCCTCCAATTCATTTTTGGCTGGGCAATCAGCAGACAGAAGATTCTGGCATGCCTAGTGTTTTTAAAGTTTACACAAAGAATCTGCCTATGAAGAAGGAAATTTACGCCAACTGAAGGATTCCAGACACTTTGCACAAAGTGAAACGATGTGAAAACGTTTGGTGCACCAGGCTATGGGAGCAGGGGTGGCGACAGAAAGGTTGGGCCTTATGACTAAATAATTTTGCCCCCCCAACAATGATTATAATATTAAAATATTTATATGAGGAACAAGCTGGAAACATCTGAATAACATTTATTTTGTACATTTCTCTCATACTGGCAATAGACCACATCAAGAGCTGGCTGTATAATTTCAAACTAGAGGTAAAACTGGAGGTAAAACTAATGTCCTTACCCTTATCACCTCATCAGTATATCACCTCTACAACAATGTGTGAAAGTAAAGGAATGGAAAAGAGGTACCACTAGGTGGCCCTAAAGCAGAAATCCAGTGTGAATCAATCCATTGCTGCTGCTCAGTGTGTGTTTGTTTGGTGTTTCATGTGTTCAGTGTTTGATGTCCACACAGTGCTTGATGTCCATGCTGTTTTTCCTGAAGTAGTGACCAGAGAGAAGTTCTTACAGTGTAAGATACACACACACACACATATAGGCTAATCATACATGTTTGAGGTTTTAAAAATCCACAAATCCCCACACAACCCCACACACATGCCCAATGTTAACAAAAGTTATGTTCTGTCCTCCACCAGATTCCTGTCACTTCACACTGGATCAACACACAGCACACAGACGCCTCCATCTGTATGAAGGCAACAGGAAGGTGGTGTGCAGAAGAGAGGTCCACTCATATCCTGATCATCCAGAGAGATTTGATGTGTGGTATCAGGTGCTGTGCAGAGAGGGTGTGTCTGGACGCTGCTACTGGGAGGTGGAGTGGAGTAGGATGTGGGTTTATATATCAGTCTCATATAAAAGCATCAGCAGGAAAGGAGAGGGTGATGAGTGTGGATCTGGATATAATGATCAGTTCTGGAGTCTGAGACTCACCAGCTCCAGCTCTTATTTTTGGTACAAAAATAAAGACTAAACTCCCTTCAGTTGTCAGCTCTAGAATAGGAGTGTATGTGGATCACAGAACAGGAACTCTGGCCTTCTACAGCATCTCTGACACAATGACCCTCCTGCACAGAGTCCAGACCACATTCACTCACACACTCTACCCTGGGTTTTGGGTAGAATATGTTTGACCATCAGTGAAGCTGTTGTGACTCACAGTATATAGTGGGACACAAATGTAGATACCACAAATGCAGATGCTGGTATCACACACACACACACACACACACACACATCGCAATCACATGGAAGGATCTGTCAGCTGCTCGTCAGCTTCCTGATCTGGTCTGTTGTTGGGGAAACTAAAGCCCAAATCCAGTCCCTCATCTCTGGAGCTCAGCAGCTACTACAGCATCTGCAGCTCTGCTGGAACACACAGCACCACCCCACACATGAACCATATTTGCACTAATAAACCCAGTGTTGGATTTAATCTGTCCTGCCACAATCCTTCTCATTTTCTTTTTTCTGCTGTTTGCAACCCTCTTTTTACAAGTCTGCAGTTTTTTAAATATTCACTAAAAAAATCTTTTAAAAAGTTTGATAGTTATATAAAGTATGTATGAAGTGAAGTAAGTATGATAGTTATGTAAAAAAGTTGATAGTTATATATTCAACATGTGTTTGCTGGGCATCTTGTCTTGAATATGTCTAATCTTGTTTAATTTTTCACTATTGAAAATGATCACTGTTGTGGACATTGTTCATGAATACACATGACAAAAAGTGAAAGAGATGAATCATGAGATTACATTTGGAGAAACCATAAATAAAATCCTTTGATTGTTTTGTTTGTCAGTCTTTGAGAAACATCTACTGTCTCAGGGTGTGGTTGTCCTCATGTCTAGATATTTAAGTTTTTTCCTGGCGAGAAACATTCAGTAAATCTCTGAACCAGATGTATGTGAATGTACCATATTAATATAGCACTTTCTGCCCCCAAGAACGTTGCTTCTTCAGTAATTTGTGTGAGTAAGGAAATAAAGGAGAGAACAGCTACTGAACTGTTCTGCAGATCAGGGAATCGCATCACCACCAGGTGTAACAAAACTCCATTTTATGACAGTTTTTGAAGTTTCTGTTGTGATGTTCAGTCATAGGGAAAGTAATTTGGCATACTGGCATACATACTGCATCTTTATTTCAATACACTGTTATTGGGGGTGGGCAGGCAGGCTGCCTCCATTTAGTTTCCTGACCTCTAAGTCTGGGTAACATATAACACCTGCCTACCAAGGACCAAGCCAGCATTTATAGCTTTAGGGTAAAAGTATTTTAATGAGTTTTCAGACTAAATGACTTGAACTAAATGGCATGAACACAGTTGTTTACTTCTGTTCTTGCCCTAACTGAGAATATGATTCAGCCCACTTTTTTCTCTAAACCAGACACACAGGTTTGTGATGGCCATTCCCCCAAACACACTCTACCTTTTACCTGCCAACCTGCTTGACAAGTCAAACTGAATTCTCACACTTTTCCGGCTTCTTAGAGTGTGTGCTTTGTGTTTCTGAGAGCTAGAAAATGGCGGAGGTGATTTCTAAGGAGGAAGATTCTTTCAAATGTCCAGTGTGTCTGGATCTGCTTAAGGATCCAGTGATTATTCCCTGTGGACATAATTTCTGTATGAGGTGCATTAATGGCTGCTGGGATCAGGAGGACCAGAAAGGAGTTTACAACTGCCCTATGTGCAAACTCACTTTCAATCTCAGACCTGTTCTCTACAAAACCCCTCTGATTGCTGAGATGGTGGATAAACTTAGGAAGACCACAATCCAAGCAGCTCCTGCTGCTAACTGTTATGCTGGACCTGGAGATGTGGAGTGTGACGTCTGCACTGGGAGAAAACTCAAAGCTGTGAAGTCCTGCCTTGACTGTCTGCTGTCTTACTGTGAAACTCACTTCAAAGTTCACAATGAACTACATCCAAGAAAACACTCAATGATTGATGCCACAGTCCAGCTACAGGAGAGGATCTGTTCCAGTCATAATAAAGTTTTAGAAATATTTTGTCGGACCGACCAGAGGTGCATCTGCTATCTGTGCACAATGGATGATCATAAAGGCCATGACACAGTCACAGCTGCAGCAGAATGGAGAAACAAACAGGTGAGTACTGGAGCTACACTACAGCAGTCTACAATTATTTTATTTGAGAGGACTGATACATAGACTTGTATAATTACAACATTATATGTTAAAATAGTCTTCACCATTATAGAAGACATGAACCAGGAAATCAGTAGCAGGTGCAAAGTGCAAAATGTATTTAGTCTGTTAATTATTGACATGCAGATTCAACCTGAATATGATCCCTTAAAAGTAGATCCATTATTTTACCATAGAGCTGACTTGCAGCTTGTTTAATGCCAAATGTCAGAGGTCTTGCTGAAATGAGTATACAACTCAAAAAACGATATATTTAAGCATGTTTGTTTTTTATGAACAGAAACACCTGAGTCAGACCCAAAAAAGATTCCAGCAGAGAATCCAGGAGAGAGAGAAGGAGCTGCAGGAGCTGAGGAAGGCTGTGGAGACTCTCAAGGTACTAGATACTACAGATATGATGGAAGTTTCAGCTCTTCAAATATTATGCCAGTTGTGTTGTTATGGCAGAAGTGTTATTAAATCATAACATAAATATTATATGACATCTGCCAGAACAAACTCCCTATTCCCTCTGTTGCATAAAGAACTTGCTGAATTTAGGAAGAATATTAAACAAATATAAAACAAACAAAGCCTGTTGTGTTGAAGTGCAATTTGAGAAGATCACAATGAGTAATAACATTTGTTAGAACAAATGCTATTGATTTATTCTGTTGCTTGATAGTAAATGTGTGCTGAATTAGTAAAACAAACAGATAAGTATTATGTAAGTCTATAATACCAATGCTGAAATCTGAGGGGTGGGAAGGGTCAACATTAGCAGTATTGAGTTTTAATTCCACTGTTGGTCCAGTTCCACACCTGCTAAATGAGCGCTGAGCCCAGTGAGTACCTGTGACTCTGCTGCTATCTCTACAGCACACAAACAACCACTGGCCTCATGAAACCCTCTCCAGCTTCACCTCCCTCTGTGTGTCTCCTATCAGAGCTCTGCACAGACAGCAGTGGAGGACAGTGAGAGGATCTTTACTGAGATGATCCACTCCATTGACAGAAGGCGCTCTGAGGTAAAAGGGATGATCAGAGCTCAGGAGAAGGCTGAGGTGAGTCGGGCTGAAGGACTCCTGAAGCGACTGGAGCAGGACATTGCTGAACTGAAGAGGAGAGATGCTGAGCTGGAGCAGCTTTCACACACAGAGGATCACATCCATTTCCTCAAGGTAACACAAATAACATAAATACCCACTGACGTAAGATCATTAATGACAACACATATTCCATAGGTCTACATGTGACCAAATCTTTCATGACCAGCACAGAGTTAATAATGAATGAAAGAAAAGCTGTATGTATGCTTTGTGATGTCATTAAGTTACAGAACAGAATCTATAAATAGATTGCAATGTCTTACATGCAATAAGCATGCCAAGTACGCCCAAATGAATGGTGAGCAATAAAGTCTATATGTGTGCTACAGGATGAGTGATTAGGTAATCACATTGCAGTATGCACAGAATGTGTCTAACATGTAACACTTTAAAGACACACTGCCTAAAGGCAGAGTAATCTGTAAGTGTAAGTGAAGTAAAGTTGACTGGTATTTAGCAGACAGTTTTATCCAAAGCAACACAGACTTTAAGTGTGGGACTCAAGAATTGAACCACCTGGGAATCAAGTTGATCGATAGTCAGTCGGGGACGTATCTGCTGTTCCACCATGCCTGTAATGTAACATGTAACATAATTTAAAACATTCAGCAAGTACCTTACCAACGCTATTCACTCTCTGTCCAACTCTTCATTCTCTAAGTAATCTTCCCCACCTCAGTCTCAGTCAACTCTGTCACCAACAGATTTAACCCATTAAGTCTGTAGGTGTTTGAGAAACACAGTCCTGACTGAATGTTGATGTGATCCGTCTCCCCTTTTGTGTGTTTCTCTCTATAGAATGTTACAGCAGTCACTGGTGCTCCTTGTAGTACAGTTTCAACCAGCATGAGCTTCAACCAAAACATCTCTTTTGAGGCTGTGAAGGAATCTGTCTCTGCACTGAAGATGCAGCTGGAGGAGAAACTGGATGGTGTCTTCAAGCAGGAAGTAGCCAAGATCTCTGCAGCAGGTTGGACAGATGTTTGAAAATGAACTCTACTTATAATACCTTGTTATGACTCAGATGAGGTCTAATGGACTCGATGATGGTTTAATTCTGACTAGATACATTTTCTGTCTTTCAACAGTGACTAATATCCAGATTATTCAGTCTTTACAAAGTCCACCCACACAATCATACCTAAATACACCCAGAGGCATTTTTATCATTTGAATCATTACCATGTTTGTTAGTGTTGTGGAAACCATAAGGAAGGTGTAGTGTTTTATTTAACATCTAGAGAAAATGACAGAGGTGAGTTAGGCTGCATGACAGTGGATTTTCAGATATCTCATGGAAAAGGTTCCACACAGACAGCAGCCCTATGACTGCGCCTAGCAGCTGAGGTCAGATTTGATTTTACTTGCCAAAGGAGTATGGCTTTTGGGTTTGCATGCATGTATCAGTATTATATTTAGGAGTATTAGTTAATTCAGACAGCCACACAGGAAAATACACTGGATAGCCAAAAGATAAATCAAATTCATAGAAAACAATACTTGGTGGATGATTTGCTTCCTTCTACGCTATTATCAAAGCAGTGGAAAATAAAGATGTTTAAAAGTTTGCCCTCTCAGTTGATCAAATGCAATTCAAACTTGAGCACTACTGAATCAAACAGGCAGCATGTTGATGTACAGCTTTTTAAACTACTCTTATATATAGACTACAAAAGTCACAAACATTGTTCTATGCAGACCTCTCACCTAATTATTACAGTTAATAGAAAGAAATGACAGAAAAAAAATTCAGAGGAACGTTTGAGTGTTTGATGCTTTTCTGTCTGGAGAATCAGCTGGTCCATGAAAGGGTGGTCTCAGGGCTGCATGGACTTTTGTCAGGATTTATAACCAGAGGTTAATGAAGATTAGAAAATTTCAGATTTCATTTTGCTAAGACTTAATCAAAAGATATTATCAATCTTTGCACACAAGAAGCTTATTCTGTACACAATGTTACCGTGTTAGTGAAGATTTTACCTTTGACATATCAGAAGCATGACTATTGCACAGATGTCTCCTGGACTGAACACAATAAAAGGCCACTAACGTGAGGTTTTCCTACACAACCCAGTGGCACTGATGTCACAAGTTTTGTACCAGAGTGCAACTGGCATGCTGAGTGCTGGAGAATTCACCAGAGTGGTTGTCTGTGAACTGAATGTGCAGGTTAAAGGAAAAAGTCTAGGGTAAATCTACAGATAGCCCTGTTGTTCAAGGTCACTCAGTGTTGTCGGTGTTCAGTGTTCCCCTGAATGGGGATGAAAAATATCCCTTATCAGTTAGTGTTAGCTGCCACTTTGCTATGGAGTCAGAATTCAGGTCGAAATAAACAGATGTCACTTTTGCACACAAAAAAGATTATTCTCTCGAACTGTTTGTGAGCATGACACCATCATAAGATATCCATTCACCTGACAAGTTTGACATATCAAAACATGGTTTATTAAAAGCATGACTATTGCACAGATGTCTCTTGGACCACTCTAGCATATCACACAACCAGTGTCACTGTCAGTGGCAGCTGGAGTGCTGGAAAATGCACCAGAATGGTGACCTGTGAACTGAATGTGTATATTAAGGGAAAAATCCAGGGTATATTTGAAATAATTTCAGATATTAATGAAAAATGGTACTGAAAAATGTTGCAATATATTTTTTGTTCGGCATAAACGATACTGAGTCATTAAATATGCACTTTATGTTACCTACTGGTTCATTCTACAGTGATTTTGTCTGTTTCAGTGTCTGATGTCCAGGCTATTGGTCCTGAACCAAGTACCAGAGAGGAGTTCTTACAATGTAAGATGAACGGACACTCACACACACACACACACACTCACACAGACACACACACGCACACACACACGCACAAACACAAGCACGCTCACGCACAGGCACACGCACACACACACACACACGCACACTCTCTCTCACACACACACAGACTACATGCATTTTTGAAGTTTGTAGTACAAACAGCTATCAGTACACATACACATGCACACACACACACATACTAGGAGGGACCGTCTGGAACATTATTCAGAATTAGTTTGCATATACAAATGTGATAGCACTACACTGGAAAATGTACTGATATACACAACTGAAATGCTCTCACACAATCAACTGAAAAATCCTATTCTCACAAACACACCTGAAATCCTGTATAAACACTAGTGAAACCTTTTACACACAGAACTAAAATGCACACACATGCATATGAAACCATTCACACACTATAGTGAAGTCTCGCACACAAACATGAAACCATGTATTGTATTATAGTGAAATCTCACACACACACATGAAACCATGTACACACTATAGTGAAATCCCGCACACATACATATGAAACCATTCACACACTATAGTTAAAGCTTCACACACACACTCAACTGACATTAAATCCCTCTAACAACAGAGCTCTAGGTTGTAAGAAACGTTCTCCTTTAAATGCAACAGTGTGTCAGGGGATTCCCACTTGTCCTGGTTTTACCAGGGTTGTCCTTGGTTTTAGTCTGGTTTCCAGCGATTTAGTGTAACGAAATGAATTCCTGAAATGAAGTCAATTTGTATATTTTTGTTTGTAGGTTTGTTTGTAAGTAGCCCTCCCTGTCTCAAATTCAGATGGTTCGTTAGTAGGATGCAGCAGACAACAACAGGGTGGCTTTCAACTTTGAAGGTTGAACAGGGAAACTCAATAGTGTTTCAGGGCTGTTTCAGCGCTATTCCTTCTAAAATAGTCCAACTCTGCATAGGCCAAGTTTGCCTTGTCTTTAGGTCTAGTGTTATTCAGTTGTTCTTGTACCAAAGATGGCAGGTCTATTATGACTTCTGCCCATGACTGATTGCAGCATTAGATAAATGAATGCAATCAGCCTATTATATATATTAGGGAAATAACAGAAATATAATGTACGTATTTTATATATTTTTTCACATTGTTGGATTATGCTTACAGACATGCATGCAGATATGTTGGTTATCCTATAGCCATCATCCTTAGGGGTTTGCGTTGTCTGGGGAGTGTGTGAATGACCTCATATGTGTGCGTATGAAGTTTCACTATAGTGTATGAATGATTTCATATGTGTGTGTACAAAGGTTCACTATACTGTAGTGCATGAATGGTTTCATATGTGTGTGTGTGAGGTTTCACTACAGTGTGTGACAGCATTTGAGTTGTGTGTGTAATGGGTTTCACTAGTGTGTATGAAAGCATTTGAGTTGTGTGTGTAAAAGGTTTCACTAGTGTGTATGAAAGCATTTTAGTTGTGTGTGTAAAAGGTTTAACTAGTGTGTATGCAAGATTTTAGCATAGGTTTTTCAGTTGAGAGTATTTCACACACACACATACACACATACAAAGTCAAGTATGTGCACACAGGTACAGGGACAGGTTTGTCAAACCACTCACATGGTCAGTCATCTCTCTCTCTCTCTCTCTCTCCCTAACTCTCTTCCACAATACACACTCACACACACAAACATACACACATGTGAACACACACAGTCATCTTGCTCTTTCTCTCACACACAAACACACACACACAGTAATCTACCTCATGCGCATGCGTGCGTGTGCACACACACACACACACACACACACACACACACACACACACACACACACATACAAACACACACAGTAGTACAGCCAACTCTCTCACAATACATATAACCATTCATGCAGAGATGTCTACTGTCTGATTTCGTTGTGAAATATTCTCTCCTATTAAAAAACACAAATAAATCCTTTCACAACACAGTCTGACTAAGATCCCTGCCATGAGAAAACACACAAATAAATCCCTTCACAACGTCATATTAGCAACACGTCATATCAGCAACACTCTCTCACACACACCTAACACAAAACACACTTATTCTTTTCTCCCCTCCATCAGATTCCTGTCACTTTACACTGGATCCAAACACAGCAAACAGAAACCTCCATCTGTCTGAGGGGAACAGGAGGGTGGAGTGGAGAGATGAGTCATATCCTGATCATCCAGAGAGATTTGATGCGTGGCCTCAGGTGCTGTGCAGAGAGGGTGTGTCTGGACGCTGCTACTGGGAGGTGGAGTGGAGTGGGGATTGGGTTATTATAGCAGTAGCATATAAGAGCATCAGCAGGAAAGAAGGAGGTGTTGAGAGTGTGTTTGGAGATAATGATAAATCCTGGAGACTGTCCCTCTACTGCTCAGGCTTAGAATCCCATTTCAGTCACAATTATAAACGGACTAAACTCCCTCTAGTGACCAGCTCTAGAATAGGAGTGTATATGGATCACAGGGCAGGAACTCTGGCCTTCTACAGCATCTCTGACTCCATGACCTTCCTACACAGAGTCCAGACCACATTCACTCAACCACTCTACCCTGGGTTTGCATTCCGCTTAGGATCATCGTTGAGGCTTCTGTGAGCACAGAGTTTAGTTACAAATCTGGGCATATGGAAAACCTCATTCGCCCCATTAATAGAAGACTCATGCTATCTGAGGGGAGCAGGAAAGTAGAATGATGAGGTGAGGTCTGGTGATATCCTGATCACCATGTAGCTACTGGGAGGAGTGGAGTAAGTGGGTTTATATAGCACACTCATATAAAAGCATCAACAGGAAGGGAAGGGTTGCTGAGTGTATGTTTGTGCTTCTATGTCTATCTCACAATACTCTTAAGTGGACAGCCTTAGAATAGGAGTGTATGTGGATCACAGGGTAGGAACTCTGGCCTACAGCATCTCTGATACAATGACCCTCCTGCACCACATTCACTCACACACTCTACCCTGGGTTTTGGCTAAAATATGGTTGACCATCAGTGAAGCTGTTGTGACTCACAATATGTAGTGGGACAGAAATGTAGATACACAAATGCAGACACTGGTATCACACACACACACACACACACACACACACATCTCCCATTGCAATCACACTCACATGAAAGGACCTGTCAGCTGCTCGTCAGCTTCCTGATCTTGTCTGTTGTTGGGGAAACTAAAGGCCAAATCCAGTCCCTCATCTCTGGAGCTCAGCAGCTACTACAGCATCTGCAGCTCTGCTGGAACTCTCATCAGCACCCCAGCTGATGCTTGCCTTGATAATGAACCCAGTGTTGGATTTAGTCTGTTTTTCTCTCACAGTCTTTTCCATTTTCATCTGCTGGTCTAACCCTTTTTGTTATGGAGATGGCATCTCGTGGAACACCCTGTAAGCGGCCTATTTTTAGCCCACTAAAGAATATGGAAAGGGTGAAAAGAGTGGGAGCTGCAGCAACAGGCTACCATCCACGGGGCCATCACCATAGCAGCCACCTCATTTCACACCATTTACAAGGATAGCAATGTGTAGATGCAGTTCTTGCATACAAACACATACCTACAAGCACCTCATCAGCACACATTCTACCCTGGGTTCACATTAGTATAAATAATACGTAGCCAGGGTATATTATACTGGAACAGCAATGAGACTGTTGTGTCTCACACTATGACAGAGGGCCGAAGACCTCAGATAGATGATGTTATCCCATCCACGCACAGGGACACAGGGCCATAAACACCTCCCATGTCATCAGCACTCATATAAGACTCCACTCACAGGTCCACAGAGCCATAAACACCTCCCATCTCATCAACACTCATATAAGACTCCACTCACAGGTCCACAGGGCCACAGGGCCATAAACACCTCCTATGTCATCAGCACTCATATAAGACTCCACTCACAGGTCCACAGGTCCACAGGGCCATAAACACCTCCTATGTCATCAGCACTCATATAACACTTCACACACAGGTCCACAGGGCCATAAACACCTCCCATCTCATCAGCACTCATATAAGACTCCACTCACAGCTGAACTGAAGTGTCCCCACCCAACACACCCAACTGCTGTTTGCCTTGATGAGCCCAGTGTTGGATATTGTCTGTTCTTTTACCCACAATCCTCTTCATTTTCTTTTGCTGCCTCTAACCGTCTTTCTTTTTTTATTTGATTATTTATTAAAAGATCTTTAAGCTGATAAAATCATACATGTAAAAAATATGTGTTTGCTGGACACCTTGTATTGAATATGTCTAATTTTGTTACATTTTTTTATCATCAAAGATGACAACTATGTGGACATTGCTCTTGAATACATGTATGGACAAAGACAAAGTGTTTGGTGAAAGACCGTAAATGATGAGATTACATGTTGAGAAATTAGACATAAATCCTTGGTTTTGTTTCCCCATCTTTGAGAAACACCTTAGCATGAGGTGTGGTTGTCCTTAGATTGCCCCCATGTACTGTCTATACACACACACACACACACACACACACACACACACACACATACAGAAAGAGAGAGGGGGGGCATAACCTTTGTCCTAGATTCCCTTATATGCTGTGTCAGTCATCTTAGGGATTCTGAAAGGCAGCTTTTATCAGAATGAGTGTCCTTCCAATATCTCCACCCCCCCAGCTGAGCTGTGGCTAGATCTCTCCTCTTTCTTGCTCCCTCTGTGATTACAGTCGAATTAAACACATTTGTTTGCTAATTACCATTGATATAATACAAGCGCAGACAAAAGTGTAGCAAAAAGCTAATTCATTTAGATATAGATAGATAGATAGATAGACAGATAGATTATCTTGTAGGACATCCAGGCATCCTGTACCATCTGTCACATGACATACACACACACACACACACACACACACACATACAGTACATACAAATAATACAAATCATAATACTAATTGTGTGCCACTTAGGGTGCTAAGTTGTAGAGTGTGTCTCTGACAAACTGACCCTCTTGCATTAAGCAGACCACATTCACACACACACACACACACACACTCACACACACGCACACACACACTCTACCCCAGGTTTACGTTATACGGTGGATCATCAGTCATGCTGTTTTGCCTCACATTACAACAGTTGCACAGAAATTACATCTGATTGGCTACTTCCCCATCTCCACCTTGCCCCACTCAACCTTACCAAGCCTCTTCCTGAGAAAACAAAACTCAACTCACTCTGCTGCTGATTCACCTTTTTTCAGATTAGCTGCTGCAGCCTGTCCCTATCACTCCCTTGAGAAAACACACCCGCTTACTGGACAACAATACACAAGTCATTTGAAAACCACAGGCTTACTAGTTTCTTGAGAAATGAAAGTAAGACTGATGCATCACTTTACCAGCTTGGTCAAGTGATTCCAAAGACAGGATCATTTCACTGCATTGGGAAACTGAGAGGGCTGCTACAGACCAGAGAAGAATGGCAGAGGCAACTTCAAACAACCAGGACCTCTTCACATGTGAAATTTGTTTGGATCTACTGAAGGATCCGGTGACTATTCCATGCGGACACAGTTACTGCATGGGCTGCATTATGGACATCTGGGATCAGGAAGATCAGAAAGGAGTTTATAGCTGCTCTCAGTGTACAGAGACATTCACTCAGAGACCTGTTTTAAAGAAGAATAATATTTCTGCTGAGCTTGTGGAACAGATTAAGAACATCAGAATCCAAAATTCTCTTTCTCTCAGTGTTCCTGCACCTGGGGATGTGGAGTGTGATGTCTGTACGGAGCGAAAACTTAGAGCTGTCAAGTTCTGTCTGGAGTGCCTGGTCTCTTACTGTGACACTCATTTCAAACTTCACAATGAGCTTCACCCAGGCAGAAAACACTCAGTGATTGATGCCACAGGTCAGATACAGGACAAGGTCTGCTCACAACATAAAAAAGATGTAGAAATATTTTGTCATACTGATCAGAATTGTATCTGCTCTCTGTGCCTGATGGATGAACATCAAGGCCATGAAACAGTCACAGCTGTAGCAGAAAGGATCAACAAACAGGTGAGTAACTCAGCCATACTTCTGTCCTACATGTCTCTCATGTGTATTCATTTCTTTAAGCCTGTCTTAGTTTGTGCAATTAGTTATATATCCACTAGAGAAGGGAAATAAGTAGGAGAAAGTTTTAGGTGCAAGGACCTGAGATGAGTGACAGTGGTCAAAAATGTCCTCTGCCTGATACACACTCATCATGGCTTTTCAAACAGAAAAAAATGGCAAAGATTCAGGGGAGTCTCAAGCAGAGAATCCAGGAGAGAGAGAAAGAGCAGGAGAAAATGTGCAACGCTGTGAAGACTCTCAAGGTGAGTGCCAACACACCACAGGAGGAGACAACTAACTGCAGGAGGAGCCATGTTAGGGCCCATTCAGTGATCATCAGTCAGCCTGTTAGTAATGATGAGGCACCATTACTGCATTTAACACAACTGATAGATTATGTTATAAGCAGGGAATGTTGGGAATGTGATTTGGTACAATTACATATCTAAAATGTGATAGTGGTGTAACTACTTTACTTTAACAAGTAATTGCAACTAATAACATTTGATTATTGTCTTGTCTTGATTAAGGTGAGTCGGGCTAAAGAACTCCTGACGCGTCTGGAGCAGGAGATTGCTGAGCTGAAGAGGAGAGATGCTGAGCTGGAGCAGCTTTCACAGACAGAGGATCACATCTATTTCCTCAAGGTAAATCCAGATAGATTGTTGTTGCAGAAATGTTCATTCTCAGATTTTGTATGCATGATGTCTTAGGGGAAGTGCTGATTCATTTAAAACAGCTCTTTGTATCTTTCTTTTTTGTTTACATCATTCTAAGACTTTCCACTCAGTCACTGACCCACTTCAGATAAAAGACTTATCCAGCATCGCTGCCAATGAAAGTCTTATTTTGGAGTCTGATGAGGTGAAGAAATCTCTCTCCACGCTGAAGGGGCAGCTGGAGGGTTTCTGCAATCAGGCAGTCCTGAAGATCACTGCAGCAGGTGCTTTTTTAACGCTCTTCTGATGTCACACACACACACACACACACACACACACAAACATACAAAATGTGAAACTATTCAAAATTATATTTTGAAAGGGGTAAAATTGTGTGCCTCAGCAGTAATATTTGGTGTGGTCATGTGGTTCTCTTACTTATAGCCTAGTATAGTTTGATTCTTTATGTTTTGAAAAGGGCCTGATGAGAAGACCATTTTGAATGATCCAATGACCAGAGAGGATTTCCTTCAATGTGAGAACTAAAGATGCACACATACACACACACACACAAACACACACACACACACATACACATCCATATACAGTTATTATCATGAAAATATTTAGGCCTATATGAATAGGGGAACAATATGAATATTTCACACTGTGATCCTAGTGACATAATTATTGGTATTGTACTGGCATAGTTAAAATGTAATGAATTCAAAAAACGTAGACACACAGATTCAAATACTTTTTAACAATGTGATTGTAAATCCATTATTCATAGTGTTTACTAAAATGTGGGTAACAAGGTATGGAATATAGTAATTGTGGAGAAAATATTGGACTATTAGTGCGTTTTGTGTAGTTATACTCTCGCTAGTTAAAAAATGAAGTCCACTAGTCCACTGGGCTTGTTCATTAGCCATTTAAACAAACACACACAAACACATAACATGCTTTCATTCATATTCATTTGCCTGCTGTTGTGATTGTAAGTTCAGAAACTTGACCTGTCTTCTTCTCCATCAGATTCCCTTCACTTCACACTGGATCCAAACACAGCACACAGAGACCTGCGTCTGTCTGAGGGGCACACAAGGGTGGAAAGGAGCACTTGTGTCCAGCAGTATTTTGATCATTCAGAGAGGTTTGATCAGTGGTTTCAGGTGCTGTGTCGAGAGGGTGTGTTTGGACGCTGCTACTGGGAGGTGGAGTGGAGAGGGGATGTTGAGATGGCAGTCTCATACAAAAGCATCCGTAGGAAGGGAAAGTCATTTAATTGTTTGTTTGGCTGGAATGATCAGTCCTGGAGTCTGAGCCTCTCCAGCTCCTGCTCCTCTTTCTGGCACAATAATAAACAGACTAACCTCCCTCTAGTGGCCAGCTCCAGAATAGGAGTGTATGTGGATCACAGGGCAGGAACTCTGGCCTTCTACAGCATCTCTGACACTGTGGCCCTCCTGCACAGAGTCCAGACCACATTCACTCAACCACTCTACCCTGGGTTTTCTATTGGTGCTGGATCATCAGTGAAGCTGTTGTGATCTATGATTTTAGCAAATCTACATCAGAATTTTAAATTGTGTATTTCTGTAATTATTGATCAAACTTCAATTATGTTGACTTTATTATGTTAAAATTTATCAAGTAAAAGCAGCCAAATGTATATCTTTTAATATATCTGAAAAACACAATATAAATAAATGATTTCTGAAAATTCGTTTAAATGGTTGATAAAGCATTTTGTAGCCAAAGTCTTCACGTGCACTATTTTAACCTCTCTCACTCCCACGTCCTCTACACCCCCCTTTCACACACCAAACAAAGGCACATTGTACCTGACCATACCTGTCAGTTTCTCAATGTTTGCATCAATGTTTTAGATTCTGCTTTGCTAACAGTTCTAGTATGTATTACCTGGGGACATGGTTCAGTAAATTGTGTTAAAACAGTTTGCACAGCCGCAAACTAAATAGCCTGGGCTTATACTGGCTTGTTTATCTGTCCTTCACATGAATCAGTGCCATTGAAAATTACATTGCTGGTGTCTGTTTCCATGCATGGTCTCTATGGATTTCTGCCAAACAGCAACAGTCTTGTTACACTGCTGATGCAGACAGATGTCCGGATAAATGTCCAGCAGAGAGATCAGGATCACAGCATTTAGTCATGTGTACTAGCATCCTAAATCCACTGTATCCAGGTTGAGGTAAATTAAATAAAATAGGACTGTATTTTCAAATTGAAACGGTACAGTTCACACATGCAGGTATGAATGGATGTAAAGGGGAGAATGAAAGGCTTTAGTCTATAGATCATTTTGAAGTTTGGCCCGGTGCCACTGTCCCTTTGTTAGGTATGCCAGCTTAATCTCTGAAATCTCATCACAGTTAAAGGAGAAATTTGGTGTAAATCAATCCATAGGTCTGTTGTTAGAGGTCACTGATTGCTGCCAGTAGGAAAAAGAAACAAGAAAACAAGAAAGAAGTTTCCCCAATATACAGATCTGGGCACTCCTCACTGCATTGTACAGGTTGGCACTAATCAGGGTCTGATTCAGTGCTGTCCACGTCAACTAGGATGACCAATAGGATCTCCCATCAATCTGTAACTATATTTAAAATCAGATTATTTCCTTGTCTAGTTGGAGTGGCTGGTGGATCTTTATGTGAAATATGCTGTATATATAAACATTATACAACATATGTCAGAAAGTGAAAATAGATGCACTATACATGTATTTGATAGATGGTGTGTGTCATGACTCATGTAGTTAATCTGTCCATGTAAGCAGAGTAAAAATAAAATGTTTCTAAACTGACCTTCCCTTATTCTTTCTAAAAGATAGTTACTGCTACTTATATAATGTGTAAGGGAAATTATGAAGACAAACATATCAGATATAAAGTGAAGTGAGGTGTTGGTGCGTTGGTGTGTCAATAGATGTAAGTTATATATAATGTATGAATATAATCAAAATACAGCAAAAATGTTTTCAGACATAAATGATAATCTCAGATAAGTCAAAATGTGCCTTCTCTAATGTGTGTTGCATTAAAAGAAGTGGGCGAGCAGGGTGAATACCTGCCCAGATTTCTACCTGCAGGCCACGTTCACCCTACATAATCATAGATATATGCCTCCTGTTACGTGGCCTTGCTGCCGGGAGTAGTTAGCCTACCTGTCTTAATTGTGTCTAACACCCGTGTTCTCTCTCATGATTGCTTGATTGTGTGCAGGTGCGTCCCTGAGGGAGAGCGCGGTCTGATTGGTGGAGCCGTGCTTAAAAGCTGTCCATCTTCCAGTCTGCAGTCTCTGCTTTCTTTTTTTTTTATTGCTCACCGCACAGCGCAACATTTGATAGCTTTTTGTAATTTCATGGCAAACTACCCCACTTTTTAACTTGCATTTTTGTATAGGTGGCAGGACGGTGTATTTTGTTTCTCTTTCCGTTTGAGCACTAGCGCAGGCAAGTGTGTCTCCCAATGTGTAGTACCAGGAATAGGTGTGCGTGTGTGTGTGTGTGTGTGTGTGTGTGTGTGTGTGTGTGTGTGTGTGTGTGTGTGTGTGTTGGGGTTGAGGGGACTAGAAAGGAGTCTGGAAAGGAATGAAGGACCTGATTCTTTTTTTGGACTGTTCTCAACAGAATATAGGTTATTGATTCTTTATAGATTATGGATTATTGATTATCAATCTGAGCACTGCTGTCCTCAGCCAGTGAGTTGAACATCACTGTGACATCTCTCTGTGGGCTAATCTGCAGCAAAACTAATTAAGACACGGATACAAAGGCATATGACAGGACACATCTCCATCTTGGACAAAATGTTTAATAATAACAGAGAATGAACGCAAATACTCATCAGAAACTTTTAGGGATTTATCCAGTTTAATCCACATGATGTTTAGCTTACCATTCGAAGCCATAGGCTCTGTAGCATTTAGCGTAACAGCGACATCTACCGTTCAGGAGTATAATGCCACTACTCCAGTAGAGCGCAGGTATATCAGGTTTGAGCGCATTGGTGTCGTCACACATTGCGGGCACAGTGGGAGACAAGACGAGGGTATCTAGCCTTTCAGATGGTAGACAGAGCGGTAGAAAAAACAAAAGATGGTTGCCACTTTGACCCCTGCAGCGCAATAAGGAAGCTGTGAACAGAATTCAAAAACGAAAGCGAAAACAATTCTCAGTAGCTTTGGTAACTTCTTGTAGGCTAGAGTTGTATTGTGAGAACTTAAAAAAAAATGGCAGAGACGATTAACCTGGACGTTTTAATGTGTTCGATTTGTTTGGATGTACTGAAGGATCCAGTGAGTCTTTCCTGTGGACACAATTACTGTATGGGCTGCATTAAGAACTGTTGGGATCAGGAAGATCAGAAGGGAGTTTACAGCTGCCCCCAGTGCAGACAGACGTTCTCTCCAAGACCCGTTTTAAACAAAAATAATGTTGTTGCTGAGCTTGTTGAACAACTTAGGAAGACCAGACCCCAGCCTGTGCCTTCTTCGGCTCTATCTGCCGCTGGACCTGGAGATGCAGCGTGCGACGTCTGCACAGAGAAAAAAGTCAAAGCTGTTAAATCCTGTTTGGAGTGCTTGATGTCTTACTGCGAAACTCACTTCAAAGTTCACAATGACCTTCACCGAAGCAGAAAACACACAGTGATTGATGCTACTGGCCAGTTAAAGGAAAGGATCTGCCCCCGACATAGTAAAGTTTTTGAAATATTCTGTCGTACTGATCAGAGTTGTATCTGCTATTTGTGCACAATGGACGAACATAAAGGCCACGACACAGTCACAGCTGTAGCAGAATGGACTGATAAACAGGTGAGCAACCCACTAGAGATAATATAGTCAGTATTAGCCTACACAGAAAATATTTATAGAATTGCGAGAAACATAGTAGGTCTGCTGAATGTCTGAAGAGTCATTATCAGATGCAAACTGTATTAATTGTGAAACACTGACAAGCAGATTTAACCTAAGTATGCTACTATTGCAGTGGTGATTGTTTTATGGTTTTGAGCCAGCTTCACTTATATTTAATGCTTAATATTAGTAGTTAACTCGAGAGCATAATAGTGAAGTATGTTTGTTTATTAATAACAGAAACAGTTGGGTCAGACCCAGAAGAGATTCCAGCAGAGAATCCAGGAGAGAGAGAAAGAGGCGCAGGAGCTGAGGAAGGCTGTGGAGACTCTCAGGGTGAGGACTGAGAAAAGTAGAGATCAAGAGCTGCCAGATGGAGGTTTCAGCTCTCAGATATTTGTATTATGATTATGGCATTTGTGTTGAAGTGCTAATAGATAATGTGCAAGAACAGACTCCCTTTATTCCGTTATAATGGTGAACATGGACTGAAGAGATGGTAAATAAGAGACGGCAGCTGATCATTTACCTCAGCTAGCCGCTTCACACGATGGTTTTTTAATATAGCTTTTTTACTTAATATTCAAAATAACACAAAAACAAGTCATCAAACAAACATCTGCCATGAGTTGAAGACACTACAACAAGGACAGGGGGTCCACCCAGTACTAACCTGTAAAACAGGTAGATAAAATAAGGATACTTCATCCAAAGTGCATCTGAGGGCTGAGTGGTGGTCGGCCCCCTTTGCCACTCAGACACAACTGCTCCACCTGTGTCACACACTTATGTTCCTACTAGGCACTAGGCCGTTCTAAGGTGATAATAGGTGACATATTTATGAAAATCCAAAACAAAAGTAGTAGCCTAATACACATACAGGCCTGTGGTCACCTATATTTGGGTTCACCTCATTAACATCCTTTACCATCTTACACACTTCCAGAACAGTGCAGACACTCATCTGAAGTGTCATCTAAATTTGTAGCCCCATTATTTTCTATAGTAGTAGCTAAATCTTGTGTGCACTACCAACATCAATTCTCATCAGAGATTTAGTAAAACTGGGGTCATTTTGTACAGGTCAAGTTGTTTGCACTGTCTTTTGTGACAGTGTTATGGGATTTATTTACATTTCCTTTGAACCTCTGAAAGCTACACTTTAGCAGGTGGTGAGCTACTGGTAGCTAACTGAAATGTGTGCTGAATTCTAAAGTTCCGCCGTCAGGCAAAACTGATGTGTGGTCATTGAGTAGCCTGACTGCCTCTGCTGCCATCTTTATGACAAGTAATAATGAAACACTTTTCAGCTTCACCTCCGTCTGTGTGTCTCCCATCAGAGCTCTGCACAGACAGCAGTGGAGGACAATGAGAGGATCTTTACTGAGATGATCCGCTCCATTGAGAGAAGACGCTCTGAGGTGATAGAACTGATCAGAGCTCAGGAGAAGGCTGAGGTGAGTCGGGCTGAAGGACTCCTAAAACGACTGGAACAGGAGATTGCTGAGCTGAAGAGGAGAGATGCTGAGTTGGAGCAGCTTTCACACACAGAGGATCACATCCATTTCCTCAAGGTAACAACATTAATGACAACAAATATTCCATAGGCCTGCATATGTGACCAAATCTTCGATGACCTGCACTGGAAATTAAAGTAGTTAATGAACTAAAAATTATGAATATTCAGTTGATACTTTTTACATGATTCATAAATGAACCTCACTTAGGGAGAGAGGGGGAGTGGATAGGCAGAGTTAATAATGAATAAAAGCTTTCACGTAAGCTTTGTCATTAAGTTACAGAACTGAAACTATAAATAGATTGCAATGTTTACATGCAATAAGCATGCCAAGTGAATAGTGAGCAATAAAGTCTATATGTGTGCTACATGATGAGTGATTACCTAAACACGTTGCAGTATGCACAGAATGTGTTTAACATGTAACATTTTAAAGACACACTGCCTAAAGGCGGAGTAAGTGATGTTAAGTAATCTGTAAGTGTAAGTGAAGTAAAGTAAAGTTGATAGTTGACAGTTTTATCCAAAGCAACACAGACTTGAAGTGTGGGACTCAAGAATTGAACCACCTGGAAATCAAGTTGATCGATAGTCAGTCGGGGACGTATCTGCTGCTCCACCATGCCTGTAATGTAACATGTAACATAATTTGAAACATTCAGCAAGTACCTCACCAACGTTATTCACTCTCCGTCCAACTCTCCATTCTCTAAGTAATCTTCCCCACCTCAGTCTCAGTCAACTCTGTCACCAACAGATTTATCCTATTAAGTCTGTAGCTGTTTGAGAAACACAGTCCTGACTGAATGTTGATGTGGTCCGTCTCCCCTTTTGTGTGTTTCTCTCTATAGAATGTTACTGCAGTCACTGGTGCCCCTTGCAGTACAGTTTCAACCAGCATGAGCTTCAACCAAAACATCTCTTTTGAGGCTGTGAAGGAATCTGTCTCTGCACTGAAGATGCAGCTGGAGGAGAAACTGGATGGTGTCTTCAAGCAGGAAGTAGCCAAGATCTCTGCAGCAGGTTGGAGTAATTGATACTGAACAACTGAATGAACTTACAAGACCCTGTTATGACTCAGTTCACTCAAGATTTATTCTGACTAGATATTTTTTTGTCTCTCAACAGTGACCAATATCCAGATCATTCAGTCTTTACAATGTGAGTCCACCCCCCACACAAACACAGAGTTATTATTACAGAGGCATTACTATTATTTGAATCCATGATGTGGTAGCTGTCCTTGTGCTATGGAGTGTGCTGTGGAAACCATTAGGAATGAAAACCGTATTTGCTCTTTTATTGACATGTCACATGACAGAAATGAGTTGAGGAATTTTTTAGCGGTTTATTTAAAATCTGCAGAAGCATCAGAAATATACTTGACAGTTTGTTGAACTGTAGCCCTACTGAGAACTTCCTCATATACCTGACTGGCCCTTGCATAGTGTGGTGCTTCATGGTCTTAGTTAAATATTTAGACAAGTGTATTAAATTAGCTTTAGTTTTTGTTGGTAGGTATTAAAGATGCAGTAAGTGATTTTACATGGTTTGTAAAGATAATATCTCCTGATGACCTGCTAGTTCTTCATTCTCCTGGGTCACTGTAAAAAAATGATTCACAAGCAAACAATTGGAAGCAGCCTGGCCTACACAGAGAACACATGTACAAATTCTTGTCAACATTTTTCACACAAAACAAATTTACCGTAATTTCCGGCCTATAAGCCGCTACTTTTGTCACACGTTTTGCCCCCTGCGGCTATTACGACGATGCGGCCAATTTATGGATTTTTACCGGCTGCCTGTGCCAGGCGGTCCCATCTAGATAGCTCTGCGTGTAGCTCAAACACTCCCTTCTAGTGGCGAAAACGTGACGATAGCGTCTGGTAGGCTAACTGTTAAACTAGCCTGTGTGAATGGCTGTGTGCTTGTGAAAGTTTCTGTTAAAGTTTCTCAATGTGATTTTAGGTTGATACGTTTGTACGCCTGTTAAAATGCTGGTTATGTGTTAAGAGCATTTGAAGCGTGAGCTGGTTAATATAGATGGCGTCATACCAATAATGAATGGATGAATTGTGAATGGCTGTGTGTTTAGGAGGCGAGCTGAGGGGAAATGATGAGAAGTTTGAAGGGAATCCCGTTGGCTACTGTTGAAACATTGCGGGTTTTTTTTTAACACGAACTAATTAGCTACATTGTTAGAAGTTGAAAACATTGTAACATTAACTGTCTGCGGCTTGTGAGGCGGTGCGGCCAATGCGTGTACTGTTATTGATTTTTTTTTTAAAACGGTGGGTGCGGCTTTTACGCCAGTGCGTCTTTTAGGCCGGAAATTACGGTAGTCACACTGAGGCCTAGGCTACTGCATGTCTACTTTAAATAATTAACTATGACACCTGGCTGCAGCTGAAAACAAAAAATTGTCAGCCTGCCCCCCAACGATAACAGAGTTTCTCCAGGAGGACCTGAGGCAGGGGAGACCTACCTCTCTGGCATGTTTTATTTGGTCCTTGGATCAAATAAAATGGAAGCTTTGCTGGTCAAAAGTGACTGCTTAGAAATATCAACACAAACACAAACCTAAAAAAATGTGATTTCCACCAGACTCACTGACTACACCTTTAACATATATGACACTGCCCCAGTACATGTCATACAAATTAGAGTCCATTGGGTTTAAACAACATTTGAAATGCTGAAGGTCATTGAATAAGCTGCTGAGTAAGAAATAACATTCACTTCCTCAGCTAAATTAAAACTTCCTACCAGAGGCAACTAGCCTGTCACAGGTGCTGATATCAAACATTTCCCATAAGGTGGATAAATAACACATGAACACAACTAACTTACAGTAGATGTGGTAGTAAGGTACTTATGTGCTGTTATTTAGAACCTCGGTGATACATGAGTGTCTCCTGTGTTGGTTCCCAGATACTGATCCTGAACTCCCAGTCAGAAGAACAAACAGTAAGGAGAGACTACCTCCATACAGTAAGTCTTTACTGATTGATTCTAAAAGCCTCTAGCCTTCATGTCACGAGTCTGTAGAAAATGAAAGGTAGTTTCGCTGAATCAACAGATATCACCAATTTCTTTGCACACAAGAAGCTTATTTTGTACACAAATTTGCTCAAGTCCGTGTTAGTCACCATTTCACCTTTGTACAATAATCCCCTCTGTAAAATAATCTGCTTTGTAAAATAATCCCTCACCCCCCTGACATGTTTGACATATCAAAAGATGGTCATTTAAAAGCATTGCACAGATGTCTCTTGGACTGGTCACAGTAAAAGCCCTTTCTAACATGTGCAGTTTTACTACATAACCCAACATCACTGATGTCACAAGTTTTGTGTCAGTGTGCAACTGGCATTTCAAGCTGACTGCTTGAAAGTCTACCATGGGATACCTATGAAGTAAATGTACAAGTGAAGTGCTCACTAATACACATTTGTGGAGAAATTAAAGTTTAGGGAAAAGTCCAGGGTAAATCAGCCCATAGGCCTGTAGTTCAAGGTCACTGAGGGCTGTTGTAGGAAGAAGAATGAGGAAGTTTGGTGCAACATAAACCAAATTTGTGAACTGTCAGAAAACACTAATATAACTGAATTAGTGATGTAACAAGCCAACACCGCGCCTGTAAGCAAGATTATCAAGGCGGGCCCCCTATACAACATGTGATGTCACAATGTCCATGAATACCATTAACAGGCCATTAAAGCAGGTAGAATAAATCAGATGATTGACAGAAGTAGGCTAATCGCACAACAACAAATGATGACATCTCTCTATAGATGAAGAAAAAAACGTTGGGGACGGCATATCCAGAAGATCCAGTTGACGCCCATGGACACTCTCAGTTGACAGTATGGCAAGTCCAGAGAGACGACACTATCCCATTGAGCTCCTCAGGCAGCTTTGTATCAGTTTCATTTTGGAAAATGTATGCTCTGCAGAGGCCAGTGTGTTGTATGTAATATGTTCACTTCCATATCCCACAATCCCAAATCGCAATGTAAAATACATTGCTTTTCGCTTCGCTGATTATTTAATGATCCCTGTAATATGTATGTCAATATTAATTCAAACATATTTTTGTAGTTAAATGTCTCTATAGTAGCTGATTTAGTTGGATATGCTTTAAGAGGTCATCATGGAGTGAGAGAGTGAGTCTGACTGGATCCCAGTAAATACTAAGATAGTAGTAGAAAGCTGAAAGAGTAGAAAGAGTGTTATGGAGTGGCTAGCCTACTTAGTTCTAGGTGAGGATACTATCTGACGTGAAGAAGGGCCCGGTGGGTGATCTGACTTAACAACTGCGGGGCCCTGGATTGCCACGGGCCCGTAAGCAACAGTGATCTCTGCTTATCCCTAGTTATGCCTCTGAACTGAATGGGACAAGAAATATTAAACTGAAGATGAGTTTCCTTGACCTTATTTAGCATTAACTGTCATTTTCACTATTTGGTCTGTGCTGTACCAGATTTACTCATGATTCTATGATCTAACCTGGACATTTCCTTTAAATGCAGTCTAATACAGAATTTTACAACATTTGTGAACAAATGAATCAAATGAAAGTTTTAGATAATTTCATGTATTCATGAAAAAAGGCAGTGAAAACATTGCATTTGAAATAGGCCTATATTTTTGTTCAGCATAATCTCTAGTGATGAGATTAAATCTGCACTTTATGTTACCTACTGGTTCTACTGTGATTCTGTCTGTTTCAGTGTCTGATGTCCTGGCTGTTGGTCCTGAACCAAAGACCAGAGAGGAGTTCTTACAGTGTAAGATCGACACACACACACACACACACACTTGGTTATATTTCTGTCTCACTCTCCCTCTCCCTCTTACACATACACACACAGACACACATACAGACACACACACACACACACACACTCACAGTGATCTCTCATACATGCACAAACACACATACGTCTCTCATACGCACACACACACACATACACACACACACAAACACACATACACACACACACACACACACACACAGAGGTATGTACACAAATATATGTCTATCAACACACATATACACACACACAGTGATCTCTCTTATATGCACACACACACACACACACACACAAACACACATACACACTTACACAAACACACAAGTATTTGCACAAAGGTACACGCAAGTAGGTTTGTCTAAGAACCCACACACACAGGTACACGTGGTGAATTACCTCCTTCTCTCTCACAATAACATGCACACACAGATATACACAGGTAGGTCTACCAACACACACACAGTCATCTTGGTCTCTCTCTTACACACACACACACACAAATCCCTTCACAGCACGTCATATCAGCAACAATCCCTCACACACACCTGACATAAAACAAGTTTGTTCTTTTCTCCCCTCCACCAGATTCCTGTCACTTCACACTGGATCCAAACACAGCACACAGAAACCTCCATCTGTCTGAGGGGAACAGGAGGGTGGGGTGGAGAAATGAGCTTCAGTCATATCCTGATCATCCAGAGAGATTTGATGTGTGTTATCAGGTGCTGTGTAAAGAGGGTGTGTCTGGACGCTGCTACTGGGAGGTGGAGTGGAGTGGGGGGGTTTATATATCAGTCTCATATAAAAGCATCAGCAGGAAAGGAGGAGGTTTTGAGTGTGGGTTTGGATATAATGATCAGTCCTGGAGTCTGTCCCTGTGGGGCTCCAGCTCCTTTTTCTGGCACAATAATAAACAGACTAACCTCCCTCTAGTGGCCAGCTCTAGAATAGGAGTGTATGTGGATCACAGGGCAGGAACTCTGGCCTTCTACAGCATCTCTGACACAATGACCCTCCTGCACAGAGTCCAGACCACATTCACTCACACACTTTACCCTGGGTTTTGGTTTGGCACTTCATCAGCAGTGAAGCTGCTCTGACTCCCATGCAAATAAGTGATGTTATCATCCCCCTCACACACACACAAACATTACTAGATATAATTATATCACATACACACACACACACACACACACACACACACACACACACACACACACACACACACACACACACACACACACACACACACACACGCCACACACAATTCTGGTGGCTGAATCTGTGATTCATAGAGTCTCTGGACCCCCCTCTTTTACAGCACTGTTTTAACACACACATCAGCACCCCACACATGAACTATTGGGTGATAAATGTTTAGATGAGCCCAGTGTTTCACCCCCTCTGATCCTCTCCCACAATCCATTTCCTCTTCCTCCTGCTCCCCCCAACCCTCCTTCCCCTCCCACAGGGGTTCAGGGATTTAGGCCCTCTGGGATTGGACTCATGACTGATGGTTGTGTTAACTAGTACTAATTGTGTATGAATGTCATACTATGAAACTGTTCCTCAGACAATGGAATGATGCAAAATGAAAAATACTGCACTACAATGTAATAAATGTAATACCTTGTTACAGTGTATGTTGCATAACACCTGGACATTTTAATAATATGTTGAGAAGTATATGTTGAGAAGTAAATAAAATCATCTTGAACACAGTTGGTTTTGTGTGTTCTGTAAGTCCATGGGAAACGGCACTTCTTACTCCCCATCATGAACGTGTCTTTGTTCATATGCTATCTCTGGTCCAGCTATCCTCCTCTGACAGGCTTCCTCTGGTCTCTGTAGAATGCTGACAATCAGAAAACTCTAGATCAATCCATCAGAACTCAGATCAGAATCTTAAAATCATCACTTTTTAAAAGAGCAGAGATTCACTCTAAGTGATTAATAGATGAATCTTAAGTGTATGTCTAAATATATGCCAGGCTCATTTTAGGGGCACGAGTCTAAGCAAAGCAATGATATCAGAAAAAGAATAATGATTTATGTTGGTGATAATGCAATAATTCATCTTGTGTGGGTTTCTGTTCAAAGTCTATTGGGACAGTTATCTTCTAGCACATAAGATTTTTAAGGACATTAAGAATAGTTATAATAGGACATTCTTGTACATATCATTAATGGTGTAGCTCCAGTCCCAGTACATGACCAGGCAGGGACATCTACAGTGGAGTGAAAACAGCACAACCTGAGATCTGTTACATGATCAATGGTAGAGAGATAATTAAGTAATTAACACATAATTCATCCAAAATACAAAAACTGTTAAAAATAATATTCGCTCATGCACACACACACACACACACATACTCTTGGCTGGTATGGCTGGGATCTCCATCAGGACTACTGCTGACAGGACTCACACCTTACTCTATACCACACTTGTCAAACTCAAGGCCCGTGCGCCAAATCCGACCAGCGATGTAATTCTATTTGGCTTCCCAGTTAAAATCCAATGTCTATCAGAGCTGGCTCGCTGGCATTTCACATGCACCGTTAATACTGCAAGTACCACAATGCACTGCTGCTGCACTTGTATTACGTCAGTCGAGGCCCACAGGAGAGTATGCTTTGAATGCTGTTCAAAATAAATCTTATTGCAGTAGGGATGCACTGATATCAGTCCTGATATAAAAAAAATACTTGGATCAGGTATTGGAAAAATGATCTCATCCATGGGCCAATCCGTTTCCGAAACTTAATGACAGCAACAACCCCGCTACACTACTGTGCACTCAGCTGGCATGTAGAGACATGGTATAAGCATGTCAGCTAGGTGCAGATGTAAGATATGAACACACAGATTTTCTGTACCTATTATAAGTAATAAAATTATCATAAAGTTAAGGTCATGTACTGTACGTTTTAATGAAAAACCTGCATATATTTAACCTGAATGGTTCCTGTTGGCGAACTTAGCTCATGTTGAGTCTGCTTGTCAGTAATGTAACAGCCTAAGGTTACTCACCAAAATGATAAAAAAAATTGCATATTGCAAGACACATCTCTCCTATAATCCAATGCAAATGCCATTAGAATATATAACTGTTCTCATGAGTGTATTCATCTGGCATTATAATGTTATCATATAAGCTTTTACAAGTTGAAGTGTCATGAAGCCTTAAAAGCTTCTTTGGGAAACACAACACTTTAATTATTGTCTGTAATGGTGCCTTATTGATTTTCATGAGCAATCATGAGTTCATCTCACTTCACTTAGAGTATGCATTGAGCGCTTCTAACTTTACATTATTTGGCATGAGGAACTGGATATACAGAAGGTCAATTGTTTGCTTATTTGATAACATTTTAATGCCTTATTAGAACAGTCATTAGAATATATAAACAGTCATTTGTCACGGGGCTGACAGAATGGACCAACATAGCGTCAAGTTGCAGATTGTCTTTATTGAAGGATTGGGGAAAGGGGAAGTGAAAGAGAGCTCCGAGAGTGCGCCCTCGGCGCGGGGATGCAGGAGCCGCGCTGAGCAGAGAAGAGCTGGCAGAGGATCTCGTGGTCAGACAGGCGTCGGGTCAGGTTACCGGGGCTGAGGAGTAGAGCGTTGGTCGGGGACGGGCGAGTCGAAAACCGGGGCAGGAGACCAGGTGAGCGTCACAGGCAGGCGGCGGATCAGTAGCCGGGGCTGGAACGCAGAGCGTTAGTCAAAGACAGATCACGGGTCGGAATCCAGGACTGGCGAGCAGAGCGTAGGTCGTGGGCAGGCAATAGGTCGGTAACCAGGGGCAGAGACACAGAGGCGTAGGTCACAGGCGATCCGGAACGATAGGGAACAGCCAGTGAAAGCAGGTGAAGATCAACCCAGTGATTAGCGGGGAATGAGGAAATGAGAGAGCGTGATTGAATGTCAATTGAGCTTGTTAACGGTGGAAACAGGAGGAAACGGGAGGAAACAGAGAAAGACAGGACAGGGTGGTGACAGTCATTATTACTTATAAGGCTTTATGAATGCATTATAAGCCTTTACGAATATGTTTAGAATGCTTTATGAATACTGGGTTTATAGAAAGTGTTACCAAAATGTAGCAGGTGGAATTACCTCCTACTTCGCGATTCCCTTGGGATCTGCCTCGATTGGTGGAGTGATTTCACTTAATTACCGGGGCGGACTTTTATTTTACTATAATTAGACTGGAACGAGTCGCTAGTCGCTTTCCATTGCTTTCTGCTTCACTTCCGGCTGATCAGGGGTTGAGTTGGTGGCAAGGGGTATACACTGGCCGGTGCCTCTTCGCAAACAAGTGGTTGTGCTCACACTGTTTTTCCTGCCGCCATTGCTCCTGGCTCCACTTATTGCTGTGGCCTAAGGCATCTCACATCTAAGTTGCCGCGACGTTTAGCTTTCTCGCGCCATTGCTGGTTCCGAGCAAGATCCAGGCACGCAGCACCCACTCGGATGGCGGCAAGCGTTCAGGGCAACTCCACGCCACCCCAGGCTGCTGTTCTGTTGTGAGTCAGACTGTAGCCCCATTTGGTTTGCTGCTTCTCGTTGAGGCGGACCAATCGTACGGCCCTTTGGCTGGATCCGGTCGACGCCAGAACCTCGTTAACTTATGCATGGGTTGGTTGTATGACGGCGCATCACACTGCATGTCCATTTCTGCTTGTGTTGAGTTTGGTTATTTTGTGGCACTGTCTGTCTATTTTTGTTTGTCATTTTGGTTATATCGTGGGGCTGCATAAGTGGCAATGTGCATGCCTCTTTTTCTCTTGATGGTTGTGTTGTTTTTGGGTTGATGTACTGATTTCATTATTATATTTCTTTTTCTTTTTTTTGTTTATTGTTTGGTTGGCCTGATTAGGTATGCAGAGGTTAATTCCTCCGACTGCAGCATCATAACTGCATTGGGGGAATTAATTTCATTAGTCCTGGTGGGTCCTTGTCTGTTTGTCGTCTTTCTTGTTTAATGCATTGCGGTGTATGAGTGTGTGTGTGTGTGTGTGTGTGTGTGTGTGTGTGTGTGTGTGTGTGTGTGTGTGTGTGTGTGTGTGTGTGTGTGTGTAGGAGTTGGTGATTCATTCTGTCAACCAGGGTGGCTGCACCCCTACAGCAAGCTGGAGTGCCCTGCAAGCAGCGTTGCACAGCTAAGCTAAGTAGTTGTACTGTGCCAGTGATGATATATTGACTTATGGTATACACTGTGCTCAGTCCTGTGTTCAAACCCCCCTTCCCCTCATATTTTTGAACAGGTGCCTAGGGTTATCAGCGGACAGATCTTGTGGTGGTGGACCCCTCCTCACTTTTCTTGTTGTGCCGCACGACGGGTGTCATTTTATTTTTCTTTGTGTGTGTTGTATTTTGTTACTTCTTCACGAGTGGTGTGTCTTCTGGGACGTCCTCTTTTCCTGCCCTGTCCGCCCTGGTAAGCCTTAATCCCTCCCTCATTTACTTCAATATTTGCACAGGCCATCAATGATCAGTGTAGCTACCTGTTTGTACTTGTGTGGGTGCTGCAGCTGCCCTGAGTAGTCTTCCTTTTCTGTTTTCTTGTTTTTGATTTATATTTGGGAAAAGGGTGGGGAACCCCCAAGTGTGTGTGGATGTGAAGTGTTGTGGTCGTCCAGAACCTGTTGTATGATTGATTATTTTAAAACAATAACGGAAAAAAAGAAATGATTTAATAAATTGACTTTTGTGGAACTCTCGTCTCTTCCTTAAAGTGTGTACGAACCTGGGTGTCTATTGAGCTTAAGGGGTTAGTAGTTGGCCTGAGGTGAACCCCCCCCCTCAGGTGGCGTAGTCGACTTACAAATTGCCGGTCCTCTGCCACATTTTGGCGTAGTCGGCAGGATCACACTTTTTGTAGGCAGAGACGTGAGATTTGTATTTTTTTTGTGTTTTGTTTGTGAACTGTTGAGAGCGCAAACGAAATATTGGGGGTGCAGTGACTTGTGTGTTTTTTTTTGGTGCAGCAACAGAACAGCAGCCTGAAGAACATCAACCCTTGGCTTTTAGTCCGTATACGTTTGCTCACAGTCATCTAAATTGTAGGTCTTTTTGCGTCGCTGGTATGGAAGAAGAAATACAACAGCTCAGAGAGATGATACAGCAACTGAGGGCGGACAATGAGCAGTTGCGGCAGGAGCGGGCTGCCCGTCAGGTGAGTGACTCTGCAGGTCTATCCACAGGTACTGTGGAGAATGCTCAACCAAACCCAGGAGTCGGAAGTGGCGCTGCAGCCCCGGAACGATTGGTGGTGATCCCTCGAGACCGTAAGTGCCCAATGTTTTGTGGCAAGACGGGTTTAAGTGTTTTAGAGTGGATTGAAGAAGTCCGGGCCTGTATGCGTGCTCGCCATCTAGCGGTTAGTGACCAGGCATTGTTCATTTTTGATCACTTAGAGGGAGAAGCGAAGGAAGAAATCAAATACCGTCCCAGAGCAGAGAGAACGGACCCAGAAAAGATTTTCAGTGTCTTAAAAGATTTGTATGGTTGTACCCAGTCATATATGACCCTTCAGCAAGCATTCTTTTCTAGGCAACAGCAAGAAGGGGAAACTTTGCATGAGTTTTCATTAGCCTTAATGGCTTTAATGGAACAGGTTAAGCAAAGGGCCCCTGATAGTATGACGAATGCAGACATCCTTCTCCGCGATCAATTTGTGGAGCATGTCCTGGACAGTGCGCTCCGACGGGAGCTGAAACAATTTATTCGCCGTCAGCCACAAGCCACTCTACTTGAGGTACGCAGTGAAGCCATCACATGGGAGCGAGAGGGGTTTCCTGGTGGCGCTAGAGGGCGTAGCTTTTCTGTCCCCTCTGCATACGGTATACAGTATAGGGTCCAAAGCCACCCCCATTCCGTTACTCAAGGCCATTCACGGCCAGTGACTCAAACATCTTCTCAAAGTAGTGAGTTGGGTGAGGTGATGAATTTATTGAAACAGCAACAGGAGCAGCTGAATCAACTCACTCAAACAGTGACCGCCCTGCAGAATCCTTCTTTTTCTAATAGACCCTCGCGCAGTGGCCCTTTGATATGCAGGCGATGCCAGCAGCCAGGTCATTTTGCCAGGGAATGTGATGGAGAGCGAGTGCCTTTTCGTCCTAGGGCCAATTCGTACTCGAGTGAGTCCTCTGGTGTTGCACGGCCCTCTCAGCAACCCCACCGACAGGGAAACTGAAGCCCACTGAGCCGCCGAGCCAAAGCTCAGTTGGGGTGTCTTCAGGCTCAACAGGCCACAATCTATCTAGGCTTATGTCATCTTGCCCCCACATTGACGTGTCCATAGGAGGGGTCAATGTCCCATGTCTTTTAGACACTGGATCAATGGTGTCTACAGTAACTGAAGGTTTTTTTTTACAACAGTTTGAGCCGTGGGGCCAAGCGCGTCTGCAGGCTTGCCATTGGCTCCAGCTGAAGGCTGCTAATGGCCTTGCCATCCCTTACATTGGTTATTTGGAATTGGATGTGGCTCTTTGCGGAAAGGTCATCCCCCATTGTGGTATTTTGGTCGTGAAGGACCCGCCTGGGGGCCCAGTCACTATCCCGGGAGTCCTTGGGATGAATGTCATTAGCCGATGTTATCATGAACTGTTTGGCACCCATGGCTCCTCCTTGTTCGACTCGCCTCTAGTTGCCCAAGCTCCAGGCCCTGTCATTGAGGCCCTGCAGCGTTGCCACCGGGGAGAAGTGCAGGACCCCTTGGCATATAATGGCCTGGCACGGGCCCGGGGCACGCGGGCTCTACGCATTGCAGGTGGTACCATGAAATTTGTTGCCAGTACTTGCTCTGAACAATTGGCTGGCCAGACTGCACTTTTTGAACCCCCAGAGTCTGGATTGCCTGTAGGATTACTGGCATCACCCTGCCTTGTCCAGGTTACGCGGGGCACCGCGTATGTCCCAGTGGTCAATGTCGGAGTGACTGATGTTCTTCTTTACCCACGGACTAGTCTGGGCTCGCTTAGCAGTGCCCAGATTGTCAGCTTGCCTGCGGGAGTTTCCGAAGTGAGGCCGACCATCGCCACCATGTCATCCCAGACTGCGACCACTTCCATATGGGACAGGATTGAGGCAGTGGATTTGTCGGCGCTATCTGCAGTAGAACGGGGTGACGTGAAGGGCTTGTTACAGAAGTATGCTTCTGTGTTCTCGGCCCATGAGGGTGACTTGGGCTGTACCAGCCTGATCGCACATGACATCCCCTTGTTGGATGACATACCTGTTCGGCAGCGGTATCGCCGCATTCCACCGTCAGAGTATGACGTAGTGAAAGCCCACATCAATCAACTCCTCGAGGCTCAGGTAGTAAGGGAGAGTAGCAGCCCATACGCCTCCCCCATTGTCCTTGTTAAGAAGAAGGACGGCAGCCTTCGCATGTGCGTCGACTATCGTTTGCTGAATAGCAAGACGCGTAAAGATGCATTCCCCTTGCCTCGTATTGAGGAGAGCTTGGATGCACTGGCAGGGGCCCGTTGGTTTTCTACACTCGATCTTGCCAGTGGATATAACCAAGTTCCCGTCGCAGAAAAAGACAAGCCCAAAACCGCATTCTGTACGCCATTTGGACTGTTTGAATGGAACAGGATGCCATTTGGTTTGTGTAATGCTCCAAGCACATTTCAGCGATTGATGCAAAGAATGTTTGGGGATCAGCAGTACCAGTCATTACTTCTGTATTTGGATGATATTGTGGTCTTTTCTTCCTCTGTTGCCCAACATTTAGAGCGGCTTGAGGTTGTTCTCAGTCGGCTCCATACAGAGGGCCTGAAGGCCAAATTGGAAAAATGTGCCTTTTTTCGGGAGAAGGTGGGTTATTTAGGACACGTCATTTCCAACCAGGGTGTGTCTACTGACCCTGCCAAAGTGGAAGCCGTGGCTAACTGGCAGCGCCCCCGGTGTGTTACTGAGCTACGGTCATTTTTGGGCTTTGCCAGTTATTATCGGCGTTTCGTCGAAGGCTTTGCCAAACTGGCCAGCCCCCTGCACAAACTGGTGGCAGATCTCTCAGGCACGAAATCTAGGAAGGTGCGTAGTAGTCTTGATGCTGCCTGGACACGTCAGTGTGAGGAGAGTTTTGAGGCCTTGAAGGCACGGTTGGTGTCCTCTCCAGTGCTAGCATATGCGGACTTCTCTCAACCTTTTATTTTGGAGGTGGACGCCAGTTTTAGCGGCCTTGGGGCTGTTCTTTCGCAGGAACAGGAAGGTAGGGTGCGGCCCGTAGCTTATGCCAGCAGAGGGTTACGGCCCACTGAGCGCAACATGACCAACTATAGCTCCATGAAGTTGGAGTTTCTTGCGCTCAAGTGGGCCATGACCGAGAAATTTCGGGAATACCTCCTGGGGCATAAGTGCATTGTTTTCACTGACAACAACCCACTTAGCTATATCCACTCTGCTAAGCTAGGGGCTACAGAGCATCGCTGGGTGGCACAGCTGGCTGTTTTTGACTTTGAGGTCAAATACCGCTCGGGTCGGAGCAACAGGAATGCTGATGCACTTTCTCGGCAATATACATCTAGTGCTGGTTTGAGAGAACATGCCCTTCCGGGTACCTTAGTTCCGGAGTACATTCAACAGGCCCCTACTCCTAATGCTCTGACAATGGCTACCCAATCAGTGGTCTCTGTCCTCCCACGTCACTCCCCCACAGATATCAAGTCTATGCAAGAGACAGATCCCCTCCTGAAGGACTTGCTGGTCTTTTGGAAGAGACGAGCTCAGCCTAGTCCCGAGGAGCGGCGGTTGCTCCCCAAACGAGTTGTAGCACTCGTACGGCAGTGGGACCGCTTAGTGGACAAAAAGGGGGTGTTGTACCGCCGAGTTCTTCGTCCTGATGGGGGGGAGGAAGTCTTGCAGCTCCTTCTGCCTGCAACCCTACAGCAGGAGGTCATGAAACGCTTACATCAGGATCATGGCCACCAAGGTGTTGAGCGCACTACGGAACTGGTACGTCAGCGCTGTTATTGGCCAGGTATGGCGACAGATGTCCGGCAGTGGTGTCGGTCATGTGATCGCTGCCAAGTGGCCAAGGACTCGGGTTCGACTCCACATAGTTTCATGGGTCATTTGCTAGCATCCAGGCCCAATGAAATTGTAGCTATTGATTTCACCCAGTTGGAGCCAGCCCAGAATGGAATGGAAAATGCTCTTGTAATGACTGACGTTTTTAGTAAATACACTCAGGTAGTGCCAACCCGAGACCAGCGCGCTGGCACGGTGGCTCAGGTACTATTGAACGAATGGTTTTACCGTTTCGGGGTTCCTGGTCGCATCCATTCTGATCAGGGTCGGAGCTTCGAAAGTAGCTTGATCCAGCAACTGTGTGCCCTGTATGGGGTTTCGAAGTCTCGCACGACCCCGTACCACCCGGCTGGTAACGGACAGTGCGAGCGTTTTAATAGAACACTTCACAATCTTTTGCGCACATTGCCAGTGACGCGGAAGCGTGACTGGACCGCCTGTCTGCCGCAAGTCCTGTACTGTTATAACACCACCCCTCACCAGGCCACTGGAGAGTCCCCCTTTCTTTTGATGTTTGGACGGGAACCCAACCTGCCGGTGGACTTTCTTCTGGGTAGGGTACAAGATTTTGTACCTGGAACAGTACATGATTGGATGATCGAGCATCAGACAAGATTAAGGCTTGCTTTTGAGGGTGCAAGAGACCGCCTGGCAGAGGCTGCTAACCGCCGGAAGGAGCGGTATGACAAACGAGTCCATGAAGCTCCATTGCAGGTTGGGCAATTGGTCTATCTCCGGGACCATAGTGCCCGTGGGCGACATAAGATTCATGATATTTGGAGTTCGGTGGTATACCAGGTACTTACGACACCAAGCCCGGGTGGAGCCGTCTATACAGTCGCTCCACGGGACAACCCACAAAAGACGCGGACTGTTCATAGGGATTTGTTGAAGGCACAAATTCCTTCCACTTTTTTAGCCCCGTCAGATGGGGACCCTCCAGCCTCAGTTGCTGCTAGACCCGAGGATGACCCTCCTGGTGAGGAGGACATTGTACTTTTGTCCACCGGGGTAGCTTCACTTCACCCTGCGCCAGACCTTAATGTCAGTCGCCTCATAACGCCCCCGGGGCCTTCCACATCGGCAGTGGTATCTAGGTTAAACCCATCCGCAGTCGAGAGTACGGCAGTGTTGCGTGCCCCTGAGTCCCCTACCGGGGCACCACCGGGGTTGCGGCGGACAACTCGATCTACGGCAGGTCATCATTCTAATGTCCACCATCTTCCTAGGCCTGTAGTGACCCAGACAGGAGAGCAAGTTTCTCCTGCCTCAACAACTAGCGCCCTTGTGTGAACGTTGGCCCGTTGCTTGGCATCATCGTCGGGGCGACGACTTAAAAAGGGGGGTAGAATGTAGCAGGTGGAATTACCTCCTACTTCGCGATTCCCTTGGGATCTGCCTCGATTGGTGGAGTGATTTCACTTAATTACCGGGGCGGACTTTTATTTTACTATAATTAGACTGGAACGAGTCGCTAGTCGCTTTCCATTGCTTTCTGCTTCACTTCCGGCTGATCAGGGGTTGAGTTGGTGGCAAGGGGTATACACTGGCCGGTGCCTCTTCGCAAACAAGTGGTTGTGCTCACACTGTTTTTCCTGCCGCCATTGCTCCTGGCTCCACTTATTGCTGTGGCCTAAGGCATCTCACATCTAAGTTGCCGCGACGTTTAGCTTTCTCGCGCCATTGCTGGTTCCGAGCAAGATCCAGGCACGCAGCACCCACTCGGATGGCGGCAAGCGTTCAGGGCAACTCCACGCCACCCCAGGCTGCTGTTCTGTTGTGAGTCAGACTGTAGCCCCATTTGGTTTGCTGCTTCTCGTTGAGGCGGACCAATCGTACGGCCCTTTGGCTGGATCCGATCGACGCCAGAACCTCGTTAACTTATGCATGGGTTGGTTGTATGACGGCGCATCACACTGCATGTCCATTTCTGCTTGTGTTGAGTTTGGTTATTTTGTGGCACTGTCTGTCTATTTTTGTTTGTCATTTTGGTTATATCGTGGGGCTGCATAAGTGGCAATGTGCATGCCTCTTTTTCTCTTGATGGTTGTGTTGTTTTTGGGTTGATGTACTGATTTCATTATTATATTTCTTTTTCTTTTTTTTTGTTTATTGTTTGGTTGGCCTGATTAGGTATGCAGAGGTTAATTCCTCCGACTGCAGCATCATAACTGCATTGGGGGAATTAATTTCATTAGTCCTGGTGGGTCCTTGTCTGTTTGTCGTCTTTCTTGTTTAATGCATTGCGGTGTATGAGTGTGTGTGTGTGTGTGTGTGTGTGTGTGTGTGTGTGTGTGTGTGTGTGTGTGTGTGTGTGTGTGTGTGTGTGTGTGTGTGGGTGTTGGTGATTCATTCTGTCAACCAGGGTGGCTGCACCCCTACAGCAAGCTGGAGTGCCCTGCAAGCAGCGTTGCACAGCTAAGCTAAGTAGTTGTACTGTGCCAGTGATGATATATTGACTTATGGTATACACTGTGCTCAGTCCTGTGTTCAAACCCCCCTTCCCCTCATATTTTTGAACAGGTGCCTAGGGTTATCAGCGGACAGATCTTGTGGTGGTGGACCCCTCCTCACTTTTCTTGTTGTGCCGCACGACGGGTGTCATTTTATTTTTCTTTGTGTGTGTTGTATTTTGTTACTTCTTCACGAGTGGTGTGTCTTCTGGGACGTCCTCTTTTCCTGCCCTGTCCGCCCTGGTAAGCCTTAATCCCTCCCTCATTTACTTCAATATTTGCACAGGCCATCAATGATCAGTGTAGCTACCTGTTTGTACTTGTGTGGGTGCTGCAGCTGCCCTGAGTAGTCTTCCTTTTCTGTTTTCTTGTTTTTGATTTATATTTGGGAAAAGGGTGGGGAACCCCCAAGTGTGTGTGGATGTGAAGTGTTGTGGTCGTCCAGAACCTGTTGTATGATTGATTATTTTAAAACAATAACGGAAAAAAAGAAATGATTTAATAAATTGACTTTTGTGGAACTCTCGTCTCTTCCTTAAAGTGTGTACGAACCTGGGTGTCTATTGAGCTTAAGGGGTTAGTAGTTGGCCTGAGGTGAACCCCCCCCTCAGGTGGCGTAGTCGACTTACAAATTGCCGGTCCTCTGCCACAAAAATATGAATGGTGGGTTCTAATAAAGAATTTAAATGTAAGTGTGTTTGTTTCCCACTGGGGGTTCTAAACATAAATATATATATCCCTCTTTTTCCCCAGTGCCTTTACTCCCCTTATACACAAAACAGACAAAACTTACAGACAAAACTTGCAAAACCAGTTTGATGTGCCGTGACTGAAACGTGACAGAGGTACAGCATGCTGAAAGACCGCTTTTATCAGAACACAAAAATGCCATTCCTATGTCCCCACACCCCAGCATGCCTCTCTCTCTCTCTCTCTCTCTCTCTCTCTCTCTCTCTCTCTCTCTCTCTCTCTCTCTTTCTCTCTCTGATTACTGTCAAATCCAAACCCCACTGGTCTGTTCATACTGGATGAGCAGTGAGGCTTTAACACCATATGGGATGATATTTGAAACACCACATATAAACTGCACCAACACATAGATTTAGTTTTGTTATGAGTCTAAAGTTTTTGTCATAAATGTGAATCTGATCCAACCTCATTCTCCCGTCTCTCACTCAGACACAGTTATCTGATTGTGACATGCCCCATCTCCAGACTACCTTATCTATCATCTTCCTCAGTTCTGACCAAGTGAAAATGAAGTCTCACACTGTTTCAGCTTCATAGTGTGTGCGTGTGTGTGTGTGTGTGTGTGTGTGTATGTGTGTGTATGTGTGTGTTGTGTGTGTGTGTGTGTGTGTGTGTGTGTGTGTGTGTGTGTATTTGTGTGTGTGTATGTGTGTATTGTGTGTGTGTGTGTGTGTGTGTGTGTGTGTGTGTGTGTGTGTGTTTGTGTGTGTGTGTGTGTGTGTGTGTATGTGTGTGTGTGTGAAAGGAGTCTACAGCTGCCCGCTGTGCAAACACACCTTCACTCCCAGACCTGTCCTCTTCAAAAACCCTCTGATTGCTGAAATAGTGGAGAAATTTCAGAAGACTAGAATGCAAGCTGCAGCTCCTGCTCACTGTTATACTGAACCTGGAGATGTGGAGTGTGAACACTCAGAGCTGTTAAGTCTTGTCTGGAGTGTCTGATGTCTTACTGTGAAACTCACTTCAAAGTTCACAATGACCTTAACCAAAGTAGAAAACACACAGTGATTGATGCTACAGGTCAGCTACAGCAGAGGATCTGCTCCCACCATAATAAGATTTTAGAAATATTTTGTCATACTGATCAGAGTTGTATCTGCTTTCTGTGCACAACGGATGAACATAAAGGCCATGACACAGTCACAGCAGAATGGACTGATAAACAGATCAGTACTCGAGCAGTCCAATAATACACAGAAAAGTCTTCATATTTATGCAAAGATCATTGTAGGTCTACTTCTGAAAATCTACTGAATGTCAGTGTCCCAAATAGAAAACAAATGATTAGGGATCATTAGAGGAGTATGTTAAACTCTCATCAGCTGAGAGTGGAAATGGAAATAGGGTGTTGTGGCCGACATATTTCTACCACATTTCTACCAAACATACTGGAAATATGGTGTTTTACATACAGGCCTAAAATAAAGGAAATGCTTTTTTTCATTTATTTTGCAAGAGGCTTTCCTGTTAATGATGAAATGATTTGATGGTGACAGAGACAGAGGTTGCCTGGTAAGGTGTGCCTGCAAAAATTCTACACTCTCTCTTTCTCGCTCCCCCGTGTTAACATTACTCACTTTTGTGATGTTGCCACTTGTTCTGACCGCATCTCCCACTTGTAAATGAAATTTGCACAATCACATGACTTTTTATATCACTCGCGGGCATCCAGGAACCACTATCTCAATACGTGAGACTCCTGGAGCCTTTGGGAAAATTGAGATGTTTGCCATAGCAACATTTGCCTGAATTTTGCCGCATTTACAATAGCCTATTTTTAGCTGACGAGGCTGTGGAATACGGGACTGGAGCTGTTCCTGACGGGACAAATCAAAATCACCCATAATTAAGGATGTCCCAGACAATTCAGGACAGTTGGCAACCCTACACTGATATCACATGTTTTGTGGCTGTGTATTCTGGCATGCTGACTGCTGGAAAATCCACCAGAGTGGTTACCTGTGAACTGAATGTAAAGGTGAACTGCTCAGTAATACAGAGTCTTGGGAACCACATTTGTGAACAAACAAACCTTTTTAAGAGCATAGATCTTTCTCTTAAATCCTTAGGAGATGTTGGTGAACATGTTGTATTCGTAGTGTAGTTTTTTTTTCTTTTTTTCTTTTTTTATCTCTACCCTTTGTTGCACTTCATGTTACAGTAACAGTTTTTACTGGTTCTACTGTGAATCTTTATGTTTCAGTTCCAGTGTCTGATATCCAGGCTGTTTGTCCTGAACCAGTGACCAGAGAAGAGTTTTTTCAGAGTAAGCTGGACACACACACACACACATACGAATGCACGCACACACACACAAACACACACACACACACACACACACACTCACTCACACTCAATGATGCACCCCCCCCACTTTCATCTTAATCTCGCCGTTTCTGTGATTTGGAAAGATCGAAAAAAATGAGGCTTCATTAAATTAAACTGTTCATGACAATGCACTTGAAAAAAAAATGTATGTTTAATTTTTCAAATACTATTTACTATGTGCGCTACAGTGTGGTTGGTCTCAACAGTACAGCTGCATGTCCCTGTGTTATCTTATCATTATTACTGTTTTGTGCTACAAAAGATTTCCACTAGATGGCGTCACTAGGCCTAGTGTTGATATCCAAATTGGTAGTTTGTAAAGATTTAATTTTTCTCAGAGGCTATCCTCTACTCAAACTAAATTATTGCTACATATTAATCTGCATTAATCTTGCCACTTATAGGCCTAACCTAACTTTCCTATCTTCTTATTTCGGATGGGAAACATAAAATTTAAGCATTAACTAGCCAGTGGGCTACATTGGATGGTGTCACTAACTAGCCCATATATTAGCTGGTATTATTTTTCATGATATTCTATGCATATAGGCATATGGGTCCATACAATAGGCTGGTCGAAGCCCATGTCACATTGAGCCTCATATCTCTACTTTGACCCGTCTGATGCAATAAGGAAGCTGAACAAGAAAAAAACAAACGAAAGAGAAAGTCCAATGTTAAAAGAGTTCTTGAGGTGTGAAGCGTTTCAAAAACATGGCAGAGGCAATTTCAAGTAATCAGGACCTTTTTATGTGTCCAGTTTGTTTGGATCTACTGAAGGATCCTGTGACTCTTCCCTGTGGGCACAATTACTGCACGGACTGCATTAAGAACTGCTGGGATCGGGAAGATCATAAGGGAGATTACAGCTGCCCACAGTGTAGACAGACGTTCTCTCCGAGACCCGTTTTAAACAAAAATAATGTTGTTGCTGAGCTTGTGGAACAAATCAGGAGGACAAGAATTCAAGCTGCCCATCCTGCTCAATGTATTGCTGCACCTGGAGATGTGGAGTGCGACGTCTGTACCGGGAGAAAACTAAAAGCTGTGAAGTCCTGTCTGGAGTGTCTGGTGTCTTACTGTGATACTCACATCAAAGTTCACAATGAAGCACAATCAAGAAAACACTCAGTGATTGATGCTACAGGGCAGCTACAGGAGAGGATCTGCTCACGTCATAACAAGGTGTTTGAAATATTCTGTCGTACTGATCAGACTTGTATCTGCTATCTGTGCATGATGGACAAACATAAAGGCCATGACACAGTAACCGCTGTGCAAGAACGGACTGATAAACAGGTGAGTACTGAAGCTCCCCTTTTTCAGAAGTCAATATTAGAATCTGTCTATATAATTACCAAAACACTGTAGGCTAGAAAACCCATTGATCATCAGCAGAATGTCTCTCCTATACGAAGAGACAAACCAGGAAATCATATTAGGTGCAAATATTGACAAGCAACATCAACTTGAGTGGACGCATATAAAAGGTACATTTTTTACAGGCTCTGTGGCAGTTTCTTAGTCATTGTGCTCTTGCTGAAAAGGATGGACAAATTAATAAATGTAGTAAACCATATCTGTTTATCATGAACAGAAACAGTTGAGTCAGACCCAGAAGAGATTCCAGCAGAGAATCCAGGACAGAGAAAAGGAGCTTCAGGAGCTGAGGAAGGCTGTGGAGACTCTCAAGGTGAGGACTGAGAAAACTAGAGCTGGCTGATGAAATATTATTGTAATTATTATGGCAGTTGTGTTGGAGTGTTATTCATATATTGATGCTAATGTTGTGTTGAAATGCTATTACAAGATCACAACATGTATGATGTCACTTGCCAAAACATACTCTATTCTGTTGATTAATGATGAACTTGTACTTCATTTCTGATGAATAATGGAGATGTGTAAACAAACAGATTAGTAATTAGGCTTTTATAAGAGAAATGTTGGATTCCTCAGAGGAGGAGTAGGAAGGGTCAAAACTAGCAGCATTAAAGGAGAACTCTGGCGCATCACAGCAGATTTTATATTCAAAAATGAATCCAATTTTGCCCCATTAGCTTGAAGTCCTAATGGTATTAAACATAGCAGACGAGCTCACTCGTTTCTGAACGGATGTTCTTCTTTTTTGTACTGAGTGAAAGTATGTGACACCTTCTAACAGAGCTATACGATTATTGTTCCAGAGTTCTGCTTTGAGTTCTGATTCCATCCCTGGGTTCTGAAGCTATACCTTATAATAGTTATGCTTTAGACTACAATGTAAAGGAAATGCTGGATTTTCAGGGATGAAAAGAGTCAACAGTGTACAGTACAGTACTGCAGTACTACATTAAGTACATAACCACTGGCCTCATGAAACCCTTTCCAGCTTCACCTCCCTCTGTGTGTCTCCTGTCCTCCTCTCTGTTCGTCTCCTATCAGAACTCTGCACAGACAGCAGTGGAGGACACTGAGAGGACGTTTAGTGAGATGATCCGCTCCATTGAGAGAAGATGCTCTGAGGTAAAAGAGATGATCAGAGCTCAGGAGAAGGCTGAAGTTAGTTGGGCTGAAGGAGTCCTGAAGAGACTGGAGCAGGAGATTGTGGAGCTGAAGAGGAGAGATGCTGAGCTGGAGCAGCTTTCACACACAGAGGATCACATCCATTTCCTCAAGGTAACACGTATGACATATAGGCCATATTTTACCAAATCATTTGCATGATAACCTGGACTGCATTTCCAGGAAATTAAGTATCAGCAGAGTATTCAGTTGATAACTTTCTGTCCAACATATGACTCACAAATGACCCACATTTAGAAAGAGTCTAAGAGAGGATAGGCAGACTTATTAAAATAAGATAAAATTAATGATATTTGCCTGGTGAGTTAGTCTTAAGTATGAAATAAGACAGTCTTTATGTGTGTCTAGCACAATATTGTATGTATAGTATATACCTGACGTGTATCTAAACACATTAAACACACAATACTTAAAGGCAGGGTAAGTAATTTTGGCGATTTCAGGTAACACAATTTGTAACAATCGTCTCATTCATTCATTCATCTCCAACTCTCCATTTTGTGAGTGTTATAAATCCTGGTGTACTTCCCCACCTCTGGTTCAAACATTAACAAAACACTGAGTGGAGTCTTTCAGAGAACACTAAAGGGAGGGGGGGGATACAGAACCTCTCTAATGGGTCTTGATTGGTTCAAAATGATATGTGGTACTTTGGACAAATGCTTTGAACATCATTCAACATTTCTCACCCGCACCATTTATTACACACTAAACCAACAGATTTAACCCAATAAGTCTGTAGCTGTTTGAGAAACTCGGCCTTAACTGAATGTTGATGTGTCTCCCCTTTTCTGTGTTTTTCAAAATAGAATGTTAAAGCAGTCACTGGTGCTCTTTGCAGTACAGTTTCAACCAGCATGACCTTCAACCAAAACATCTCTTTTGGGGCTGTTAAGAAATCTATTTCTGCACTGAAGATGCAGCTGGAGGAGAAACTGGATGGGAAGGAAGTAGCCAAGTTCTCTGCAGCAGGTTGGAGTAATTGACAATGAACAACTGAATTAACTTACAAGACCCTGTTATGACTCAGTTCACTAAGGATTTATTCTGACTAAATATATATATATTTTTTTTTGTCTCTCAACAGTGACCAATATCCAGATCATTCAGTCTTTACAATGTGAGTCCACCCCCACACAAACACAGAGTTATTATTACAGAGTTATTACTATCATTTGAATCCATGATGTGGTAGCTGTCCTTGTGCTATGGAGTGTGCTGTGGAAACCATTAGGAATGAAAACCGTATTTGCTCTTTTATTGACATGTCACATGACAGAAATGAGCGTTTTTTAAAATCTACAGAAGCATCAGAAGTATACTTGACAGTTTGTTGAATTTTCTGAAGTCTCTTGGAAAAGGTACGAAACAAACACATTCCTGAAGCTCTACTGAGAACTTCCTCATATACCTGACTTGCCCTTGAATACTGTGGTGCGTCATGGTCTTAACGTAGTCAAATATTTAGACACGTTTATTAAATTAGCTTTAGTTTTTGTTGGTAGGTATTAAAGGTGCAGTGAGTGATCTTGGTTTGTAAAGATAATATCTCCTCATGACCCGCTAGCTCTTCATTCTGCTGGGTCACTGTACAAAAAATCTAATTCACAAGCTGAAAACAAACACTTGGACGCAGCCTGGCCTTGATCCAATAACACAGAGAACACATTTACAGATTCTTGTCAACACTTTTCACACAAAACAAATTCAGTCACACTGAGGCCTAGGCTACTGCATGTCTACTTTAAATAATTAACTATGACACCTGGCTGCAGCTGAAAACATTTCCCATAAGGTGGATAAATAACACATGAACACAACTAACTTACAGTAGATGTGGTAGTAGGGTACTTATGTGCTGTTATTTAGAACCTCTGTGATACATGAGTGTCTCCTGTGTTGGTTCCCAGATACTGATCCTGAACTCCCAGTCAGAAGAACAGACAGTAAGAAGACACTACCACCAGACAGTAAGTCTTTACTGATTAATTCTAACAGCCTCTAGCCTTTATGTCACGATTCTGTGGAAAAAGAAAGGTAGTTTCACTGAATCAATCGTTTTTACCAGTTTCTTTGCACACAAGAAGCTTATTCTGTACACAAATTTACTCAAATCTGTGTTAGTCACCATTTTACCTTTGTAAAATAATTCCCTTTGTAAAACAATCCCTCACCCCCCTGACATGTTTGACATATCAAAAGATGGTTATTTAAAAGCACTGCACAGGTGTCTCTTGGACTGGTCACTGTAAAAGCTCTTTCTGACATGTGCAGTTTTACTACATAACCCAACATCACTGATGTCACAAGTTTTGTGTCAATGTGCAACTGGCATTTCAAGCTGACTGCTTGAAAGTCTACCAGTGGATACCTGTGAAGTAAATGTACAAGTGAAGTGCTCACTAATACACATTTGTGGAGAAATTAAAGTTTAGGGAAAAGTCCAGGGTAAATCAGCCCATAGGCCTGTAGTTCAAGGTCACTGACTAGGAAGAAGAATGAGGAAGTTTGGTGCAACATAAACCAAATTTGTGAACTGTCAGAAAACACTAATATAACTGAATCAGTGGAGTAACAAGCAACAGAGGCCAGTGTGTTGTGTACTGATTTGCATGTAATATGTTCACTTCCATATCCCACAATTCCCAGTCACAATGTAAAATACTTTGCTTTTCACTTTGCTGATTATTTACTGATCCATATAATATGTATGTTAATATTAATTTAAACATATTTGTGCATTTACAGCCTCTACAGTGGCCTAATTAGCTGGATATGTTTTAAGAGTCCATGATGGAGTAAGAGAGTGAGTCTGATTGGTCATACTGATCCCATTTAGTACTAAGATAGTAGTAGAAAGCTGAGTGCTATGGAGCAGGTAGCCTACTTAGTTCTAAGTGAGGATACTATCTGACGTGAAGAAGGGCCCGGTGGGTGATCTGACTTAACAACTGCGGGGCCCTGGATTGCCACGGGCCCGTAAGCAACAGTGATCTCTGCTTATCGCTAGTTATGCCTCTGAACTGAATGGGACAAGAAAAATTAAACTGAAGATGAGTTTCCTTGTCCTTATCATTTAGCATTAACTGTCATTTTCACTATTTGGTCTGTGCTATACCAGATTTACTCATGATTCTATGATCTACCCTGGACATTTCCTTTAAATGCAGTCTAATACAGAATTTTACAACATTTGTGAACAAATGAATCTTTTTATAAAGTTTTTGACAATTTTATGTACTCATGAAAAAAGTCAGTGAAAACATTGCATTTGAAATAGGTCTATATTTTTGTTCAGCATAATCTCTAGTGATGAGATTAAATCTGCACTTTATGTTACCTACTGGTTCTACTGTGATTCTGTCTGTTTCAGTGTCTGATGTCCTGGCTGTTTGTCCTGAACCAAAGACCAGAGAGGAGTTCTTACAGTGTAAGATTGACATACACAAACACACACTCACAGTGATCATTCATACATGCACAAACACACACACTTGGTTATATTTCTGTCTCCCTCTCCCTCTCCCTCTTATACATACACACACAGACACACAGACACACACACACACACACACACACACACACACAAACACACACTTACAGTGATCTTTCATAAATGCACAAACACACATACGTCTCTCACGCACACACGCACACACACATACACACACAAATACATACACACACACACAAACACACAGAGTGATCTCTCATACGTACACATATACACAAACACACACACAGAGGTATGTACACAAATATATGTCGATCAACACACACACACATAAACACACACACAGTGATCTCTCTCATATGCACACACACACACAAACACACATACACACTTACACAAACACACAAGTATTTGCATAAAGGTACACGCAAGTAGGTTTGTCTAACAACCCACACACACAGATACACGTGGTGAATCACCTCCCTCTCTCTCACAATAGCACGCATACACACACATACACAGGTAGGTCTACCAACACACACACAGATACACAGGTAGGTCTAACAACACACACACATCTTGGTCATCTTGGTCTCTCTCTTACACACACACACACACACACACACACTCAAATCCTTCCACAGCACGTTATATCAGCAACAATCCCTCACACACACCTGACATAAAACAGGTTTGTTCTTTTCTCCCCTCCACCAGATTCCTGTCACTTCACACTGGATCCAAACACAGCATACAGACACCTCCATCTGTCTGAGGGGAACAGGAAGGTGGAGTGGAGAGATGCGCTCCAGTCATATCCTGATCATCCAGAGAGATTTGATAGGTGGTATCAGGTGCTGTGTAGAGAGGGTGTGTCTGGATGCTGCTACTGGGAGGTGGAGAGGAGTAGGTGGGTTGGTATATCAATCTCATATAAAAGCATCAGCAGGAAAGTATGGGGTAATGAGTGTGGGTTTGGATGTAATAATCAGTCCTGGAGTCTGGACCTGTGCAGCTCCAGCTCCATTTTCAGGCACAATAATAAAAAGATTAAACTCCCTCTAGTGGCCATCTCCAGAATAGGAGTGTATGTGGATCACAGGGCAGGAACTCTGGCTTTCTACAGCATCTCTGACACAATGACCCTCCTGCACAGAGTCCAGACCACATTCACTCACACACTCTACCCTGGGTTTTGGGTAGCCACTTCATCAGCAGTGAAGCTGCTCTGACTCTCATGTAAATAAGTGATGTTATCATCCCCCTCACACACACACAAACATGACTAGATATAATTATAAACATCACATACACACAAACACACAAACACACACACACACACACACACACACACACACCACACACACACACACACACACACACACACATCAGCACCCCACACATGAACTATTGGGTGATAAATGTTTAGATGAGCCCAGTGTTTCACCCCCTCTGATCCTCTCCCACAATCCATTTCCCCTTCCTCCTGCTCCCCCCAACCCTCCTTCCCCTCCCACAGGGGTTCAGGGATTTAGGCCCTCTGGGATTGGACTCATGACTGATGGTTGTGTTGACTAGTAGTAATTGTGTATGAATGTCATACTATGAAACTGTTCCTCAGACAATGGAATGATGAAAAATGCTGCACTACAATGTAATAAATGTGATACCTTGTTACAGTGTATATTGCATAACACCTGGACATTTTAATAATTGGATAATATGCTAAGTAATTAAAATCATCTTAAACACATTTGGTTTTGTGTGTTCTGTAAGTCCATGGGAAACAGCACTTTCTTACTCCCCATCATGAATGTGTCTTTGTTCATATGCTGTCTCTGGTCCAGCTATCCCCCTCTGAAAGGCTTCCCCTGGTTTCTGTAGAATGCTGACAATCAGAAAACTCTAGAACAATCCACCAGAACCCAGATCAGAGTCTTAAAATCATCACGATCACACGACATTAGAATTTATATCACTCACGGGCATCCGGAAACCACTATCTTAATACGTGAGACTCCTGGAGCCTTTGGGAAACTTGAGATGGCTGCCATAGCAACATTTGCGTGAGTTTTGCCGCATTTAAAATAGCGGCAACGGCGCAAATCAAAATCACCCATAATTCAGGATGTCCCAGACAATTCAGGACAGTTGGCAACCCTACACTGGTATCACATGTTTTGTGACTGTGTATTCTGGCATGCTGACTGCTGGAAAATCCACCAGAGTGGTTACCTGTGAACTGAATGTAAAGGTGAACTGCTCAGTAAGAGTCTTTACCACATTTGTGAACAAACAAACCCCTTTTTAAGTGCATAGAAGATCTTTCTCTTAAAAGATCTTAAATGTTAGTCAACATTATGTATTTGTAGTATAGTTTTATTTTTATTTCAGACTAATCTCTACCCTTTGTTGCACTTCATGCTTTTATTGGTTGTACTGTGATTCACTTGCAATGATGCACTTCTGAATTTTCATATACACATAGTCTAATCGTTCATTAAATGTATCCACAATCTCACTTATATATGAAACATCACATCATATACAAACATCATATAAACAACAGTGTCACACAAACCCAACTCGAAAAAAAGTTTGTCCTGTTCTCTTCCAAACACAGCACACAGAAACCTCCATCTGTCTGAGGGGAACAGGATGGTGGAGTGGAGAGATGAGCTACAGTCATATCCTGATCACCCAGAGAGATTTAATTCGTGGCAACAGGTGCTGTGCAGAGAGGGTGTGTCTGGACGCTGTCACTGGAGGGTGAGGTGGAGTATGGGTGTTTCTCTATCAGTCTCATATAAAAGCATTGGCAGGAAAGGAGGACGTGCTGAGTGTGTGTTTGGGTGGAATGATCAGTCCTGGAGGCTGAGACTCAACAATTCCAGCTCCTCTTTCTGGCACAATAATAAAGAGACTAAAGGCCAGAACTGAGATTATTGATATCTAACATACACACAGCACACTGCATCCCCTAATCCCACCCCCCCCACCACCACACACACACACACACATTCACACACATCTCCCACCACTGTCATCACCAGTAAGCCACCCCACTCCTACATACACAAAGCACACTGCCTCCCTCCAACAGTTTATGCACAAAATAGGCTTACAAACAGACACATTTTCACTGCATTTTCACACCCAGTAATTATATGTATGTGACAATAAACTTTCCTTGTGTCCTTGTCCTTGCATTTTATATAGCACACTCATAACAAAGCATCAGCAGGAAGGGAAGGGTTGCCAAGTGTATGTTTGTGCTTCTATGTCTATCTCACAGTACTCTTGAGTGGATTATGGTGTAGTGAAATTTAGGGTTTAGTGTCAAATTTGATATTGTTAGTACATCGTGTCCACACTATTAAGCCTCCGTTTCGATGCCCTCCCGTTGTTCCCACAAGTGACACAAAATTCATTGCCCTGTTGCGACTGTCACTTCACCCATGGCCTGCCTTTGGTAGGCCCACTGCCCGGGGAGATCTCATTTGCAGTTGACCTTAATATTATGAGTTAGTCTGGGAATGACAGAGCAGTGGACTCTGAGGAACAATTATAGTCATCAGTTTAACATGTCAGATGTTTCCGGATGGTACTTCAAGAGCAAGCGTGCATGGTGGCAGCCACAAATGTGGATCATGAGACAGGAACTCTGGCCTTCTACAGAATCTCACAATGACCTTCCTGCACAGTCCAGACCACATTCACTTACACACTCTACCTTGGGTTTGGGTTAAAATATGCTGGATCATCAGTGTGGCTGTAGTGACTCACAACATACAGCAGGACAGAAATGCATAAAAATGTTAAACAATATTTCTAAATCATTATGATTTATAAATGATTTTAGATTAAACTTTTGGTGAACATTTTGTTTCATGATTACTTTTATTCACATTAACATGATGATCACTTGCAAACATATCTGAAGGGGGTCAAAAATGATTACTCGTGAGATAACATGTTAAGAATTACAATATTAAATCCATTAGTTTGTGTGTCTCTGAAAAACACCTACTGTCCTATCACAGAGTACATACAGAATATGTTGGATGGGAGGTAGCTACCGTTCATTTGTTTTACAATAGCAGTGACATTGAATGGTAAACATGGATAATGCATTTGGAATAAATGTTAAACTGCACTGATTTGCATTAAGCCTTCACTTCAGCCCTGGTACCTACTAGACAGAGAATGTTGTCAGACAGAAGACTCTTGTGGATGTTACAAATTCTATCTGAACCAAAATCTCTCAACTTTTTTTCTCTCTTGCCTGACCAGTAGCCAGGCTGGCACAGCCTAGTGCATCTGCTCAATATCACATTACACATCACAATATCACAGTACAGTGAGGGATCTCTCATGAACTTAGGTTTCCTCCAATTCATTTTTGGCTGGGCAATCAGCAAACAGAAGACTCTGGCATGCCTAGTGTTTTTAAAGTTTACACAAAGTGTCTGCCTATGAAGAAGGAAATGTACGGCAATTGCTGTTAGTAAGAAATATAACGAGAACATCTGATACAACACAGACCGAATAGTGAGCTGGCAGTTAACACTAACTGAATGGGACACAGTAACTTACTTTCAGTTTATATACCTATGCCCATTCAGTTAACATTAGCTGTCCCAGTTTGATAGCGATGTTATAGCACATTTTCTGCTTCTTTTTCCTATCGACAGCACTCTGTGACTAGTGGCTATGGATTGAATTACACTGGATTTCTCCTTTAAGTTCTGCCTTTGACAACAGTATATTTGACCTCTTAGTTACTGCTATTGTCTGACACTGGAAGAGACAGTGAGATTAAAGCAAAGTGACTGGCTTGGATGCAGAGGAGGCTCTGATTTGACCATGGCTAGTATCTGCTGTATCTGTGTATGTGTTTCTTCCTTGATTATACTGTATATGCAACACAACCTGATGAACCATACAAAACTGGTTTCATGTACTCTGAAGAGCTGGTCAGGCATGCAGAAATACAGCTTTTAATAGAACACAACTGTACTGCTCTCATATCTCTTCAACACACTGACATGAGCTGTGACTGATCTTTCCTTTTCTCTGTGATTACAGTTAACTTAAAGACACAGGTCTGCTGTTTGTTTATTACTGAATGACCACTGACTAGGATTTGTTCTGGAACAAAATTGGCAGTGAGGGTTTAACAGGTGAGTCTTGATACACCACACTGATTTTAAACTGACAAGATTCCTGCCACAAAATGTATGACCACAAGGGCCAACTAAACCTTTATAATTGCACACCATCACATTATGTGCAAGACACTTCAGTGTTTGCCCTTAAATATCAATCTGACCCAAGTCTCTTTTTCCAGTCTTTTACTCAGATACAGAGGTACCCTTGCCACGCCCCATCCCTGCCCTGTTCTACCTGCTCTCCACCTGAGAGTTCAGAACAGAAACAAAAACCAACTCTCACTCTGCTGCTGCTCAGTGTGTGTGTGTGTGTGGTGTTTCTTGTGTTCAGTGTTTGATGTCCACACAGTGCTTGATGTTCTGGACAGTTCTGGAGTCTGAGACTCACCAGCTCCAGCTCTTATTTTTGGTACCTAAATAAAGACTAAACTCCCTTCAGTGGTCAGCTCTAGAATAGGAGTGTATGTGGATCACAGAACATGAACTCTGGCCTTCTACAGCATCTCTGACACAATGACCTCCTGCACAGACTCCAGACCACATTCACTCACACACTCTACCCTGGGTTTTGGGTAGAATATGTTTGACCATCAGTGAAGCTGTTGTGACTCACAGTATATAGTGGGACAGAAATGTAGATACCACAAATGCAGATGCTGGTATCACACACACACACACACACACACACACCTCCCATCGCAATCACATGGAAGGATCTGTCAGCTGCTCGTCAGCTTCCTGATCTGGTCTGTTGTTGGGTTAAACTAAAGCCCAAATCCAGTCCCTCATCTCTGGAGCTCAGCAGCTACTACAGCATCTGCAGCTCTGCTGGAACACACAGCACCACCCCACACATGAACCATATTTGCACTAATAAACCCAGTGTTGGATTTAATCTGTCCTGCCACAATCCTTCTCATTTTCTTTTTTCTGCTGTTAATAAATAATAAAGTCGTCATATATTCATCATGTGTTTGCTGGACATCTTGTCTTGAATATGTCTAATCTTGTTTAATTTTTCACTATTGAAAATGATCACTGTTGTGGACATTGTTCATTAATACACATGACAAAAAGTGAAAGTGATGAATCATCAGATTACATTTGGAGAAACAATAAAAAAAATTCTTTGATTGTTTTGTTTGTCAGTCTTTGAGAAACATCTACTGTCTCAGGGTGTGGTTGTCCTCATGTCTAGATATTTTGTATTAAGGTTTTCTTGCCGAGAATCATTCAGTAAATCTCTGAATCAGATGTATGTGAATGTACCATATTAATATAGCACTTTCTGCCCCCCAGAACGTTGCTTCTTCAGTAATTTGTGTAAGTAAAGAAACAAAGGAGAGAACAGCTACTGAACTGTGCTGCAGATCAGGGAATCGCATCACCACCAGGTGTAACAAAACTCCCTTTTATGACTTTTCTTTCTGTTGTGATGTTCAGTCATAGGGAAAGTAATTTGGCATACTGGCATACATACTGCATCTTTATTTCAATACACTGTTATTAAGGGTGGGCAGGCTTCCTCCATTTAGTTTCCTGACCTCTAAGTCTGGGTAACATATAACTGCTGATTTCTCATAAAACTGAGAGCTTGTGGATCATGGGGAGATTAAATGACTGTTAGAAAAATTATTACATACAAACTGCTTAGAATCCCTGACTGCACCACACACCCGATGAGGTGATATTTGACACACCATACTGATCAAACTGCACCAATAGAAGACATCTGACTACTAAGGACCAAGCCAGCATTTATAGCTTCAGGGTAAAAGTATTTTAATGAGTTTGGAGACTAAATGACTTGAACTAAATGGCATGAACACGGTTGTTTACTTCTGTTCTTGCCCTAATTGAGAATCTGATCCAACCCCCTTTTTTCTCTAAACCAGACACACAGGTTTGTGATGGCCATTCCCCTAAACACACCCTACCTATTACCTGTCAACCTGCCTGACAAGCCCAACTGAATTCTCACACTGTTCTGGACTCTTAGAGTGTGTGCTTGGTGTTTCTGAGAGCTAGAAAATGGAGGAGGTGATTTCTAAGGAGGAAGATTCTTTCACATGTCCAGTGTGTCTGGATCTACTGAAGGATCCAGTGACCATTCACTGTGGACATAATTTCTGTATGAGGTGCATTAAGGGCTGCTGGGATCAGGAAGATCAGAAAGGAGTCTACAGTTGCCCCGTGTGCAAACGCACCTTCACTCCCAGACCTGTACTCTCCAAAAACCCTCTGATTGCTGAAATTGTGGAGAATTTTAGGAAGACCCCAATCCAAGCTGCTCCTGCTGCTAACTGTTATGCTGGACCTGGAGATGTGGAGTGTGATGTCTGCACTGGGAGAAAACTCAAAGCTGTGAAGTCCTGCCTGGATTGTTTGTTGTCTTACTGTGAAACTCACTTGAAAGTTCACAATGCAGCGAACCCAAGAAAACACTCAGTGGTTGATGCCACAGGGAAGCTACAGGAGAGGATCTGCTCCAGTCATGATAAAGTTCTAGAAATATTCTGTCGCACTGATCAGAGGTGCATCTGCTATCTGTGCACAATGGATGATCATAAAGGCCATGACACAGTCACAGCTGCAGCAGAATGGAGAAACAGACAGGTGAGAACTGCAGCTATACTACAGCAGTCTACAATGATTTTATTTGAGAGGACTGATACATAGACTTGAAAAATTACATTATACATGTTAAAATAGTCTTCACCATTATAGAAGACATGAACCAGGAAATCAGCAGTGTTGGGAAGGTTACTTTTAAAATGTATTCCACCACAGATTATAGATTACATACCCCAAAATGTAGTTTGTAACGTAGTCCGTTAAGTTACTTAAGGTGAGTAATATATTCTGAATACTTTGGATTACTTGATATTGTCATGCTTTTTAAAACTACATGAATGTAACAACCACACACTGCAAATTCTTGTTTGTTTTTCTCTTTCAATTGGCTTGGTTGAGCCCAATTCTCCATGAATAGGCAATTTGTTTGCTGTACAGTAGCAAAGACTAGGATATGTTAACAGAAGATGTTTTGTCTGCTTAAAGACAATAAAAAGCCCAGTCTTTCTTTAACCATTTCTTTATTTCCAAAACTAAAACATGGAAGAGTATTAGACAAACATAAAATATGCCACTGAAACATATTTACTGTAATGGTCACCAACATTTTTCATCACTTACTGTGGTTAAAATAAAGTAGCCTTGCTCAAAAGAAGAAACAGCATTTTCAATTACCCTTTTCTTGATAAAGACAAAAAAAGACATGAGAAAAAAAAGGTTTTAAAAAACAACTCTCAAAAATGAAAAAGATTTTTTTTTTTCATTTACTGTCAGTATTCTTCTTCCAGCCATAATTTCAACTTACTAAATGTCCTTCAAACTTGGTGTGACAATGACAAAAATGCACTTTGCCACAAACCTTACCAGCAACATTACTTCATGGCGTATTAACAAAGAGACGCAACAAGAACCATTGAAGGTGCTTAACTGACTCAACAGTAGAAAAGGGCTGCACTTCATTGACTATATAGTCAAAAACCAATGTATTTACTTTCCTTTGTGTGATGGCTGGAGTGGTAAGGATGGCTTGTTTGAGAGGAGGAGGGGTGGTGTCTTTGCTACTTTCTGCATCACCATGATCCGATGTGTTTGCTTTGGGTAAACTGTGCATGACTCTGGGATGCATCCTCTAAAAAAAGGAAAACAGACAAAAATATTATTGATAGACAAATGCTTTCTATATCAGATCACTGCTGCCTTACTTTATGTCCACCCTACTGTTAGTTGGTATTCCTTTCAGAAGAAACTGACTTACTAAGTCTATATTATGTTGCAAAATGACCACTAGGTGACATTACATTTACATTTATATTTAGGCATTTAGCAGACGCTTTTATCCAAAGCGACTTACAAAAGAGGATAACATTCAAGCTACAGCACAATGACAGAACTAACAAGGAGTGCATATTGCTAACATAGAATCTGCACTATTTTTTACATTATACATTATAGGCTTTAAGTAGCAGACTTGCTAGTCAGGCTACTGTTGAATATGATATGACTGACGTTCAGTAAAGAAGTCAACTGCAACTTGTTGTCCCTGTATTCTTCACTGGCAAGGATATTATAGACAGATGCTAGGTTAGACAGCATTTTTAGCAGTAACTTAAATGAGGTTGTTTTGGTGTTCATCCACAGTCCTACACAAGTCCAATCTATCTCTAAGTTGAGAACCGACCGTTTGGCTTCACAAAAATATTGATGAGATGCCTATGCTTGCATACAACAAAACTGTGCAAAATCATAATATGAAAATAGTTTGAGTACCTGTAATTGTTCACTGTCTCCATATTAAAAATTCACTAGCATGATAATAATTAAGCTACATTTGCTAAACATGAATACCCACTACAACTTATTTAACATGTCCATTGATGTTCGTCTCTCGACGTCGAAAGCAGCTTGGTTGCTGGCAAACAGAGTGTGTATTGCACGGTCAGATTTCGCCATCTCCATCTCTTCTTTAACTACAAAGTGGTGTCTGAATTTCCAAGACACAAATGCATTTTTGCCCGTGCACTGCTGGCTCTGTTGTACTGGCTCCTGGTCCATAGTGTGACTGACAACACCAACGTTAACAGGACGTTTAAATAGCTCTTATTGCCTGTTCAGTTTGGGTTTTACCATTAACAGTTCGGCAATGAGTGAAATTACCGAAATCAGAGAGGATAGCCCAAAATGTGAAAACGGGAAAATACCGCTGTGTAATCCATTTATTTCAACAAAGTAAATGTATTCCAATTACCACCCATTGAAACGGTAACTGTAACCGATTACAGTTACTCATAATTTGTATTTTGATAACACCGGTATTCATTACTCCCCGACACTGTAAATCAGTAGCAGGTGCAAAGTGCAAAATGTATTTAGTCAGATTTAACCTGAATATAATCCCCTAAAACCAGGTCCAATGTTTTTTCATAGAGCTGACTTGAAATTTGTTTAATGCCAAATGTCAGAGGTCTTGCTGAAATGAGTATACAAATCATGTTTGTTTTTTATGAACAGAAACACCTGAATCAGACCCAAACAAGATTCCAGCAGAGAATCCAGGAGAGAGAGAAGGAGCTGCAGGAGCTGAGGAAGGCTGTGGAGACTCTCAAGGTACTAGATACTACAGATATGATGGAAGTTTCAGCTCTTAAATATTATGCCAGTTGTGTTGTTATGGCATAAGTGTTATTAAATCATAACATAAATAATATCTATCTGCCAGAACAAACTCACTCTGTTGCGTAATGAACTTGCTGAATTTAGGAAACAAATATTAAATAAATATATTATACAAATATAAAACAAACAAAGGCCGTTGTGTTGAAGTGCAATTTAGTTAGACAGAGTATTATGTAAATCTATAATACCAATGCTGAAATATGAGGGGTGGGAGGGATCAACATTAGCAGTATTGAGTTTTAACTCCACTGTTGGTCCAGTTCCACACCTGCTAAATGAGTGCTGAGCCCAGTGAGTACCTGTGACTCTGCTGCCATCTCTACAGCACACAAACAACCACTGGCCTCATGAAACTCTCTCCAGCTTCACCTCCCTCTGTGTGTCTCCTGTCCTCCTCTTTGTGTGTCTCCTATCAGAGCTCTGCACAGACAGCAGTGGAGGACAGTGAGAGGATCTTTACTGAGATGATCCGCTCCATTGAGAAAAGACGCTCTGAGGTAAAAGAGATGATCAGAGCTCAGGAGAAGGCTGAGGTGAGTCGGGCTGAAGGACTCTTGAAACGACTGCAGCAGGAGATTGCTGAGCTGAAGAGGAGAGATACTGAACTGGAGCAGCTGTCACACATAGAGGATCACATTCATTTCCTCAAGGTAACATCATTATTGACAACACATTTTCCATTCATGTGACCAAATCTTTGATGACCTGCACTGCATTCCCTGGAAGTTAAAGTAGTTAAGTGAACTAAAAATTATGAATATTCAGTTGATACTATTCTGTGCAACACATGATTCATAAATGAACCTTACTTAGGAAGAATGGGGGAGTGGATAGGCAGAGTTAATAATGAATAAAAGAAAAGCTGTATGTATGCTTTGTGATGTCATTAAGTTACAGAACAGAATCTATAGATAGATTGTAATGTCCTACATGCAATAAGCATGCCAAGTACGCCCAAATGAATGGTGAGCAATAAGGTCTATAAGTGTGCTACATGATGAGTGATTAGGTAATCTCATTGTAGTATGCACAGAATGTCAGACACACTGCCTAAAGGCAGAGTGAGTGATGTTAAGTAATCTATAAGTGTAAGTGAAGTAAAGTAAAGTTGACTGGTATTTAGTTTTATCCAAAGCAAGCACAGACTTGAAGCGTGGGACTCAAGAATTAAACCACCTGGGAATCAAGTTGACCGATAGTCAGTTGGAGACGTTTCTGCTGCTCTACCATGCCTGTAATGTAACCTTGATTTGACATGATTTGAAACTTTCAGCAAGTCCCTCACCAATGCTATTCACTCTCCGTCCAACTCTTCATTCTCTAAGTAATCTTCCCCATCTCAGTCTCAGTCAACTCTGTCACCAACAGATTTAACCCATTAAGTCTGTAGCTGTTTGAGAAACACAGTCCTGACTGAATGTTAATGTGATCTGTCCCCCCTTTTGTGTGTTTCTCTCTATAGAATGTTACTGCAGTCACTGGTGCCCCTTGCAGTACAGTTTCAACCAGCACGACCTTCAACCAAAACATCTCTTTTGAGGCTGTGAAGAAATCTGTCTCTGCACTGAAGGTGCAGATGGAGGAGAAACTGGATGGTGTCTTCAAGCAGGAAGTAGCCAAGATCTCTGCAGCAGGTTGGAGTAATTGACAATGAACAACTGAATTAACTCACAAGACCCTGTTATGACTCAGTTCACTAAGGATTTATTCTGACTAGATATTTTTTTTGTCTCTCAACAGTGACCAATATCCAGATCATTCAGTCTTTACAATGTGAGTCCACCCCCACACAAACACAGAGTTATTATTACAGAGGTATTACTATCATTTGAATCCATTATGTGGTAGCTGTCCTTGTGCTATGGAGTGTGCTGTGGAAACCATTAGGAATGAAAACCGTATTTGCTCTTTTATTGACATGTCACATGACAGAAATGAGTTGAGGATTTTTTTTTTAATCTACAGAAGCATCAGAAGTATACTTGACAGTTTGTTGAATTTTCTGAAGTCTCTTGGAGAATGTGCAACACAAACACATTCCTGTAGCCCTACTGAGAACTTCCTCATATACCTAAATGGCCCTTGCATAGTGTGGTGCTTCATGGTCTTAGTCAAATATTTAGACAAGTTTATTAAATTAGCTTTAGTTTTTGTTGGTAGGTATTGAAGGTTAAGTAAGTGATTTTACATGGTTTGTAAAGATGATATCTCCTCATGACCTGGTAGCTCTTCATTCTTCTGGGTCACTGTAAAAAAATTAAAACACACAATTGGGTGCAGCCTGGCCTTAATCCAATAACACAGAGAACACATTTACAGATTCTTGTCAACACTTTTCACACAAAACAAATTCAGTCACACTGAGGCCTAGGCTACTGCATGTCTACTTTAAATAATTAACTATGACACCTGGCTGCAGCTGAAAACAAATAATCGCCAGCCTGCCCCCCAAGCAATAACAGAGTTTCTCCAGGAGGACCTGAGGCAGGGGAGAGATACCTCTCTGGCATGTTTTGTTTGGTCCTTGGATCAAATAAAACCGAGGCTTTGCTGGTCAAAAGTGCCTGCTTAGAAATATCAACAAAAACACAAACATAAAAAAATGTGATTTCTACCAGACTCACTGACTGCACCTTTAACATATATCTCACTGCCCCACTACATGTCATACAAATTAGAGTCCATTGGGTTTAACCAATATTTGAAATGCTGAAGGTCATTGAATAAGCTGTTGAGTAAGAAATAACATTCACTTCATCAGCTAAATTAAAACTTCTTACCAGAGGTCACAAGCCTGTCACAGGTGCTGATATCAAACATTTCCCATAAGGTGGATAAATAACACATGAACACAACTAACTTACAGTAGATGTGGTAGTAGGGTACTTATGTGCTGTTATTTAGAACCTCTGTGATACATGAGTGTCTCCTGTGTTGGTTCCCAGATACTGATCCTGAACTCCCAGTCAGAAGAACAAACAGTAAGGAGATGCTGCCACCATATAGTAAGTCTTTACTGATTGATTCTAACAGCCTCTAGCCTTTATGTCACGAGTCTGTAGAAAATGAATGGTAGGTTCACTGAATCAACAGATCACCAATTTCTTTGCACACAAGAAGCTTATTCTGTACGCAAATTTGGTCAAGTCTGTGTCAGTCACCATTTCACCTTTGTCAAATAATCCCCTTTGTAAAATAATCCCTCACCCCCCTGACATGTTTGACATATCAAAAGATGGTCATTTAAAAGCATTGCACAGATGTCTCTTGGACTGGTCACAGTAAAAGCCCTTTCTAACGTGCAGTTGTTACTGATGTTACAAGTTTTGTGTCAGTGTGCAACTGGTATTTCAAGCTGACTGCTAGAAAGTCGACCAGTGGATACCTGTGAACTGAATGTACAAGTGAAGTGCTCACTAATACACATTTGTGGAGAAATGAAAGTTTAGGGAAAAGTCCAGGGTAAATCAGCCCATAGGCCTGTAGTTCAAGGCCACTGAGGGCTGTTGTAGGAAGAAGAATGAGGAAGTTTGGTGCAACATAAACCAAATTTGTGAACTGTCAGAAAACACTAATATAACTGAATCAGTGGTGTAACAAGCCAACATCGCACCGATAAGCAAGATTATCAAAGCGGGCCCCCTATACAACATGTGATGACACAGTGTCCACGAATACCATTAACAGGCATGAAAGCAGATAGAATAAATCAGATGATTGACAGAAGTGGTGACAGCTCACCATAGATGAAGAAAAAAACGTTGGTGACGGCGCACCGTGACAAACTCACGTGAAAATGGTTACTTCATTTCCCTGGCTTTCCTCTGTGCAAGTTGTCAATCATATCCAGAAGATCCAGTTGACGCCCATGGACACTCTCAGTTGACAGTATAGCAAGTCCAGAGAGACGACACTGTCCCATTGAGCTCCTCAGGCAGCTTTGTATCAGTTTCAGTTTGGAAAATGTACGCTCTGCAGAGGCCAGTGTGTTGTGTACTGTTTTGTATGTAATATGTTCACTTCCAAAAACAAAATACACCAAAATACATTGCTTTTCGCTTCGCTAATTATTTAATGATCGCTATGATATGTATGTCAATATTAATTCAAACATATTTGTGTATTTAAGTGCCTCTATAGTAGTGGATATGCTTTCAGAGTCCATCATGGAGTAAGAGAGTGAGTAGTTGTAGTAGTGTAGAGATAGTAGTAGAAAGCTGAGTGTTATGGAGCAGGTAGCCTACTTAGTTCTAGGTGAGGATGCTATCTGACGTGAAGGGCCTGGTGGGTGATCTGACTTAACAACTGCGGGACCCTGGATTGCTGCGGACCCGTAAGCAACAGCGATCTCTGCTTACCCCTAGTTATGCCTCTGAACTGAATGGGACAAGAAAAATTCAACTAAAGATGAGTTTCCTTGTCCTTATCATTTAGCATTAACTGTCATTTTCACTATTTGGTCTGTGCTGTACCAGATTTGCTCATGATTCTATGATCTACCCTGGACATTCCCTTTAAATGCAGTCTAATACAGAACTTTACAACATTTGTGAACAAATGAATATTTTTATAAAGTTTTAGACAATTTCATGTATTCATGAAAAAAGGCAGTGAAAACATTGCATTTGAAATAGGTCTATATTTTTGTTCAGCATAATCTCTAGTGATGAGATTAAATCTGCACTTTATGTTACCTACTGGTTCTACTGTGATTCTGTCTGTTTCAGTGTCTGATGTCCTGGCTGTTTGTCCTGAACCAAAGACCAGAGAGGAGTTCTTACAGTGTAAGACCGACACACACAAACACACACTTGGTTATATTTCTGTCTCTCTCTTCCTCACACACACACACACACACACACACACACACACACACAAACACACACACAAAGTGATCCGTCATATGTGCACACATACACAAACACACACACACAGAAGTATGTACACAAATATATATCTGTCAACACACACACATATACAGACACACAATGATCTCTCTCATATGCACACACACAGAAACACACATACACACTTACACAAACACACAAGTATTTGCACAAAGGTACACGCAAGTAGGTTTCTCTAACAACCCACACACACAGATGCACGTGGTGAATCACCTCCCTCTCTCTCACAATAGCACGCACACACACACATACACAGCTAGGTCTACCAACACACACACACAGTCATCTTGGTCTCTCTCTTACACACACACACACACACACACACACAGAAATCCCTTCACAGCACGTCATATCAGCAAAAATCCTTCACACACACCTGACATAAAACAGGTTTGTTCTTTTCTCCCCTCCACCAGATTCCTGTCACTTCACACTGGATCCAAACACAGCACACAGAAACCTCCATCTGTCTGAGGGGAACAGGAGGATGGAGAGGAGAAATGAGCTTCAGTCATATCCTGATCATCCAGAGAGATTTGATAAGTGGTCTCAGGTGCTGTGTAAAGAGGGTGTGTCTGGACGCTGCTACTGGGAGGTGGAGTGGAGTCGGGGGTTTATATATCAGTCTCATATAAAAGCATCAGCAGGAAAGGAGGACGTGTTGAGTGTGGGTTTGGATATAATAATCAGTCCTGGAGTCTGTGCAGCTCCAGCTCCTATTTCTACCACAGTAATAAACAGACTAAACTCCCTCTAGTGGCCAGCTCTAGAATAGGAGTGTATGTGGATCACAGGGCAGGAACTCTGGCCTTCTACAACATCTCTGACACAATGACCCTTCTGCACAGAGTCCAGACCACATTCACTCACACACTCTACCCTGGGTTTTGGTTAGCCACTTCATCAGCAGTGAAGCTGCTCTGACTCCCATACAAATAAGTGATGTTATCATCCCCCTCACACACACACAAACATGACTAGATATAATTATAAACATCACATACACACAAACACACACACACACACGTACATAACATGCCACACACAATTCTGGTGGCTGAATCTGAGATTCATAGGGCTCTATTTTCACGATCATATGCGCATTGTCTAAAGTCTGTCGCGCAAGTTGCTTTGGGGGCGTGCCCGACACAATTTGGTATTTTGACGGCGGGAAAAGCGAACATTGCGCCAGGCGCATGGTTCAAAAGGGTTGGTCTTAAAGTACTTCGTTAGTCATGGGTGTGTTTTGGGTATTACACACAATTAACCAATCAGGATTTATATTCTCATTCCCTTTAAAAGCCAGCGGCGCATTTTCCATGGTGTGTTGCTATTACGATGGCGAATTTACCCGGAAGACAGGAGCGTTTTTCGATGGAGTGCTCCTGCTGATGAGAGAAGCAGGGTGTGCACGCATTGTGCACGCTTTCATACCCCAAAGCGCTGTGTGCCCCTAATATAGCTTTTCAGCAATGCGCAACTGACGACAGACCAGGGTTTTGTTGATCACTGGCGGATTTAATTTTTGCGTCCTTATAATAGCATCTGGCACGCTTTGCACCAGACCACACCTCTTCTTTTCGCTGACACACCCATGACGGCGCAGTGTCATCTGCTATCTAGACGACGTGATTTTTTGCCGGAAAAAATGAACGATGCGCTGGCACAGAATAATAATGACACCATGCGCATGTGGCGAATGCACAGTGCGCCGCGGCATGATGTGGCCCATAGTGTCTCTGGAGCCCCCTCTTTTACAACACTGCTTTAACACACACATCAGCACCCCACACATGAACTATTGGGTGATAAATGTTTAGATGAGCCCAGTGTTTCACCCCCTCTGACCCTCTCCCACAATCCATTTCCTCTCCCTCCTGCTCCCCCCAACCCTCCTTCCCCTCCCACAGGGGTTCGGGGATTTAGGGATATGTTGAGAAGTAAATAAAATTCTTTTGAACACAGTTGGTTTTGTGTGTTCTGTAAGTCCATGGGAAACAGCACTTTCTTACTCCACATCATGAATGTGTCTTTGTTTATATGCTGTCTCTGTTCCAACTATCCTCCTCTGACAGGCTTCCTCTGGTCTCTGTAGAATGTTGCCAATCAGAAAACTCTAGAACAATCCATCTGAACCCAGATCAGAATCTTAAAATCATCACTTTTTAAAAGAGCAGAGATTCACTCTGAGTGACTTTTAACAGATGAATCTTAAGTGCATGTCTAAATATATGCCAGGCTCATTTTAGGGGCAAGAATCTAAGCAAGGCAATGATATGAGAAAAAGAATCATGATTTATGATGATGTTGATAAATCTGTAATAATTCATCTTGTGTGGGTTTCTATTCTAAGTCTATTGGGACAGTAATCTTCCGGCAAATAAGATTTTTAAGGACATTAAGAATAGTTAAAATAGGACATTCTTGTACATATCATTAATGGTGTAGCTCCAGTCCCAGTACATGACCAGGCAAGGACATCTACAGTGGAGTGAAAACAGCACAACCTGAGATCTGTTACATGATCTATGGGAGAGAGATACTTAAGTAATTAACACATAATTCATCCAAAATACATTTATTACAAAAACTGTTAAAAATAATATTCGCTCATGCACACACACACACAAACACACACACACACACACACACACACACACACACTCATGGCTGGTATGTCTGGTATGGCTGGGATCTCCATCAGGACTCCCGCTGACAGGACTCACACCTTATTCTATACCACACTTGTCAAACTCAAGGCCCGTGGGCCAAATCCGACCAGTGATGTAATTCTATTTGGCTTCCCAGTTAAAATCCAAAGTCTATCAGAACTGGCTCGCTGGCATTTCACATGCACCGTTAATACTGCAAGTACCACAATGCACTGCTGCTGCGCTTGTATTACATCAGTCGAGGCCCACAGGAGAGTATGCTTTGAATGCTGTTCAAAATAAATCGTATTGCAGTAGGGATGCACTGATATCAGTCCTGATAAAGAAAAAAATACTTGGATCCGGTATTGGAAAAATGATCTCATCCATGGGCCAATCCGTTTCTTAAACTCAATGGCAGCAACAACCCCGCTACACTACTGTGCACTCAGCTGGCATGCATAGACATAGCATAAGCACGTCAGCTAGGTGCAGATGTAAGATATGAACACACAGATTTTCTGTACCTATTATGAGTGCTATTAATAAAAATATCATAAAGTTAAGGTCATATACTGTACGTTTTAATGAAAACCTGCATACACGGCCCAGATGCACAATGCATTACAATGCAGATGCAATTATACTGTTTTTAGAAATAGGCTATACATGGAAATGGGCTGAACTGTTAAACTCTCATCAGCTGAGAGTGGAAGTGGAAATAGGGTGTTGTGGCTGATATTTCTACCACATTTCTACCAAACAGAGAGGAAATATGGTGTTTTACATACAGGCCTAAAATAAAGGAAATGCTTTTTTTCATTTATTTTGCAAGAGGCTTTCCTGTTAATGATGAAATGATTTGATGGTGACAGAGACAGAGGTTGCCTGGTAAGGTGTGCCTGCAAAAATTTACACTCTCTCTTTCTCGCTCCCCCGTGTTAACATTACTCACTTTTATGATTGTGCCACTTGTTCTGACCGCATCTCCCACTTGCAAATGCAATTTGCACGATCACATGACTTTAGAATTTATATCACTCGTGGGCATCCGGGAACCACTATCTTAATACGTGAGACTCCTGGAGTCTTTGGGAAAGTTGAGATGGCTGCCATAGCAACATTTGCGTGAGTTTTGCCGCATTTACAATAGCGGCAACGGGCCAAATTAACATCACCCATAATTCAGGATGTCCCAGACAATTCAGGACAGTCGGCAACCCTACACTGGTATCACATGTTTTGTGGCTGTGTATTCTGGCATGCTGACTGCTGGAAAATCCACCAGAGTGTTTACCTGTGAACTGAATGTAAAGGTGAACTGCTCAGTAGTACAGAGTCTTTACCACATTTGTGAACAAACAAAACGTTTTATGTGCATAGAAGATTTTTTTCTTAAATCCTTAGGAAATGTTAGTGAACATGTTGTATTTGCAGTATAGTTTTATTTTTATTTCAAACTAATCTCTACCCTTTGTTGCACTTCATGCTTTTATTGGTTGTACTGTGATTCACTTGCAATGATGCACTTCTGAATTTTCATATACATATAGTCTAATCGTTCATTAGATGTATCCACAATCTCACTTATATATGAAACATCACATCATATAAACAACAGTGTCACACAAACCCAACTCAAAAAAAGTTTGTCCTGTTCTCTTCCAAACACAGCACACAGAACCATCCATCTGTCTGAAGTGAACAGGAGGGTGAAGTGGAGAGATGAGCTCCAGTCATATCCTGATCACCCAGAGAGATTTAACTGGTGGCAACAGGTGCTGTGCAGAGAGGGTGTGTCTGGACGCTGTTACTGGAGGGTGAGGTGGAGTAGGGGTGTTTCTCTATCAGTCTCATATAAAAGCATCAGCAGGAAAGGAGGACGTGCTGAGAGTGTGTTTGGATATAATGATCAGTCCTGGAGTCTGACACTGTGGCACTCCAGCTCCATTTTCTACCACAATTATAAACAGACTCAACTCCCTCTAGTGGCCAGCTCTAGAATAGGAGTGTATGTGGAACACAGGGCAGGAACTCTGGCTCAGTCCTGGAGGCTGAGACTCAACAATTCCAGCTCCTGTTTCTGGCACAACAATAAAGAGACCAAAGGCCAGAACTGAGATTATTGATATCTAACATACACACAGCAACACCCCCCCCCCCCAGCCCATGAGGCTTCATTCATTAATGACAATGCTTAAAAAATGTTTAATTTTTCAAATACTATATACTATGTGTGCTACAGTGTGGTTGGCCTCAACAGTACAGCTGCATGTCCCTATGTTATCATGTCATTATTAGTGTAGCCAATAATACTATCCTCTACAAATTATTGCTACAGATTAATCTGCATTAATATTGCCACTTATAGGCCTATATTTTCCTATCTTCTTATTTGGGAGGGAAAACATAAAATGAAAGCTTTAACTAGCCAGTGGGCTATACTGGGTGGTGTCACTAACTAGCCCATAAATTAGCTGGTATTATTTTTCATGATATTTACGCATATAGGCATATGGGTCCATACAATAGGCTGGTCGAAGCCCATGTCACATTGAGCCTCATATCTCTACTTTGACCCCTCTGATGCAATAAGGAAGCTGGACAAGAAAAAACAAAAGAGAAAGTCCAATGTTAAAAGAGAGTTCTTGAGGTGTGAAGCGCTTCAAGAAAATGGCAAAGGCAATTTCAAGTAATCAGGACCTTTTTATGTGTCCAGTGTGTTTGGATCTACTGAAGGATCCTGTGACTCTTCCCTGTGGACACAATTACTGTATGGGCTGCATGAAGAACTGCTGGGATCAGGAAGATCAGAAGGGAGTTTACAGCTGCCCACAGTGTAGACAGACGTTCTCTCCGAGACCCATTTTACACAAAAATAATGTTGTTACTGAGCTTGTGGAACAAGTTAGGAGGACGGGAATTCAAGCTGCCCCTCCTGCCCAATGTATTGCTGGTCCTGGAGATGTGGAGTGCGACGTCTGTACCGGGAGAAAACTAAAAGCTGTGAAGTCCTGTCTGGAGTGTCTAGTGTCTTACTGTGATACTCACTTGAAAGTTCACAATGAAGTACACCCAAGAAAACACTCAGTGATTGATGCTACAGGGCAGCTAAAGGAGAGGATCTGCTCACGTCATAACAAGGTGTTTGAAATATTCTGTCGTACTGATCAGAGTTGTATCTGCTATCTGTGCACGATGGACAAACATAAAGGCCATGACACAGTAACAGCTCTAGAAGAATGGACTGATAAACAGGTGAGTACTGGAGCCCCCCATTTTCTGAACTCTATATTAGAATGCGTCTATATAATTACAAATATATTGTAGGCTAGAAAACCTATTGATTGTCTTTCCAATAAGAAAACACAAACCAGGAAATCAGATTAGGTGCAAATATTGACAACCTGAGTGGATGCATACAAAAGGTGGATTTTTTACAGGCTCTGTGCCAGTTTCTTAATCATGGTCCTTTTGCTGAAAAGAATAGTCAAATTAATAAACGTAGTGAACCATATCTGTTTATCATGAACAGAAACAGTTGAGTCAGACCCAGAAGAGATTCCAGCAGAGAATCCAGGAAAGAGAAAAGGAGCTTCAGGAGCTGAGGAAGGCTGTGGAGACTCTCAAGGTGAGGACTGAGAAAACTAGAGCTGGCTGATGAAATATTGTAATTATTATGGCAGTTGTGTTGGAGTGTTATTCATATGTTGATGCTAATGTTGTGTTGAAACGCTATTACAAGATCACCACATGTATGATGTCATTTGACAGAACATACTCTATTCTGTTGTTTAATCATGAACTTGTACTTCATTTCTGATGAATAATGGAGATGTGTAAACAAACAGATTAGTAATTACGCTTTTAGAAGAGAAATGTTGGATTCCTCACAGGAGGAGTAGGAAGGGTCAAAACTAAACTAGCAGCATTAAAGGAGAACTCTGGCACATCACAGCAGGTTCTATATGTAAAAATAAATTAAAATTTTGCCCCATTAACTTGAAGTCCTAATGGTATTAGACTTAGCAGACAATTTCACTAATTTCTGAACAGATGTTTATTTTTTTTGTATTGAATGAAAGTATGTGACACCTTCTAACAGAGCCATAAGATTATTGTGCCAGAGTTCTGCTTTAAGTTCTAATTCCATCCCTGGGTGCTGGAGCTATACCCTGTAGTAGTTATGCTTAGGACAGTAAATCCTGGATTTTCAGGGATGAAAAGAGTCAACAGTGTACAGTACAGTACTGCAGTACTACATTATATGCATAACCACTGGCACCATGAAGCCCTTTCCAGCTTCACCTCCCTCTGTGTGTCTCCTGTCCTCCTTGCTGTGTGTCTCCTCTCAGAGCTCTGCACAGACAGCAGTGGAGGACAGTGAGGGGATCTTTACTGAGATGATCTGCTTCATTAAGAGAAGATGTGCTAAGGTTAAAGGGATGATCAGAGCTCAGGAGAAGGCTGAGGTGAGTCGGGCTGAAGGACTCCTGAAGCAACTGGAGCAGGAGATTGCTGTGCTGAAGAGGAGAGATGCTGAGCTGGAGCAGCTTTCACACACAGAGGATCACATCCATTTCCTCAAGGTAACATCATGAATGATGGCATGTTTTACATATAGGCCATATTTTTATTATGAGTACATTTACATTTACATTTACATTTAGGCATTTAGCAGACGCTTTTATCCAAAGCGACTTACAAAAGAGGATAACATTCAAGCTACAACACAATGAACTAACAAGGAGTGCATATTGCTAACATAGAATCTGCGCTGTTTTAAGTTGAAAGTGCAATAGTGTAACACAATGTAGAGAAATTAAATTATTAAGTGCATTCTCAAAGTTTACACCAGGAGATATTCTTGGAAGAGCTTAGTCTTCACGAGTTTCTTGAAGGTGGAGAGGGTATCAGTTGATCTGGTAGCACTTGGGAGGTCATTCCACCAGCACGGAACCAGATATGAGAAGAGTCTGGACCGACCTGCACAAGGTGTTGGCCGTGCTAGAAAACGTTCCTTAGAGGAGCGTAGTGGTCGTCGGGTGACATAGGGCTTCAGAAGAGAATTCAAGTAGATGGGAGCAGAGCCATCATTCACCCTGTAGGCCAACATAAGTGCCTTGAATTTAATGCGAGCAGCCAAGGGCAGCCAGTGAAGTTCAATGAACAGAGGTGTGACATGTGCCCTTTTTGGCTGGTTAAAGACCAGACGTGCAGCTGCATTCTGGATCATCTGTAGCGGTCTCACTGCACAGGCTGGTAGGCCTGATAGGAGGACATTGCAGTAGTCAAGACGAGAGATAACCAGGGTCTGAACCAGGAGCTGGGTTGCATGTTGGGTTAGGTACGGCCTGATCTTCCTTATGTTGAATAGGGAAAAACGGCACGACCGAGCCACAGAGGCAACGTGATCTGCAAAGGTCAGTTGGTCATCGATCATGACACCTAGGTTTCTTGCCACTTTGGTGGGAGAAACAGACAGGGAGTCGATCTTGATACCGATGTCGTGGTGTATGGCTTGTTTGGCTGGGAGGACCAGCAGTTCAGTTTTGGAGAGATTTAGTTGGAGGTGATGTCCTTTCATCCATGCAGATATATCGGAGAGACAGTCCGAGATCCGTGACGACACCGTGGAGTCGTCCGGCGGAAAGGACAGATAGAGCTGGGCATCATCCGCATAGCAGTGGTAAGAGAAGCCATGGGAGTGGATGATTGAGCCCAGCGAGGTGATGTACAGTGCGAAGAGAAGGGGCCCCAGCACAGATCCTTGGGGTACTCCTGTGGTGAGTTGGTGAAGTGCCGATGTCTGTCCTAGCCACGATACGTTGAACGACCGTCCAGTAAGATAGGACTTGAACCAAGAGTGCACTGTGCCATCAATCCCAATGTTGGTCAGCTTGTCCAGTAGGATGCTGTGGTTGACCGTGTCAAATGCTGCTGATAGGTCCAGCAGGATGAGCACTGAGGACTGACCTGCCGCTCTGGCCTCTTTTAGTGCTTCCGTCACAGACAGAAGCGCCGTTTCAGTGGAGTGGCCACTTCTGAAGCCGGATTGGTTGGAGTCGAGGAGGTTGTTCTGAGTGAGAAATCCTGTGACCTGTTTAAAGACAGCTCGTTCAATGGCTTTGGAAAGGAAGGGAAGAAGAGAGACAGGCCGGTAGTTCTCCACTTGAGTGGGAGCGAGGGATGGTTTTTTGAGCAATGGTGTTACCTGGGCTTGTTTGAAGGCAGTGGGAAATGTACCCCTAGTTAGTGACGCATTGACCACATGTGTGGTTGCTGTCACAATTGTGGGGGTTATGGCCTGAAGAAGGGTTGTTGGGATAGGATCCAGAAGACAAGAGGTAGGCCGGCTGTCTGTGAGAAGCTTAGACACCTCTGCCTCGGAGAGAGGAGTGAAAGAAGAAAAGGAAGCAGTTGGTGTAGAGAGGCTAGGAGAAGGAACCACTGTAGATTGGTTTGAGAACTGACTACTAATAGCTGCAACTTTGTTAGTGAAGAATGCAGCAAAAGTGTCAGCTGTGAGGTTAGTTGGAGGAGGTGGAGGAGGTGGGTTTAGTAAAGATTTAAAGGTGGAAAAGAGTTTCTTGGTGTCCGTGGCGTTGTTAATCTTGTCATGATAGAAAGCCTTTTTCGCAGCAGTGACACTGGATGAGAAGGAAGATAGTAGTACTTGGAATTGTGCTAGATCGGCCGAATTCTTAGTTTTGTGCCATTTCCTTTCAGCAGCTCTGAGGTTAGTGCGCATTGACCGAAGTGAGTCATTAAGCCACGCATGAGACTGGGTGGGTCGTGCGGGTCTGGTAGACAGAGGGCACACACGATCCAAGCAGAATCTCAGCGTAGAACAGAGTGACTCTGTGGCGTCATCAACCTCAAAAGAAGAGAAACTTCTAGACGGTGGTAGAGCAGACGCCACCAAGGAGGAAAAGTGAGTAGGAGATAGATTCCGGAGATTGCGACGGACAGAGACAGAGGGAGTAGGAGCAGATGGTTGCTGACAGAGGGAAACCTTGAACTGAATAAAGTAATGGTCAGATAGATGTAGAGGAGTAACTGTCTGTAAAGTAGCGGAGTATTCAGTTGATAACTTTCTGTCCAACATATGACTCACAAATGACCCACATTTAGAAAGAGTGTAAGAGAGGATGGGCAGACTTAGTAAAATAAAATAAAATAAAATGAATGATGTATGCCTGGTGAGTCTCAAGTCTCAAGACTGAGTCTGAAACAAGACAGTCTCTATGTGTCTCACATATCTAGTATATCCAAATGAATGGTGTGTAATAAAGTGTGTGTGTGTGTGCTATACGATGAATGATGGGTAATGACATCATGTATAGTATATATCCGGCTTGTATCTGAACACATTAAACACACATTACTTAAAGGCGGAGTATGTGATTTTGGTGCACAAGGGAGGGGGAAATACAGTAGGCTACCTCTTTAATGGGTCAGGACTGGATCAAAATGATATGCGGTACGTTGGACAAACGCCAACATCATTCAACACTGCTCACCCCTACCATTAGTTACACACTAAACCAACAGATTTAACCCATCAAGTCTGTAGTTGTTTGAGAAACACAGTCCTGACTGAATGTTGATGTGGTCTGTCTCCCCTTTTGTGTGTTTCTCTCTATAGAATGTTACAGCAGTCACTGGTGCTCCTTGTAGTACAGTTTCAACCAGCAAGACCTTCAACCAAAACATCTCTTTTAAGTCTGTGAAGAAATCTGTCTCTGCACTGAAGATGCAGCTGGAGGAGAAACTGGATGGTGTCTTCAAGCAGGAAGTAGCCAAGATCTCTGCAGCAGGTTGGAGTAATTGACAATGAACAACTGAATTAACTCACAAGACCCTGTAATGACTCAGTTCACTAAGGATTTATTCTGACTAAATATTTTTTTGTCTCTCAACAGTGACCAATATCCAGATCATTCAGTCTTTACAATGTGAGTCCACCCCCACACAAACACAGAGTTATTATTACAGAGGTATTACTATCATTTGAATCCATGATGTGGTAGCTGTCCTTGTGCTATGGAGTGTGCTGTGGAAACCATTAGGAATGAAAACCGTATTTGCTCCTTTATTGACATGTCACATGACAAAAATGAGTTGAGGATTTTTTTAGCGTTTTATTTCAAATCTGCAGAAGCATCAGAAGTATACTTGACAGTTTGTTGAGCTGTAGCCCTACTGAGAACTTCCTCATATATCTAAATGGCCCTTGCATAGTGTGGTGCTTCATGGTCTTAGTTAGATATTTAGACAAGTGTATTAAATTAGCTTTAGTTTTTGTTGTTAGGTATTAAAGATGCAGTAAGTGATTTTACATGGTTTGTAAAGATAATATCTCCTCATGACCCGCTAGTTCTTCATTCTCCTGGGTCACTGTAAAAAAATCATTCACAAGCAAACAATTGGAAGCAGCCTGGCCTACACAAAGAACACATGTACAAATTCTTGTCAACATTTTTCACACAAAACAAATTCAGTCACACTGAGGCCTAGGCTACTGCATGTCTACTTTAAATAATTAACTATGACACCTGGCTGCAGCTGAAAACAAACAATCGTCAGCCTGCCCCCCAACGATAACAGAGTTTCTCCAGGAGGACCTGAGGCAGGGGAGACCTACCTCTCTGGCATGTTTTCTTTGGTCCTTGGATCAAATAAAATGGAAGCTTTGCTGGTCAAAAGTGACTGCTTAGAAATATCAACACAAACACAAACCTAAAAAAATGTGATTTCCACCAGACTCACTGACTACACCTTTAACATATATGACACTGCCCCAGTACATGTCATACAAATTAGAGTCCATTGGGTTTAAACAACATTTGAAATGCTGAAGGTCATTGAATAAGCTGCTGAGTAAGAAATAACATTCACTTCCTCAGCTAAATTAAAACTTCTTACCAGAGGTAACAAGCCTGTCACAGGTGCTGATATCAAACATTTCCCATAAGGTGGATAAATAACACATGAACACAACTAACTTACAGTAGATGTGGTAGTAGGGTACTTATGTGCTGTTATTTAGAACCTCGGTGATACATGAGTGTCTCCTGTGTTGGTTCCCAGATACTGATCCTGAACTCCCAGTCAGAAGAACAGGCAATAAGGAGAGACTACCTCCATACAGTAAGTCTTTACTGATTGATTCTAAAAGCCTCTAGCCTTCATGTCACGAGTCTGTAGAAAATGAAAGGTAGTTTCGCTGAATCAACAGATATCACCAATTTCTTTGCACACTTAGAAGAAGAAGCTTATTTTGTACACAAATTTGCTCAAGTCCGCGTTAGTCACCATTTCACCTTTGTAAAATAATCCCCTCTGTAAAATAATCTGCTTTGTAAAATAATCCCTCACCCCCCTGACATGTTTGACATATCAAAAGATGGTCATTTAAAAGCATTGCACAGATGTCTCTTGGACTGGTCACAGTAAAAGCACTTTCTAACATGTGCAGTTTTACTACATAACCCAACATCACTGATGTCACAAGTTTTGTGTCAGTGTGCAACTGGCATTTCAAGCTGACTGCTTGAAAGTCTACCAGTGGATACCTGTGAAGTAAATGTACAAGTGAAGTGCTCACTAATACACATTTGTGGAGAAATTAAAGTTTAGGGAAAAGTCCAGGGTAAATCAGCCCATAGGCCTGTAGTTCAAGGTCACTGAGGGCTGTTGTAGGAAGAAGAATGAGGAAGTTTGGTGCAACATAAACCAAATTTGTGAACTGTCAGAAAACACTAATATAACTGAATTAGTGATGTAACAAGCCAACACCCCGCCTGTAAGCAAGATTATCAAGGCGGGCCCCCTATACAACGTGTGGTGTCACAATGTCCACAAATACCATTAACAGGCCATTAAAGCAGGTAGAATAAATCAGATGATTGACAGAAGTAGGCTAATTGCACAACAACAAATGATGACAGCTCACCATAGATGACGAAAAAAACGTTGGTGACGGCATATCCAGAAGATCCAGTTGACGCCCATGGGCACTCTCAGTTGACAGTATGGCAAGTCCAGAGAGACGACACTGTCCCATTGAGCTCCTCAGGCAGCTTTGTATCAGTTTCAGTTTGGAAAATGTATGCTCTGCAGAGGCCAGTGTGTTGTATGTAATATGTTCACTTCCATATCCCACAATCCCAAATCGCAATGTAAAATACATTGCTTTTCGCTTCGCTGATTATTTAATGATCCCTGTAATATGTATGTCAATATTAATTCAAACATATTTGTGTAGTTAAATGTCTCTATAGTACTGATTTAGTTGGATATGCTTTAAGAGGTCATCATGGAGTGAGAGAGTGAGTCTGATTGGTCATATAGATCCCAGTAAATACTAAGATAGTAGTAGAAAGCTGAAAGAGTAGAAAGAGTGTTATGGAGTGGCTAGCCTACTTAGTTCTAAGTGAGGATACTATCTGACGTGAAGAAGGGCCCGGTGGGTGATCTGACTTAACAACTGCGGGGCCCTGGATTGCCACGGGCCCGTAAGCAACAGTGATCTCTGCTTATCGCTAGTTATGCCTCTGAACTGAATGGGACAAGAAGAATTAAACTGAAGATGAGTTTCCTTGTCCTTATCATTTAGCATTAACTGTCATTTTCACTATTTGGTCTGTGCTGTACCAGATTTACTCATGATTCTATGATCTACCCTGGAAATTCACTTTAAATGCAGTCTAATACAGAATTTTACAACATTTGTGAACAAATGAATCTTTTTATAAAGTTTTAGACAATTTCATGTATTCATGAAGAAAGGCAGTGAAAACATTGCATTTGAAATAGGTCTATATTTTTGTTCAGCATAATCTCTAGTGATGAGATTAAATCTGCACTTTATGTTACCTACTGGTTCTACTGTGATTCTGTCTGTTTCAGTGTCTGATGTCCTGGCTGTTTGTCCTGAACCAAAGACCAGAGAGGAGTTCTTACAGTGTAAGATCGACACACACAAACACACACTTGGTTATATTTCTGTCTCCCTCTCCCTCTCTCTCTTACACATACACACACAGACACAGACACACATACAGACACACACACACACACACACACACACAAACACAAACACACACTCACAGTGATCTCTCATACATTTACATTTACATTTACATTTAGGCATTTAGCAGACACTTTTATCCAAAGCGACTTACAAAAGAGGATAACATTCAGCTACAACACAATGAACTAACAAGGAGTGCATATTGCTAACATAGAATCTGCGCTGTTTTAAGTTGAAAGTGCAATAGTGTAACACAATGTAGAGAAATTAACTTATTAAGTGCATTTTCAAAGTTTACGCCAGGATATATTCTTGGAAGAGCTTAGTCTTCACGAGTTTCTTGAAGGTGGAGAGGGTATCAGTTGATCTGGTAGCACTTGGGAGGTCATTCCACCAGCGCGGAACCAGATATGAGAAGAGTCTGGACCGACCTGCACAAGGTGTTGGCCGTGCTAGGAAACGTTCCTTAGAGGAGCGTAGTGGTCGTCGGGTGACATAGGGCTTCAGAAGAGAATTCAAGTAGATGGGAGCAGAGCCATCATTCACCCTGTAGGCCAACATAAGTGCCTTGAATTTAATGCAAGCAGCCAAGGGCAGCCAGTGAAGTTCAATGAACAGAGGTGTGACATGTGCCCTTTTTGGCTGGTTAAAGACCAGACGTGCAGCTGCATTCTGGATCATCTGTAGCGGTCTCACTGCACAGGCTGGTAGGCCTGATAGGAGGACATTGCAGTAGTCAAGATGAGAGATAACCAGGGTCTGAACCAGGAGCTGGGTTTCATGTTGGGTTAGGTACGGCCTGAGCTTCCTTATGTTGAATAGGGAAAAACGGCACGACCGAGCCACAGAGGCAACGTGATCTGCAAAGGTCAGTTGGTCATCGATCATGACACCTAGGTTTCTTGCCACTTTGGTGGGAGGAACAGACAGGGAGTCGATCTTGATACTGATGTCGTGATGTATGGCTTGTTTGGCTGGGAGGACCAGCAGTTCAGTTTTGGAGAGATTTAGTTGGAGGTGATGTCCTTTCATCCATGCAGATATATCGGAGAGACAGTCCGAGATCCGTGATGACACCGTGGAGTCGTCCGGCGGAAAGGACAGATAGAGCTGGGTATCATCCGCATAGCAGTGGTAAGAGAAGCCATGGGAGTGGATGATTGAGCCCAGCGAGGTGATGTACAGTGCGAAGAGAAGGGGCCCCAGCACAGATCCTTGGGGTACTCCTGTGGTGAGTTGGTGAAGTGCCGATGTCTGTCCTAGCCACGATACGTTGAACGACCGTCCAGTAAGATAGGACTACATGCACAAACACACATACGTCTCTCATACGCACACACGCAGACACACACACACACACACACACACACAAACACACACACACACACACACACACACACACACACACACAGAGTGATCTCTCATACGTGCACACATACACAAATACACACACACAGAGGTATGTACACAAATATATGTCTATCAACACACACATATACACACACACAGTGATCTCTCTCATATGCACACACACACACACAAACACACATACACACTTACACAAACACACAAGTATTTGCACAAAGGTACATGCAAGTAGGTTTGTCTAACAACCCACACACACAGATACACGTGGTGAATTACCTCCCTCTCTCTCACAATAACATGCACACACAGATATACACAGGTAGGTCTACTAACACACACACAGTCATCTTGGTCTCTCTCTTACACACACACACACACACACACACACACACACAAATCCCTTCACAGCACGTCATATCAGCAACAATCACACACCTGACATAAAACAAGTTTGTTCTTTTCTCCCCTCCACCAGATTCCTGTCACTTCACACTGGATCCAAACACAGCACACAGAAACCTCCATCTGTCTGAGGGGAACAGGAGGGTGGAGAGGAGAAATGAGCTCCAGTCATATCCTGATCATCCAGAGAGATTTCATGTGTGGTATCAGGTGCTGTGTAGAGAGGGTGTGTCTGGACGCTGCTACTGGGAGGTGGAGTGGAGTGGGGGGGTTCGTATATCAGTCTCATATAAAAGCATCAGCAGGAAAGGAGGAAGTGCTGAGTGTGGGTTTGGATGTAATGATCAGTCCTGGAGTTTGAATCTGTTGAGCTCCAGCTCCTTTTTCGGGCACAATTATAAACAGACTCAACTCCCTCTAGTGGTCAGCTCTAGAATAGGAGTGTATGTGGATCACAGGGCAGGAACTCTGGCCTTCTACAGCATCTCTGACACAATAACCCTCCTGCACAGAGTCCAGACCACATTCACTCACACACTTTACCCTGGGTTTTGGTTTGGCACTTCATCAGCAGTGAAGCTGCTCTGACTCCCATGTAAATAAGTGATGTTATCATCCCCCTCACACACACACAAACATTACTAGATATAATTATAAACATCACATACACACAAACACACACACACACACACACACACACACACACACACACACACACACACACACACACACACACACACACACACACACACACGTAACATGCCACACACAATTCTGGTGGCTGAATCTGTGATTCATAGAGTCTCTGGACCCCCCTCTTTTACAGCACTATTATAACACACACATCAGCACCCCACACATGAACTATTGGGTGATAAATGTTTAGATGAGCCCAGTGTTTCACCCCCTCTGATCCTCTCCCACAATCCATTTCCTCTCCCTCCTGCTCCCCCCAACCCTCCTTCCCCTCCCACAGGGGTTCAGGGATTTAGGCTCTCTGGGACTGGACTCATGACTGATGGTTGTGTTGACTAGTAGTAATTGTGTATGAATGTCATACTATGAAACTGTTCCTCAGACAATGGAATGATGAAAAATGAAAAATACTGCACTACAATGTAATAAATGTGATACCTTGTGACAGTGTATGTTGCATAACACCTGGACATTTTAATAATTGGATAATATGCTAAGTAATTAAAATCATCTTAAACACATTTGGTTTTGTGTGTTCTGTAAGTCCATGGGAAACAGCACTTTCTTACTCCCCATCATGAATGTGTCTTTGTTCATATGCTGTCTCTGGTCCAGCTATCCCCCTCTGAAAGGCTTCCCCTGGTCTCTGTAGAATGCTGACAATCAGAAAACTCTAGAACAATCCACCAGAACCCAGATCAGAGTCTTAAAATCATCACGATCACACGACTTTAGAATTTATATCACTCGTGGGCATCCGGGAACCACTATCTTAATACGTGAGACTCCTGGAGCCTTTGGGAAACTTGAGATGGCTGCCATAGCAACATTTGCGTGAGTTTTGCCGTATTTACAATAGCGGCAACGGGCCAAATCAAAATCACCCATAATTCAGGATGTCCCAGTCAATTCAGGACAGTTGGCAACCCTACACTGGTATCACATGTTTTGTGGCTGTGTATTCTGGCATGCTGACTGCTGGGAAATCCACCAGAGTGGTAACCTGTGAACTGAATGTAAAGGTGAACTGCTCAGTAAGAGTCTTTGTGAACAAACAAAGTCATCTCTGACACAATGACCTTCCTGCACAGTCCAGACCACATTCACTCACACACTCTACCTTGGGTTTGGGTTAAAATATGCTGGATCATCAGTGTGGCTGTAGTGACTCACAACATACAGCAGGACAGAAAGGCATAAAAAATGTTAAATAATATTTCTAAATCATTATGATTTAGAAATGAGTTTAGATTAAACCTTTGGTGAACATTTTGTTTCATGATTACTTTTATTCACATTAACATGATGATCACTTGCAAACATATCTGAAGGGGGTCAAAAATGATTACTCGTGAGATAACATGTTAAGAATTACAATATTAAATCCATTAGTTTGTGTGTCTCTGAAAAACACCTACTGTCCTATCACAGAGTACATACAGAATATGTTGGATGGGAGGTAGCTACCCTACATTTGTTTTACAATAGCAGTAACATTGAATGGTAAACATGGATAATGCATTTGGAATAAATGTTAAACTGCACTGATTTGCATTAAGCCTTCACTTCAGCCCTGGTACCTACTAGACAGAGAATGTTGTCAGACAGAAGAGTCTTGTGGATGTTACAAATTATATCTGAACAAAAATCTCTCAACTTTTTTTCTCTCTTGCCTGACCAGAAGCCAGGCTGGCACAGCCTAGTGCATCTGCTCAATATCACATTACACATCACAATATCACAGTACAGTGAGGGATCTCTCATGAACTTAGGTTTCCTCCAATTCATTTTTGGCTGGGCAATCAGCAAACAGAAGACTCTGGCATGCCTAGTATTTTTAAAGTTTACACAAAGTATCTGCCTATGAAGAAGGAAATGTACGGCAATTGCTGTTAGTAAGAAATATAACGAGAACATCTGATACAACACAGACTGAATAGTAAACTGGCAGTGAACACCAACTGAACGGGGCACAGTAACTTACTTTCAATTTATATACCTATGCCCATTCAGTTAACATTAGCTGTCCCAGTTTGATATCGATGTTATAGCACATTTTCTGCTTCTTTTTCCTATCGACAGCACTCTGTGACTAGTGGCTATGGATTGAATTACACTGGATTTCTCCTTTAAGTTCTGCCTTTGACAACAGTATATTTGACCTCTTAGTTACTGCTATTGTCTGACACTGGAAGAGACAGTGAGATTAAAGCAAAGTGACTGGCTTGGATGCAGAGGAGGCTCTGATTTGACCATGGCTAGTATCTGCTGTATCTGTGTATGTGTTTCTTCCTTAATTATACTGTATATGCAACACAACCTGATGAACCATACAAAACTGGTTTCATGTACTTTGAAAAGCTGGTCAGGCATGCAGAAATACAGCTTTTAATAGAACACAACAGTGCTGCTCTCATGTCTCTTCAGCACACTAACATGAGCTGTGACTGATCTTTCCTTCTCTCTGTGATTACAGTAAACTTAAAGACACTGGTCTGCTGTTTGTTCATTACTGAATGACCACGGACTAGGATTTGTTCTGGAACAAAATTAGCAGTGAGGCTTTAACAGGTGAGTCTTGATACACCACACTGATTTTAAACTGACAAGATTCCTGCCACAAAATGTATGACCACAAGGGCCAACTAAACCTTTATAATTGCACACCATCACATTATGTTCAAGACACTTCAGTGTTTGCCCTTAAATATCAATCTGACCCAAGTCTCTTTTTCCAGTCTTTTACTCAGATACAGAGGTACCCTTGCCACGCCCCATCCCTGCCCTGTTCTACCTGCTCTCCACCTGAGAGTTCAGAACAGAAACAAAAACCAACTCTCACTCTGCTGCTGCTCAGTGTGTGTTTGTTTGGTGTTTCATGTGTTCAGTGTTTGATGTCCACACAGTGCTTGATGTCCATGCTGTTTTTCCTGAAGTAGTGACCAGAGAGAAGCTCTTACAGTGTAAGATACACACACACACACATATAGGCTAATCATACATGTTTGAGGTTTTAAAAATCCACAAATCCCCACACAACCCCACACACATGCCCAATGTTAACAAAAGTTATGTTCTGTCCTCCATCAGATTCCTATCACTTCACACTGGATCAACACACAGCACACAGACGCCTCCATCTGTATGAAGGCAACAGGAAGGTGGTGTGCAGAAGAGAGGTCCACTCATATCCTGATCATCCAGAGAGATTTGATGTGTGGTATCAGGTGCTGTGCAGAGAGGGTGTGTCTGGACGCTGCTACTGGGAGGTGGAGTGGAGTAGGATGTGGGTTTATATATCAGTCTCATATAAAAGCATCAGCAGGAAAGGAGAGGGTGATGAGCGTGGATCTGGATATAATGATCAGTTCTGGAGTCTGAGACTCACCAGCTCCAGCTTATATTTTTGGTACAAAAATAAAGACTAAACTCCCTTCAGTGGTCAGCTCCAGAATAGGAGTGTATGTGGATCACAGAACAGGAACTCTGGCCTTCTACAGCATCTCTGACACAATGACCCTCCTGCACAGAGTCCAGACCACATTCACTCACACACTCTACCCTGGGTTTTGGGTAGAATATGTTTGACCATCAGTGAAGCTGTTGTGACTCACAGTATATAGTGGGACACAAATGTAGATACCGCAAATGCAGATGCTGGTATCACACACACACACATCGCAATCACATGGAAGGATCTGTCAGCTGCTCGTCAGCTTCCTGATCTGGTCTGTTGTTGGGGAAACTAAAGCCCAAATCCAGTCCCTCATCTGTGGAGCTCAGCAGCTACTACAGCATCTGCAGCTCTGCTGGAACACACAGCACCACCCCACACATGAACCATATTTGCACTAATAAACCCAGTGTTGGATTTAATCTGTCCTGCCACAATCCTTCTCATTTTCCTTTTTCTGCTGTTAATAAATGATAAAGTCGTCATGTGTTTGCTGGACATCTTGTCCTGAATATGTCTAATCTTGTTTAATTTTTCACTATTGAAAATGATCACTGTTGTGGACATTGTTCATGAATACACATGACAAAAAGTGAAAGTGATGAATCATCAGATTACATTTGGAGAAACAATAAAAAAAATTCTTTGATTGTTTTGTTTGTCAGTCTTTGAGAAACATCTACTGTCTCAGGGTGTGGTTGTCCTCATGCCTAGATATTTAGAAGTTTTTTCCTGGCGAGAAACAGTAAACCTCTGAACCAGATGTATGTGAATGTACCATATTAATATAGCACTTTCTGCCCCCAAGAACGTTGCTTCTTCAGTAATTTGTGTGAGTAAGGAAATAAGGGAGAGAACAGCTACTGAACTGTGCTGTAGATCAGCAAATCACATCACCACCATGTGTAACAAAACTCCATTTTATGACAGTTTTTGAAGTTTCTGTTGTGATGTTCAGTCATAGGGAAAGTAATTTGGCATACTGGCATACATACTGCATCTTTATTTCAATACACTGTTATTGAGGGTGGGCAGGCTGCCTCCATTTAGTTTCCTGTCCTCTAAGTCTGGGTAACATATAACTGCTGATTTCTCATAAAACTGAGAGCTTGTGGATCATGGGGAGATTAAATGACTGCTAGAAAAAGTGTGACATCAGCAGTGAAACTGCTTAGAATCCCTGACTGCACACTGCACACACCTGGGTGAGATGATATTTGACACACCATACTGATCAGACTGCACCAATAGAAGACACCTGCCTACTAAGGACCAAGCCAGCATTTATAGCTTTAGGGTAAAAGTATTTTAATGAGTTTTCAGACTAAATGACTTGAACTAAATGGCATGAACACGGTTGTTTACTTCTGTTCTTGCCCTAATTGAGAATATGATTCAGCCCCCTTTTTTCTCTACACCAGACAAACAGGTTTGTGATGGCCATTCCCCCAAACACACTCTACCTTTTACCTGCCAACCTGCTTGACAAGTCAAACTGAATTCTCACACTGTTCTGGACTCTTAGAGTGTGTGCTTGCTGTTTCTGAGAGCTAGAAAATGGCGGAGGTGATTTCTAAGGAGGAAGATTCTTTCACATGTCCAGTGTGTCTGGATCTACTGAAGGATCCAGTGACTATTCCCTGTGGACATAATTTCTGTATGAGGTGCATTAAGAGCTGCTGGGGTCAGGAGGATCAGAAAGGAGTCTACAGCTGCCCTATGTGCAAACACACCTTCACTCCCAGACCTGTCCTCTACAAAAACCCTCTGATTGCGGAAATGGTGGAGAAATTTAGAATGACCAGAATCCAAGCTGCTCCTGCTGCTAACTGTTATGCTGGACCTGGAGATGTGGAGTGTGATGTCTGCACTGGGAGAAAACTCAAAGCTGTGAAGTCCTGTCTGGATTGTCTGCTGTCTTACTGTGAAACTCACTTCAAAGTTCACAATGAACTACATCCAAGAAAACACTCAGTGATTGGTGCCACAGTCCAGCTACAGGAGAGAATCTGCTCCAGTCATAATAAAGTTTTAGAAATATTTTGTCGGACCGATCAGAGGTGCATCTGCTATCTGTGCACAATGGATGATCATAAAGGCCATGACACAGTCACAGCTGCAGCAGAATGGAGAAACAGACAGGTGAGTACTGGAGCTACACTACAGCAGTCTACAATGATTTTATTTGAGAGGACTGACACATAGACTTGTATAATTACAACATTATACATGTTAAAATACTCTTCACCATTATAGAAGACATGAACCAGGAAATCAGTAGCAGGTGCAAAGTGCAAAATGTATTTAGTCTGTTAATTATTGACATGCAGATTCAACCTGAATATGATCCCTTAAAAGTAGATCCAAAATTTTTCCACAGAGCTGACTTGAAGCTTGTTTAATGCCAAATGTCAGAGGTCTTGCTTAAATGAGTATACAAATCAAAAAATGATATATTTAAGCATGTTTGTTTTTTATGAACAGAAACACCTGAGTCAGACCCAAAAAAGATTCCAGCAGAGAATCCAGGAGAGAGAGAAGGAGCTGCAGATGCTGCGGAAGGCTGTGGAGACTCTCAAGGTACTAGATACTACAGATATGATGGAAGTTTCAGCTCTTCAAATATTATGCCAGTTGTGTTGTTATGGCAGAAGTGTTATTAAATCATAACATAAATATTATATGACATCTGCCAGAACAAACTCCCTATTCCCTCTGTTGCGTAAAGAACTTGCTGAATTTAGGAAGAATATTAAACAAATATAAAACAAACAAAGCCTGTTGTGTTGAAGTGCAATTTGAGAAGATCACAATGAGTAATAACATTTGTTAGAACAAATGCTATTGATTTATTCTGTTTCTTGATAGTAAATGTGTGCTGAATTAGTAAAACAAACAGATAAGTATTATGTAAGTCTATAATACCAATGCTGAAATCTGAGGGGTGGGAAGGGTCAACATTAGCAGTATTGAGTTTTAATTCCACTGTTGGTCCAGTTCCACACCTGCTAAATGAGCGCTGAGCCCAGTGAGTACCTGTGACTCTGCTGCTATCTCTACAGCACACAAACAACCACTGGCCTCATGAAACCCTCTCCAGCTTCACCTCCCTCTGTGTGTCTCCTATCAGAGCTCTGCACAGACAGCAGTGGAGGACAGTGAGAGGATCTTTACTGAGATGATCCACTCCATTGACAGAAGGCGCTCTGAGGTAAAAGGGATGATCAGAGCTCAGGAGAAGGCTGAGGTGAGTCGGGCTGAAGGACTCCTGAAGCGACTGGAGCAGGACATTGCTGAACTGAAGAGGAGAGATGCTGAGCTGGAGCAGCTTTCACACACAGAGGATCACATCCATTTCCTCAAGGTAACACAAATAACATAAATACCCACTGACGTAAGATCATTAATGACAACACATATTCCATAGGTCTACATGTGACCAAATCTTTCATGACCAGCACAGAGTTAATAATGAATGAAAGAAAAGCTGTATGTATGCTTTGTGATGTCATTAAGTTACAGAACAGAATCTATAAATAGATTGCAATGTCTTACATGCAATAAGCATGCCAAGTACGCCCAAATGAATGGTGAGCAATAAAGTCTATATGTGTGCTACAGGATGAGTGATTAGGTAATCACATTGCAGTATGCACAGAATGTGTCTAACATGTAACACTTTAAAGACACACTGCCTAAAGGCAGAGTAATCTGTAAGTGTAAGTGAAGTAAAGTTGACTGGTATTTAGCAGACAGTTTTATCCAAAGCAACACAGACTTTAAGTGTGGGACTCAAGAATTGAACCACCTGGGAATCAAGTTGATCGATAGTCAGTCGGGGACATATCTGCTGTTCCACCATGCCTGTAATGTAACATGTAACATAATTTAAAACATTCAGCAAGTACCTTACCAACGCTATTCACTCTCTGTCCAACTCTTCATTCTCTAAGTAATCTTCCCCACCTCAGTCTCAGTCAACTCTGTCACCAACAGATTTAACCCATTAAGTCTGTAGGTGTTTGAGAAACACAGTCCTGACTGAATGTTGATGTGATCCGTCTCCCCTTTTGTGTGTTTCTCTCTATAGAATGTTACAGCAGTCACTGGTGCTCCTTGTAGTACAGTTTCAACCAGCATGAGCTTCAACCAAAACATCTCTTTTGAGGCTGTGAAGGAATCTGTCTCTGCACTGAAGATGCAGCTGGAGGAGAAACTGGATGGTGTCTTCAAGCAGGAAGTAGCCAAGATCTCTGCAGCAGGTTGGACAGATGTTTGAAAATGAACTCTACTTATAATACCTTGTTATGACTCAGATGAGGTCTAATGGGGACTCAGATGATGGTTTAATTCTGACTAGATACATTTTCTGTCTTTCAACAGTGACTAATATCCAGATTATTCAGTCTTTACAAAGTCCACCCACACAATCATACCTAAATACACCCAGAGGCATTTTTATCATTTGAATCATTACCATGTTTGTTAGTGTTGTGGAAACCATAAGGAAGGTGTAGTGTTTTATTTAACATCTAGAGAAAATGACAGAGGTGAGTTAGGCTGCATGACAGTGGATTTTCAGATATCTCATGGAAAAGGTTCCACACAGACAGCAGCCCTATGACTGCGCCTAGCAGCTGAGGTCAGATTTGATTTTACTTGCCAAAGGAGTATGGCTTTTGGGTTTGCATGCATGTATCAGTATTATATTTAGGAGTATTAGTTAATTCAGACAGCCACACAGGAAAATACACTGGATAGCCAAAAGATAAATCAAATTCATAGAAAACAATACTTGGTGGATGATTTGCTTCCTTCTACGCTATTATCAAAGCAGTGGAAAATAAAGATGTTTAAAAGTTTGCCCTCTCAGTTGATCAAATGCAATTCAAACTTGAGCACTACTGAATCAAACAGGCAGCATGTTGATGTACAGCTTTTTAAACTACTCTTATATATAGACTACAAAAGTCACAAACATTGTTCTATGCAGACCTCTCACCTAATTATTACAGTTAATAGAAAGAAATGACAGAAAAAAAATTCAGAGGAACGTTTGAGTGTTTGATGCTTTTCTGTCTGGAGAATCAGCTGGTCCATGAAAGGGTGGTCTCAGGGCTGCATGGACTTTTGTCAGGATTTATAACCAGAGGTTAATGAAGATTAGAAAATTTCAGATTTCATTTTGCTAAGACTTAATCAAAAGATATTATCAATCTTTGCACACAAGAAGCTTATTCTGTACACAATGTTACTGTGTTAGTGAAGATTTTACCTTTGACATATCAGAAGCATGACTATTGCACAGATGTCTCCTGGACTGAACACAATAAAAGGCCACTAACGTGAGGTTTTCCTACACAACCCAGTGGCACTGATGTCACAAGTTTTGTACCAGAGTGCAACTGGCATGCTGAGTGCTGGAGAATTCACCAGAGTGGTTGTCTGTGAACTGAATGTGCAGGTTAAAGGAAAAAGTCTAGGGTAAATCTACAGATAGCCCTGTTGTTCAAGGTCACTCAGTGTTGTCGGTGTTCAGTGTTCCCCTGAATGGGGATGAAAAATATCCCTTATCAGTTAGTGTTAGCTGCCACTTTGCTATGGAGTCAGAATTCAGGTCGAAATAAACAGATGTCACTTTTGCACACAAAAAAGATTATTCTCTCGAACTGTTTGTGAGCATGACACCATCATAAGATATCCATTCACCTGACAAGTTTGACATATCAAAACATGGTTTATTAAAAGCATGACTATTGCACAGATGTCTCTTGGACCACTCTAGCATATCACACAACCAGTGTCACTGTCAGTGGCAGCTGGAGTGCTGGAAAATGCACCAGAATGGTGACCTGTGAACTGAATGTGTATATTAAGGGAAAAATCCAGGGTATATTTGAAATAATTTCAGATATTAATGAAAAATGGTACTGAAAAATGTTGCAATATATTTTTTGTTCGGCATAAACGATACTGAGTCATTAAATATGCACTTTATGTTACCTACTGGTTCATTCTACAGTGATTTTGTCTGTTTCAGTGTCTGATGTCCAGGCTATTGGTCCTGAACCAAGTACCAGAGAGGAGTTCTTACAATGTAAGATGAACGGACACTCACACACACACACACACACTCACACAGACACACACACGCACACACACACGCACAAACACAAGCACGCTCACGCACAGGCACACGCACACACACACACACACGCACACTCTCTCTCACACACACACAGACTACATGCATTTTTGAAGTTTGTAGTACAAACAGCTATCAGTACACATACACATGCACACACACACACATACTAGGAGGGACCGTCTGGAACATTATTCAGAATTAGTTTGCATATACAAATGTGATAGCACTACACTGGAAAATGTACTGATATACACAACTGAAATGCTCTCACACAATCAACTGAAAAATCCTATTCTCACAAACACACCTGAAATCCTGTATAAACACTAGTGAAACCTTTTACACACAGAACTAAAATGCACACACATGCATATGAAACCATTCACACACTATAGTGAAGTCTCGCACACAAACATGAAACCATGTATTGTATTATAGTGAAATCTCACACACACACATGAAACCATGTACACACTATAGTGAAATCCCGCACACATACATATGAAACCATTCACACACTATAGTTAAAGCTTCACACACACACTCAACTGACATTAAATCCCTCTAACAACAGAGCTCTAGGTTGTAAGAAACGTTCTCCTTTAAATGCAACAGTGTGTCAGGGGATTCCCACTTGTCCTGGTTTTACCAGGGTTGTCCTTGGTTTTAGTCTGGTTTCCAGCGATTTAGTGTAACGAAATGAATTCCTGAAATGAAGTCAATTTGTATATTTTTGTTTGTAGGTTTGTTTGTAAGTAGCCCTCCCTGTCTCAAATTCAGATGGTTCGTTAGTAGGATGTAGCAGACAACAACAGGGTGGCTTTCAACTTTGAAGGTTGAACAGGGAAACTCAATAGTGTTTCAGGGCTGTTTCAGCGCTATTCCTTCTAAAATAGTCCAACTCTGCATAGGCCAAGTTTGCCTTGTCTTTAGGTCTAGTGTTATTCAGTTGTTCTTGTACCAAAGATGGCAGGTCTATTATGACTTCTGCCCATGACTGATTGCAGCATTAGATAAATGAATGCAATCAGCCTATTATATATATTAGGGAAATAACAGAAATATAATGTACGTATTTTATATATTTTTTCACATTGTTGGATTATGCTTACAGACATGCATGCAGATATGTTGGTTATCCTATAGCCATCATCCTTAGGGGTTTGCGTTGTCTGGGGAGTGTGTGAATGACCTCATATGTGTGCGTATGAAGTTTCACTATAGTGTATGAATGATTTCATATGTGTGTGTACAAAGGTTCACTATACTGTAGTGCATGAATGGTTTCATATGTGTGTGTGTGAGGTTTCACTACAGTGTGTGACAGCATTTGAGTTGTGTGTGTAATGGGTTTCACTAGTGTGTATGAAAGCATTTGAGTTGTGTGTGTAAAAGGTTTCACTAGTGTGTATGAAAGCATTTTAGTTGTGTGTGTAAAAGGTTTAACTAGTGTGTATGCAAGATTTTAGCATAGGTTTTTCAGTTGAGAGTATTTCACACACACACATACACACATACAAAGTCAAGTATGTGCACACAGGTACAGGGACAGGTTTGTCAAACCACTCACATGGTCAGTCATCTCTCTCTCTCTCTCTCTCTCCCTAACTCTCTTCCACAATACACACTCACACACACAAACATACACACATATGAACACACACAGTCATCTTGCTCTTTCTCTCACACACAAACACACACACACAGTAATCTACCTCATGCGCATGCGTGCGTGTGCACACACACACACACACACACACACACACACACACACACACACACACATACAAACACACACAGTAGTACAGCCAACTCTCTCACAATACATATAACCATTCATGCAGAGATGTCTACTGTCTGATTTCGTTGTGAAATATTCTCTCCTATTAAAAAACACAAATAAATCCTTTCACAACACAGTCTGACTAAGATCCCTGCCATGAGAAAACACACAAATAAATCCCTTCACAACGTCATATTAGCAACACGTCATATCAGCAACACTCTCTCACACACACCTAACACAAAACACACTTATTCTTTTCTCCCCTCCATCAGATTCCTGTCACTTTACACTGGATCCAAACACAGCAAACAGAAACCTCCATCTGTCTGAGGGGAACAGGAGGGTGGAGTGGAGAGATGAGTCATATCCTGATCATCCAGAAAGATTTGATGCGTGGCCTCAGGTGCTGTGCAGAGAGGGTGTGTCTGGACGCTGCTACTGGGAGGTGGAGTGGAGTGGGGATTGGGTTATTATAGCAGTAGCATATAAGAGCATCAGCAGGAAAGAAGGAGGTGTTGAGAGTGTGTTTGGAGGTAATGATAAATCCTGGAGACTGTCCCTCTACTGCTCAGGCTTAGAATCCCATTTCAGTCACAATTATAAACAGACTAAACTCCCTCTAGTGACCAGCTCTAGAATAGGAGTGTATGTGGATCACAGGGCAGGAACTCTGGCCTTCTACAGCATCTCTGACTCCATGACCTTCCTACACAGAGTCCAGACCACATTCACTCAACCACTCTACCCTGGGTTTGCATTCTGCTTAGGATCATCGTTGAGGCTTCTGTGAGCACAGAGTTTAGTTACAAATCTGGGCATATGGAAAACCTCATTCGCCCCATTAATAGAAGACTCATGCTATCTGAGGGAGCAGGAAAGTAGAATGATGAGGTGAGGTCTGGTGATATCCTGATCACCAAGAGAGATTTACTGTAAACATGTGTGTGTGTGTCTGGATGTAGCTACTGGGAGGTTGAGTGGAGTAAGTGGGTTTATATAGCACACTCATATAAAAGCATCAACAGGAAGGGAAGGGTTGCTGAGTGTATGTTTGTGCTTCTATGTCTATCTCACAATACTCTTGAGTGGACAGCCTTAGAATAGGAGTGTATGTGGATCACAGGGCAGGAACTCTGGCCTACAGCATCTCTGATACAATGACCCTCCTGCACCACATTCACTTACACACTCTACCCTGGGTTCTGGGTAAAATATGTTTGACCATCAGTGAAGCTGTTGTGACTCACAATATGTAGTGGGACAGAAATGTAGATACACAAATGCAGACACTGGTATCACACACACACACACACACACACACACACATCTCCCATTGCAATCACACTCACATGAAAGGACCTGTCAGCTGCTCGTCAGCTTCCTGATCTTGTCTGTTGTTGGGGAAACTAAAGCCAAATCCAGTCCCTCATCTCTGGAGCTCAGCAGCTACTACAGCATCTGCAGCTCTGCTGGAACTCTCATCAGCACCCCAGCTGATGCTTGCCTTGATAATGAACCCAGTGTTGGATTTAGTCTGTTTTTCTCTCACAGTCCTTTCCATTTTCATCTGCTGGTCTAACCCTTTTTGTTATGGAGATGGCATCTCGTGGAACACCCTGTGAGCGGCCTATTTTTAGCCCACTAAAGAAAGTGGAAAGGGTGAAAAGAGTGGGAGCTGCAGCAACAGGCTACCATTCACGGGGCCATCACCATAGCAGCCACCTCATTTCACACCATTTACAAGGATAGCAATGTGTAGATGCAGTTCTCGCATATAAACACATACCTACAAGCACCTCATCAGCACACATTCTACCCTGGGTTCACATTAGTATAAATAATACGTAGCCAGGGTATATTATACTGGAACAGCAATGAGACTGTTGTGTCTCACACTAACCCTAGGCCCGAAGACCTCAGATAGATGATGTTATCCCATCCACGCACAGGGACACAGGGCCATAAACACCTCCCATGTCATCAGCACTCATATAAGACTCCACTCACAGGTCCACAGAGCCATAAACACCTCCCATCTCATCAACACTCATATAAGACTCCACTCACAGGTCCACAGGGCCACAGAACCATAAATACCTCCCATCTCATCAGCACTCATATAAGACTCAACACACAGGTCCACAGGTCCACAGGACCATAAACACCTCTTATGTCATCAGCACTCATATAACACTTCACACACAGGTCCACAGGACCATAAATACCTCCCATGTCATCAGCACTCATATAAGACTCCACACACAGGTCCACAGAGCCATAAACACCTCCCATCTCATCAACACTCATATAAGACTCCACTCACAGGTCCACAGGGCCATAAACACCTCCCATCTCATCAACACTCATATAAGACTCCACTCACAGCTGAACTGAAGTGTCCCCACCCGACATATGAACTGCTGTTTGCCTTGATGAGCCCAGTGTTGGATATTGTCTGTCCTTTACCCACAATCCTCTTCATTTTCTTTTGCTGCTTCTAACCATCTTTCTTTTTTATCTAATTGTTTATTAAAAGATCTTTAAGCTGATAAAGTCATACATGTAAAAAATATGTGTTTGCTGGACACCTTGTATTGAATATGTCTAATTTTGTTTACATTTTTTCATCATCAAAGATGACAACTATGTGGACATTGCTCTTGAATACATGTATGGACAAAGACAAAGTGTTTGGTGAAAGACCGTAAATGATGAGATTACATGTTGAGAAATTAGACATAAATCCTTGGTTTTGTTTCCCCATCTTTGAGAAACACCTTAACATGAGGTGTGATTGTCCTTAGATTGCCCCCATGTACTGTCTATACACACACACACACACACACACACACACACACACACACACACACACACACACACATACAGAAAGAGAGAGGGGGGGCATAACCTTTGTCCTAGATTCCCTTAACTGCTGTGTCAGTCATCTTAGGGATACTGAAAGGCAGCTTTTATCAGAATGAGTGTCCTTCCAATATCTCCACCCCCCCAGCTGAGCTGTGGCTAGATCTCTCCTCTTTCTTGCTCCCTCTGTGATTACAGTCGAATTAAACACATTTGTTTGCTAATTACCATTGATACAATACAAGCGCAGACAAAAGTGTAGCAAAAAGCTAATTCATTTAGATATAGATAGATAGATAGATAGATAGACAGATAGATTATCTTGTATCCAAGAAACAGATCACAGATAGATTATCATGTGACCATCTGTCACATGACATACACACACTCACACACACACACACACATACAGTACATACAAATAATACAAATCATAATACTAATTGTGTGCCACTTAGGGTGCTAAGGTGTAGAGTGTGTCTCTGACAAACTGACCCTCTTGCATTAAGCAGACCACATTCACACACACACACTCACACACACACACACACACACACACACACACACACACACACACTCTACCCCAGGTTTACGTTATACGGTGGATCATCAGTCATGCTGTTTTGCCTCACATTACAACAGTTGCACAGAAATTACATCTGATTGGCTACTTCCCCATCTCCACCTTGCCCCACTCAACCTTACCAAGCCTCTTCCTGAGAAAACAAAACTCAACTCACTCTTGCTGCTGATTCACCTTTTTTCAGATTAGCTGCTGCAGCCTGTCCCTATCACTCCCTTGAGAAAACACACCCGCTTACTGGACAACAATACACAAGTCATTTGAAAACCACAGGCTTACTAGTTTCTTGAGAAATGAAAGTCAGACTGATGCATCACTTTACCATCTTGGTCAAGTGATTCCAAAGACAGGATCATTTCACTGCATTGGGAAACTGAGAGGGCTGCTACAGACCAGAGAAGAATGGCAGAGGCAACTTCAAACAACCAGGACCTCTTCACATGTGAAATTTGTTTGGATCTGCTGAAGGATCCGGTGACTATTCCATGCGGACACAGTTACTGCATGGGCTGCATTATGGACATCTGGGATCAGGAAGATCAGAAAGGAGTTTATAGCTGCTCTCAGTGTACAGAGACATTCACTCCGAGACCTGTTTTAAAGAAGAATAATATTTCTGCTGAGCTTGTGGAACAGATTAAGAACACTAGAATCCAAAATTCTCTTTCTCTCAGTGTTCCTGCACCTGGGGATGTGGAGTGTGATGTCTGTAAGGAGCGAAAACTTAGAGCTGTCAAGTTCTGTCTGGAGTGCCTGGTCTCTTACTGTGACACTCATTTCAAACTTCACAATGAGCTTCACCCAGGCAGAAAACACTCAGTGATTGATGCCACAGGTCAGATACAGGACAGGGTCTGCTCACAACATAAAAAAGATGTAGAAATATTTTGTCATACTGATCAGAATTGTATCTGCTCTCTGTGCCTGATGGATGAACATAAAGGCCATGAAACAGTCACAGCTGTAGCAGACAGGATCAACAAACAGGTGAGTAACTCAGCCATACTTCTGTCCTACATGTCTCTCATGTGTATTCATTTCTTTAAGCCTGTCTTAGTTTGTGCAATTAGTTATATATCCACTAGAGAAGGGAAATAAGTAGGTGCAAAGACCTGAGATGAGTGAAAGTGGTCAAAAATGTCCTCTGCCTGAACATACTGCTACTGTGCTTGATATTTGATACACACTCATCATGGCTTTTCAAACAGAAAAAAATGGCAAAGATTCAGGGGAGTCTCAAGCAGAGAATCCAGGAGAGAGAGAAAGAGCTGGAGAAAATGTGCAACGCTGTGAAGACTCTCAAGGTGAGTAGCCAACACACCACAGGAGGAGACAACTAACTGCAGGAGGAGCCATGTTAGGGCCCATTCAGTGATCATCAGTCAGCCTGTTAGTAATGATGAGGCACCATTACTGCATTTAACACAACTGATAGATTATGTTATAAGCAGGGAATGTTGGGAATGTGATTTGGTACAATTACATATCTAAAATGTGATAGTGGTGTAACTACTTTACTTTAACAAGTAATTGCAACTAATGACATTTGATTATTGTCTTGTCTTGATTAAGGTGAGTCGGGCTAAAGAACTCCTGACGCGTCTGGAGCAGGAGATTGCTGAGCTGAAGAGGAGAGATGCTGAGCTGGAGCAGCTTTCACAGACAGAGGATCACATCTATTTCCTCAAGGTAAATCCAGATCGATTGTTGTTGCAGAAATGTTCATTCTCAGATTTTGTATGCATGATGTCTTAGGGGAAGTGCTGATTCATTTAAAACAGCTCTTTGTATCTTTCTTTTTTGTTTACATCATTCTAAGACTTTCCACTCAGTCACTGACCCACTTCAGCTAAAAGACTTATCCAGCATCGCTGCCAATGAAAGTCTCATTTTGGAGTCTGATGAGGTGAAGAAATCTCTCTCCACGCTGAAGGGGCAGCTGGAGGATTTCTGCAATCAGGCAGTCCTGAAGATCACTGCAGCAGGTGCTTTTTTAACGCTCTTCTGATGTCACACACAGACACACACACACACAAACATACACACACACACACACACACACACACACACACACACACAAACATACAACATGTGAAACTATCAAAATTTTTGAAGGGGTAAAATTGTGTGCCTCAGCAGTAATATTTGGTGTGGTCATGTGGTTCTCTTACTTATAGCCTAGTATAGTTTGATTCTTTATGTTTTGAAAAGGGCCTGATGGGAAGACCATTTTGAATGATCCAATGACCAGAGAGGATTTCCTTCAATGTGAGAACTAAAGATGCACACATACACACACACACACAAACACACACACACACATACACATCCATATACAGTTATTATCATGAAAATATTTAGGCCTATATGAATAGGGGAACAATATGAATATTTCACACTGTGATCCTAGTGACATAATTATTGGTATTGTACTGGCATAGTTAAAATGTAATGAATTCAAAAAACGTAGACACACAGATTCAAATACTTTTTAACAATGTGATTGTAAATCCATTATTCATAGTGTTTACTAAAATGTGGGTAACAAGGTATGGAATATAGTAATTGTGGAGAAAATATTGGACTATTAGTGCGTTTTGTGTAGTTATACTCTCGCTAGTTAAAAAATGAAGTCCACTAGTCCACTGGGCTTGTTCATTAGCCATTTAAACAAACACACACAAACACATAACATGCTTTCATTCATATTCATTTGCCTGCTGTTGTGATTGTAAGTTCAGAAACTTGACCTGTCTTCTTCTCCATCAGATTCCCTTCACTTCACACTGGATCCAAACACAGCACACAGAGACCTGCGTCTGTCTGAGGGGCACACAAGGGTGGAAAGGAGCACTTGTGTCCAGCAGTATTTTGATCATTCAGAGAGGTTTGATCAGTGGTTTCAGGTGCTGTGTGAAGAGGGTGTGTTTGGACGCTGCTACTGGGAGGTGGAGTGGAGAGGGGATGTTGAGATGGCAGTCTCATACAAAAGCATCCGTAGGAAGGGAAAGTCATTTAATTGTTTGTTTGGATGGAATAATCAGTCCTGGAGTCTGAGCCTCTACAGCTCCAGCTCCTCTTTCTGGCACAATAATAAAGAGACTCAACTCCCTCTAGTGGCCAGCTCCAGAATAGGAGTGTACGTGGATCACAGGGCAGGAACTCTGGCCTTCTACAGCATCTCTGACACTGTGGCCCTCCTGCACAGAGTCCAGACCACATTCACTCAACCACTCTACCCTGGGTTTTCTATTGGTGCTGGATCATCAGTGAAGCTGTTGTGATCTATGATTTTAGCAAATCTACATCAGAATTTTAAATTGTGTATTTCTGTAATTATTGATCAAACTTCAATTATGTTGACTTTATTATGTTAAAATTTATCAAGTAAAAGCAGCCAAATGTATATCTTTTAATATATCTGAAAAACACAATATAAATAAATAATTTCTGAAAATTCGTTTAAATGGTTGATAAAGCATTTTGTAGCCAAAGTCTTCACGTGCACTATTTTAACCTCTCTCGCTCCCACGTCCTCTACACCCCCCTTTCACACACCAAACAAAGGCACATTGTACCTGACCATACCTGTCAGTTTCTCAATGTTTGCATCAATGTTTTTAGATTCTGCTTTGCTAACAGTTCTAGTATGTATTACCTGGGGACATGGTTCAGTAAATTGTGTTAAAACAGTTTGCACAGCCGCAAACTAAATAGCCTGGGCTTATACTGGCTTGTTTATCTGTCCTTCACATGAATCAGTGCCATTGAAAATTACATTGCTGGTGTCTGTTTCCATGCATGGTCTCTATGGATTTCTGCCAAACAGCAACAGTCTTGTTGCACTGCTGATGCAGACAGATGTCCGGATAAATGTCCAGCAGAGAGATCAGGATCACAGCATTTAGTCATGTGTACTAGCATCCTAAATCCACTGTATCCAGGTTGAGGTAAATTAAATAAAATAGGACTGTATTTTCAAATTGAAACGGTACAGTTCACACATGCAGGTATGAATGGATGTAAAGGGGAGAATGAAAGGCTTTAGTCTATAGATCATTTTGAAGTTTGGCCCGGTGCCACTGTCCTTTGTTAGGTATGCCAGCTTAATCTCTGAAATCTCATCACAGTTAAAGGAGAAATTTGGTGTAAATCAATCCATAGGTCTGTTGTTAGAGGTCACTGATTGCTGCCAGTAGGAAAAAGAAACAAGAAAACAAGAAAGAAGTTTCCCCAATATACAGATCTGGGCACTCCTCACTGCATTGTACAGGTTGGCACTAATCAGGGTCTGATTCAGTGCTGTCCACGTCAACTAGGATGACCAATAGGATCTCCCATCAATCTGTAACTATATTTAAAATCAGATTATTTCCTTGTCTAGTTAGAGTGGCTGGTGGATCTTTATGTGAAATATGCTGTATATATAACATTATACAACATATGTCAGAAAGTGAAAATAGATGCACTATACATGTATTTGATAGATGGTGTGTGTCATGACTCATGTAGTTAATCTGTCCATGTAAGCAGAGTAAAAATAAAATGTTTCTAAACTGACCTTCCCTTATTCTTTCTAAAAGATAGTTACTGCTACTTATATAATGTGTAAGGGAAATTATGAAGACAAACATATCAGATATAAAGTGAAGTGAGGTGTTGGTGCGTTGGTGTGTCAATAGATGTAAGTTATATATAATGTATGAATATAATCAAAATACAGCAAAAATGTTTTCAGACATAAATGATAATCTCAGATAAGTCAAAATGTGCCTTCTCTAATGTGTGTTGCATTAAAAGAAGTGGGCGAGCAGGGTGAATACCTGCCCAGATTTCTACCTGCAGGCCACGTTCACCCTACATAATCATAGATATATGCCTCCTGTTACGTGGCCTTGCTGCCGGGAGTAGTTAGCCTACCTGTCTTAATTGTGTCTAACACCCGTGTTCTCTCTCATGATTGCTTGATTGTGTGCAGGTGCGTCCCTGAGGGAGAGCGCGGTCTGATTGGTGGAGCCGTGCTTAAAAGCTGTCCATCTTCCAGTCTGCAGTCTCTGCTTTCTTTTTTTTATTGCTCACCGCACAGCGCAACATTTGATAGCTTTTTGTAATTTCATGGCAAACTACCCCACTTTTTAACTTGCATTTTTGTATAGGTGGCAGGACGGTGTATTTTGTTTCTCTTTCCGTTTGAGCACTAGCGCAGGCAAGTGTGTCTCCCAATGTGTAGTACCAGGAATAGGTGTGCGTATGTGTGTGTGTGTGTGTGTGTGTGTGGTGTGTGTGTGTGTGTGTGTGTGTGTGTGTTGGGGTTGAGGGGACTAGAGAGGAGTCTGGAAAGGAATGAAGGACCTGATTCTGTTTTTTGGACTGTTCTCAACAGAATATAGGTTATTGATTCTTTATAGATTATGGATTATTGATTATCAATCTGAGCACTGCTGTCCTCAGCCAGTGAGTTGAACATCACTGTGACATCTCTCTGTGGGCTAATCTGCAGCAAAACTAATTAAGACACGGATACAAAGGCATATGACAGGACACATCTCCATCTTGGACAAAATGTTTAATAATAACAGAGAATGAACGCAAATACTCATCAGAAACTTTTAGGGATTTATCCAGTTTAATCCACATGATGTTTAGCTTACCATTCGAAGCCATAGGCTCTGTAGCATTTAGCGTAACAGCGACATCTACCGTTCAGGAGTATAATGCCACTACTCCAGTAGAGCGCAGGTATATCAGGTTTGAGCGCATTGGTGTCGTCACACATTGCGGGCACAGTGGGAGACAAGACGAGGGTATCTAGCCTTTCAGATGGTAGACAGAGCGGTAGAAAAAACAAAAGATGGTTGCCACTTTGACCCCTGCAGCGCAATAAGGAAGCTGTGAACAGAATTCAAAAACGAAAGCGAAAACAATTCTCAGTAGCTTTGGTAACTTCTTGTAGGCTAGAGTTGTATTGTGAGAACTTAAAAAAAAATGGCAGAGACGATTAACCTGGACGTTTTAATGTGTTCGATTTGTTTGGATGTACTGAAGGATCCAGTGAGTCTTTCCTGTGGACACAATTACTGTATGGGCTGCATTAAGAACTGTTGGGATCAGGAAGATCAGAAGGGAGTTTACAGCTGCCCCCAGTGCAGACAGACGTTCTCTCCAAGACCCGTTTTAAACAAAAATAATGTTGTTGCTGAGCTTGTTGAACAACTTAGGAAGACCAGACCCCAGCCTGTGCCTTCTTCGGCTCTATCTGCCGCTGGACCTGGAGATGCAGCGTGCGACGTCTGCACAGAGAAAAAAGTCAAAGCTGTTAAATCCTGTTTGGAGTGCTTGATGTCTTACTGCGAAACTCACTTCAAAGTTCACAATGACCTTCACCGAAGCAGAAAACACACAGTGATTGATGCTACTGGCCAGTTAAAGGAAAGGATCTGCCCCGACATAGTAAAGTTTTTGAAATATTCTGTCGTACTGATCAGAGTTGTATCTGCTATTTGTGCACAATGGACGAACATAAAGGCCACGACACAGTCACAGCTGTAGCAGAATGGACTGATAAACAGGTGAGCAACCGACTAGAGGTCGAGAGACTAGCCTATATTAGCCTACACAGAAAATATTTATAGAATTGCGAGAAACATAGTAGGTCTGCTGAATGTCTGAAGAGTCATTATCAGATGCAAATTGTATTAATTGTGAAACATTGACAAGCAGATTTAACCTAAGTATGCTACTATTGCAGTGGTGATTGTTTTACTGGTTCTGAGCCAGCGTCACTTATGTTCAATGCTTAATATTAGTAGTTAGTAATAAAATAAGTAGATGAATAACTAGAGAGCATATTATTGAATATGACTGTTTATTAATTACAGAAACAGTTGGGTCAGACCCAGAAGAGATTCCAGCAGAGAATCCAGGAGAGAGAGAAAGAGGCGCAGGAGCTGAGGAAGGCTGTGGAGACTCTCAAGGTGAGGACTGAGAAAAGTAGAGATCAAGAGCTGCCAGATAGAGGTTTCAGCTCTCAGATATTTGTATTATGATTATGGCATTTGTGTTGAAGTGCTAATAGATAATGTGCAAGAACAGACTCCCTTTATTCCGTTATAATGGTGAACATGGACTGAAGAGATGGTAAATAAGAGACGGCAGCTGATCATTTACCTCAGCTAGCCGCTTCACACGATGGTTTTTTAATATAGCTTTTTTACTTAATATTCAAAATAACACAAAAACAAGTCATCAAACAAACATCTGCCATGAGTTGAAGACACTACAACAAGGACAGGGGGTCCACCCAGTACTAACCTGTAAAACAGGTAGATAAAATAAGGATACTTCATCCAAAGTGCATCTGAGGGCTGAGTGGTGGTCGGCCCCCTTTGCCACTCAGACACAACTGCTCCACCTGTGTCACACACTTATGTTCCTACTAGGCACTAGGCCGTTCTAAGGTGATAATAGGTGACATATTTATGAAAATCCAAAACAAAAGTAGTAGCCTAATACACATACAGGCCTGTGGTCACCTATATTTGGGTTCACCTCATTAACATCCTTTACCATCTTACACACTTCCAGAACAGTGCAGACACTCATCTGAAGTGTCATCTAAATTTGTAGCCCCATTATTTTCTATAGTAGTAGCTAAATCTTGTGTGCACTACCAACATCAATTCTCATCAGAGATTTAGTAAAACTGGGGTCATTTTGTACAGGTCAAGTTGTTTGCACTGTCTTTTGTGACAGTGTTATGGGATTTATTTACATTTCCTTTGAACCTCTGAAAGCTACACTTTAGCAGGTGGTGAGCTACTGGTAGCTAACTGAAATGTGTGCTGAATTCTAAAGTTCCGCCGTCAGGCAAAACTGATGTGTGGTCATTGAGTAGCCTGACTGCCTCTGCTGCCATCTTTATGACAAGTAATAATGAAACACTTTTCAGCTTCACCTCCGTCTGTGTGTCTCCCATCAGAGCTCTGCACAGACAGCAGTGGAGGACAATGAGAGGATCTTTACTGAGATGATCCGCTCCATTGAGAGAAGACGCTCTGAGGTGACAGAGATAATCAGAGCTCAGGAGAAGGCTGAGGTGAGTCGGGCTAAAGGACTCCTAAAACGACTGGAACAGGAGATTGCTGAGCTGAAGAGGAGAGATGCTGAGTTGGAGCAGCTTTCACACACAGAGGATCACATCCATTTCCTCAAGGTAACAACATTAATGACAACAAATATTCCATAGGCCTGCATATGTGACCAAATCTTCGATGACCTGCACTGGAAATTAAAGTAGTTAATGAACTAAAAATTATGAATATTCAGTTGATACTTTTTACATGATTCATAAATGAACCTCACTTAGGGAGAGAGGGGGAGTGGATAGGCAGAGTTAATAATGAATAAAAGCTTTCACGTAAGCTTTGTCATTAAGTTACAGAACTGAAACTATAAATAGATTGCAATGTTTACATGCAATAAGCATGCCAAGTGAATAGTGAGCAATAAAGTCTATATGTGTGCTACATGATGAGTGATTACCTAAACATGTTGCAGTATGCACAGAATGTGTTTAACATGTAACATTTTAAAGACACACTGCCTAAAGGCGGAGTAAGTGATGTTAAGTAATCTGTAAGTGTAAGTGAAGTAAAGTAAAGTTGATAGTTGACAGTTTTATCCAAAGCAACACAGACTTGAAGTGTGGGACTCAAGAATTGAACCACCTGGAAATCAAGTTGATCGATAGTCAGTCGGGGACGTATCTGCTGCTCCACCATGCCTGTAATGTAACATGTAACATAATTTGAAACATTCAGCAAGTACCTCACCAACGTTATTCACTCTCCGTCCAACTCTCCATTCTCTAAGTAATCTTCCCCACCTCAGTCTCAGTCAACTCTGTCACCAACAGATTTATCCTATTAAGTCTGTAGCTGTTTGAGAAACACAGTCCTGACTGAATGTTGATGTGGTCCGTCTCCCCTTTTGTGTGTTTCTCTCTATAGAATGTTACTGCAGTCACTGGTGCTCCTTGCAGTACAGTTTCAACCAGCATGAGCTTCAACCAAAACATCTCTTTTGAGGCTGTGAAGGAATCTGTCTCTGCACTGAAGATGCAGCTGGAGGAGAAACTGGATGGTGTCTTCAAGCAGGAAGTAGCCAAGATCTCTGCAGCAGGTTGGAGTAATTGATACTGAACAACTGAATGAACTTACAAGACCCTGTTATGACTCAGTTCACTCAAGATTTATTCTGACTAGATATTTTTTTGTCTCTCAACAGTGACCAATATCCAGATCATTCAGTCTTTACAATGTGAGTCCACCCCCCACACAAACACAGAGTTATTATTACAGAGGCATTACTATTATTTGAATCCATGATGTGGTAGCTGTCCTTGTGCTATGGAGTGTGCTGTGGAAACCATTAGGAATGAAAACCGTATTTGCTCTTTTATTGACATGTCACATGACAGAAATGAGTTGAGGAATTTTTTAGCGGTTTATTTAAAATCTGCAGAAGCATCAGAAATATACTTGACAGTTTGTTGAACTGTAGCCCTACTGAGAACTTCCTCATATACCTGACTGGCCCTTGCATAGTGTGGTGCTTCATGGTCTTAGTTAAATATTTAGACAAGTGTATTAAATTAGCTTTAGTTTTTGTTGGTAGGTATTAAAGATGCAGTAAGTGATTTTACATGGTTTGTAAAGATAATATCTCCTGATGACCTGCTAGTTCTTCATTCTCCTGGGTCACTGTAAAAAAATGATTCACAAGCAAACAATTGGAAGCAGCCTGGCCTACACAGAGAACACATGTACAGATTCTTGTCAACATTTTTCACACAAAACAAATTTACCGTAATTTCCGGCCTATAAGCCGCTACTTTTGTCACACGTTTTGCCCCCTGCGGCTATTACGACGATGCGGCCAATTTATGGATTTTTACCGGCTTCCTGTGCCAGGCGGTCCCATCTAGATAGCTCTGCGTGTAGCTCAAACACTCCCTTCTAGTGGCGAAAACGTGACGATAGCGTCTGGTAGGCTAACTGTTAAACTAGCCTGTGTGAATGGCTGTGTGCTTGTGAAAGTTTCTGTTAAAGTTTCTCAATGTGATTTTAGGTTGATACGTTTGTACGCCTGTTAAAATGCTGGTTATGTGTTAAGAGCATTTGAAGCGTGAGCTGGTTAATATAGATGGCGTCATACCAATAATGAATGGATGAATTGTGAATGGCTGTGTGTTTAGGAGGCGAGCTGAGGGGAAATGATGAGAAGTTTGAAGGGAATCCCGTTGGCTACTGTTGAAACATTGCGGTTTTTTTTTTAACACGAACTAATTAGCTACATTGTTAGAAGTTGAAAACATTGTAACATTAACTGTCTGCGGCTTGTGAGGCGGTGCGGCCAATGCGTGTACTGTTATTGATTTTTTTTTTAAAACGGTGGGTGCGGCTTTTACCAGTGCGTCTTTTAGGCCGGAAATTACGGTAGTCACACTGAGGCCTAGGCTACTGCATGTCTACTTTAAATAATTAACTATGACACCTGGCTGCAGCTGAAAACAAAAAATTGTCAGCCTGCCCCCCAACGATAACAAAGTTTCTCCAGGAGGACCTGAGGCAGGGGAGACCTACCTCTCTGGCATGTTTTATTTGGTCCTTGGATCAAATAAAATGGAAGCTTTGCTGGTCAAAAGTGACTGCTTAGAAATATCAACACAAACACAAACCTAAAAAAATGTGATTTCCACCAGACTCACTGACTACACCTTTAACATATATGACACTGCCCCAGTACATGTCATACAAATTAGAGTCCATTGGGTTTAAACAACATTTGAAATGCTGAAGGTCATTGAATAAGCTGCTGAGTAAGAAATAACATTCACTTCCTCAGCTAAATTAAAACTTCCTACCAGAGGCAACTAGCCTGTCACAGGTGCTGATATCAAACATTTCCCATAAGGTGGATAAATAACACATGAACACAACTAACTTACAGTAGATGTGGTAGTAAGGTACTTATGTGCTGTTATTTAGAACCTCGGTGATACATGAGTGTCTCCTGTGTTGGTTCCCAGATACTGATCCTGAACTCCCAGTCAGAAGAACAAACAGTAAGGAGAGACTACCTCCATACAGTAAGTCTTTACTGATTGATTCTAAAAGCCTCTAGCCTTCATGTCACGAGTCTGTAGAAAATGAAAGGTAGTTTCGCTGAATCAACAGATATCACCAATTTCTTTGCACACAAGAAGCTTATTTTGTACACAAATTTGCTCAAGTCCGTGTTAGTCACCATTTCACCTTTGTAAAATAATCCCCTCTGTAAAATAATCTGCTTTGTAAAATAATCCCTCACCCCCCTGACATGTTTGACATATCAAAAGATGGTCATTTAAAAGCATTGCACAGATGTCTCTTGGACTGGTCACAGTAAAAGCCCTTTCTAACATGTGCAGTTTTACTACATAACCCAACATCACTGATGTCACAAGTTTTGTGTCAGTGTGCAACTGGCATTTCAAGCTTGAAAGTCTACCAGTAGATACCTGTGAAGTAAATGTACAAGTGAAGTGCTCACTAATACACATTTGTGGAGAAATTAAAGTTTAGGGAAAAGTCCAGGGTAAATCAGCCCATAGGCCTGTAGTTCAAGGTCACTGAGGGCTGTTGTAGGAAGAAGAATGAGGAAGTTTGGTGCAACATAAACCAAATTTGTGAACTGTCAGAAAACACTAATATAACTGAATTAGTGATGTAACAAGCCAACACCCCGCCTGTAAGCAAGATTATCAATGCGGGCCCCCTATACAACGTGTGGTGTCACAATGTCCACAAATACCATTAACAGGCCATTAAAGCAGGTAGAATAAATCAGATGATTGACAGAAGTAGGCTAACCGCACAACAACAAATGATGACAGCTCACCATAGATGACGAAAAAAACGTTGGTGACGGCATATCCAGAAGATCCAGTTGACACCCATGGACACTCTCAGTTGACAGTATGGCAAGTCCAGAGAGACGACACTGTCCCATTGAGCTCCTCAGGCAGCTTTGTATCAGTTTCAGTTTGGAAAATGTATGCTCTGCAGAGGCCAGTGTGTTGTATGTAATATGTTCACTTCCATATCCCACAATCCCAAATCGCAATGTAAAATACATTGCTTTTCGCTTCGCTGATTATTTAATGATCCCTGTAATATGTATGTCAATATTAATTCAAACATATTTTTGTAGTTAAATGTCTCTATAGTAGCTGATTTAGTTGGATATGCTTTAAGAGGTCATCATGGAGTGAGAGAGTGAGTCTGATTGGTCATATAGATCCCAGTAAATACTAAGATAGTAGTAGAAAGCTGAAAGAGTAGAAAGAGTGTTATGGAGCGGCTAGCCTACTTAGTTCTAAGTGAGGATACTATCAGACGTGAATAAGGGCTCGGTGGGTGATCTGACTTAACAACTGCCGGGCCCTGGATTGCCATGGGCCCGTAAGCAACAGTGATCTCTGCTTACTGCTAGTTATGCCTCTGAACTGAATGGGACAAGACAAATTAAACTAAAGATGAGTTTCCTTGTCCTTATCATTTAGCATTAACTGTCATTTTCACTACTTGGTCTGTGCTTTTCCAGATTTACTCATGATTCTATGATCTACCCTGGAAATTCCCTTTAAATACACTCTAATACAGAATTTTACAACATTTGTGAACAAATGAATCTTTTTATAAAGTTTTAGACAATTTCATGTATTCATGAAGAAAGGCAGTGAAAACATTGCATTTGAAATAGGTCTATATTTTTGTTCAGCATAATCTCTAGTGATGAGATTAAATCTGCACTTTATGTTACCTACTGGTTCTACTGTGATTCTGTCTGTTTCAGTGTCTGATGTCCTGGCTGTTTGTCCTGAACCAAAGAGCAGAGAGGAGTTCTTACAGTGTAAGATCGACACACACAAACACACACTTGGTTATATTTCTGTCTCCCTCTCCCTCTCCCTCTTACACATACATACACACACAGACACACACACACACACAAAGACACACTTACAGTGATCTTTCATACGTGCACAAACACACATACGTCTCTCACACGCACACACACATACGCACACAAACACACACACACACACACACACACACACACATACACACACAAACACACACAGAGTGATCTCTCATTCGTGCACACGTACACAAACACACACGCAGAAGTATGTACACAAATATATGTCGATCAACACACACACATATACACACACACAGTGATCTCTCTCATATGCACACACACACACAAACACACAAGTATTTGCATAAAGGTACACGAAAGCAGGTTTGTCTAACAACCCACACACACAGATACACATGCTGAATCACTTCCCTCTGTCTCACAATAGCACGCACACACACACACACTATCAACACACACACGGTTCTTGGTCTCTCTCTTACACACACACACACACACATACACACACACACACACACACACTCAAATCCTTTCACAGCACGTTATATCAGCAACAATCCCTCACACACACCTGACATAAAACAGGTTTGTTCTTTTCTTCTCTCCACCAGATTCCTATCACTTCACACTGGATCCAAACACAGCACACAGAAAACTCCATCTGTCTGAGGGGAATAGGAGGGTGGAGTGGAGAAATGCGCTTCAGTCATATCCTGATCATCCAGAGAGATTTGATGTGTGTTATCAGGTGCTGTGCAGAGAGGGTGTGTCTGGACGCTGCTACTGGGAGGTGGAGTGGAGTGGGGGGGGTTATATATCAGTCTCATATAAAAGCATCAGCAGGAAAGTATCGGGTAATGAGTGTGGGTTTGGACGTAATGATCAGTCCTGGAGTCTGGACCTGTGGGGCTCAAGTTCCTTTTTCAGGCACAATAATAAACAGACTAAACTCCCTCTATTGGTCAGCTCTAGAATAGGAGTGTATGTGGATCACAGGGCAGGAACTCTGGCCTTCTACAGCATCTCTGACACAATGACCCTCCTGCACAGAGTCCAGACCACATTCACTCACACACTCTACCCTGGGTTTTGGTTAAACGCTTCATCAGCAGTGAAGCTGCTCTAACTCCCATATAAAAAAGTGATGTTATCATCCCCCTCACACACACACACACAACCACACATATAAACATCACACACACACTCACACACATACACACACACACACCGACATGCACACATACATAATATGCCACACACAATTCTGGAAGCTGAATCTGAGAGTAGAGTCTCTACACCCCCCTCTTTTACAGCACTGCTTTAACACACACATCAGCACCCCACACATGAACTATTGGGTGATAAATGTTTAGATGAGCCCAGTGTTTCACCCCCTCTGATCCTCTCCCACAATCCATTTCCTCTCCCTCCTGCTCCCCCCAACCCTCCTTCCCCTCCCACAGGCTTTCAGGGATTTAGGCCCTCTGGGATTGGACTCATGACTGATGGTTGTGTTGACTAGTGCTAATTGTGTATGAATTTCATACTATGAAACTGTTCCTCACACAATGGAATGATGAAAAATGAAAAATGCTGCACTACAATGTAATAAATGTGATACCTTGTTACAGTGTATGTTGCATAACAGCTGGACATTTTAATAATTGGATAATATGCTGAGAAGTAAATAAAATCATCTTGAACAAGTTGGTTTTGTGTGTTCTGTAAGTCTATGGGAAACAGCACATTCTTACTCCCCATCATGAATGTGTCTTTGTTCATATGCTGTCTCTGGTCCAGCTATCCTCCTCTGACAGGTTTCCTCTGGTCTCTGACAATCAGAAAACTCTAGAACAATCCACCAGAACCCAGATCAGAATCTTAAAATCATAATTTTTTAAAAGTGCAGATTCACTCCGAGTGACATCTAATAGATGAATCTTGAGTGCATCCAGAGAGATTTAATTGGTGGCAACAGGTGCTGTGCAGAGAGGGTGTGTCTGGACGCTGCTACTGGGAGATGAGGTGGAGTATGGGTGTTTCTCTATCAGTCTCATATAAAAGCATCCGCAGGAAAGGAGGATGTGCTGAGTGTGTGTTTGGGTGGAATGATCAGTCCTGGAGGCTGAGACTCAACAATTCCAGCTCCTCTTTCTGGCACAATAATAAAGAGACTAAAGGCCAGAACTGAGATTATTGATATCTAACATACACACAGCACACTGCCCCCCCTAATCCCACCCCCCCACCACCACACACACACACACATTCACACACATCTCCCACCACTGTCATCACCAGTAAGCCACCCCACTCCTACATACACAAAGCACACTGCCTCCCCCCCAACAGTTTATGCACAAAATATGCTTACAAACAGACACATTTTCACTACATTTTCACACCCAGTAATTATAGGTATGTGACAATAAACTTTCCTTGTGTCCTTGTCCTTGCATTTTATATAGCACAGTCATAACAAAGCATCAGCAGGAAGGGAAGGGTTGCCGAGTGTATGTTTGTGCTTCTATGTCTATCTCACAGTACTCTTGAGTGGATTATGGTGTAGTGAAATTTAGGGTTTAGTGTCAAATTTGATATTGTTAGTACATCGTGTCCACACTATTAAGCCTCCGTTTCGATGCCCTCCCGTTGTTCCCACAAGTGACACAAAATTCATTGCCCTGTTGCGACTGTCACTTCACCCATGGCCTGCCTTTGGTAGGCCCACTGCCCGGGGAAATCTCATTTGCAGTTGACCTTAATATTATGAGTTAGTGGAATGACAGAGCAGTGGACTCTGAGGAACAATTATAGTCATCAGTTTAACATGTCAGATGTTTCCGGCTGGTGCTTCAAGAGCAAGCGTGCATGGTGGCAGCCTTCTACAGAATCTCTGACACAATGACCTTCCTGCACAGAGTCCAAACCACATTCACTCACACACTCTACCCTGGGTTTTTGGTAGGCATTTAATCAGCAATGAAGCTACTCTTACTCCCATACAAATACGTTATGGTTAAAATATGCTGGATCATCAGTGTGGCTGTTGTGACTCACAACATACAGCAGGACAGAAATGCATAAAAATGTTGGATGGGAGGTTGTTACCCTACATTTGTTTTACAATAGCAGAGACATTGAATGGTAAATGTGGATAATGCAATGGGAACAAATGTTAAACTGCATTGATTTGCGTTAAGCCTTCACTTCAGCCCTGGTACCTACTAGACATAGAATGTTGTCAAACAGAACAGTCTTGTGGATGTTACAAATTCTATCTGAACCAAAATCTCTCAACTTTTTTTCTCTCTTGCCTGACCAGTAGCCAGGCTGGCACAGCCTAGTGCATCTGCTCAATATCACATTACACATCACAATATCACAGTACAGTGAGGGATCTCTCATGAACTTAGGTTTCCTCCAATTCATTGGGCAATCAGCAAACAGAAGACTCTGGCATGCCTAGTGTTTTTAAAGTTTACACAAAGAATCTGCCTATGAAGAAGGAAATGTACGCCAACTGAAGGATTCCAGACACTTGCACAAAGTGAAACGATGTGAAAACGTTTGGTGCACCAGGCTATGGGAGCAGGGGTGGCGACAGAAAGGTTGGGCCTTATGACTAAATAATTTTGCCCCCCCAACAATGATTATAATATTAAAATATTTATATGAGGAACAAGCTGGAAACATCTGAATAACATTTATTTTGTACATTTCTCTCATACTGGCAATAGACCACATCAAGAGCTGGCTGTATAATTTCAAACTAGAGGTAAAACTGGAGGTAAAACTAATGTCCTTACCCTTATCACCTCATCAGTATATCACCTCTACAACAATGTGTGAAAGTAAAGGAATGGCAAGTGGTACCACTAGGTGCCACTAGGTGGCACTAAAGGAGAAATCCAGTGTGAATCAATCCATAACCCTGTGGTTTGAGGTCACCAAGTGCTGTTAGTAAGAAATATAACGAGAACATTTGATACAACACAGACCGAATAGTGAACTGGCAGTGAACACTAACTGAACGGGGCACAGTAATTTACTTTCAGTTTATATACCTATGCCCATTCAGTTAACATTAGCTGTCCCAGTTTGATATCGATGTTATGGCACATTTTCTGCATCTTTTTCCTATCGACAGCACTCTGTGACTAGTGGCTATGGATTGAATTACACTGGATTTCTCCTTTAAGTTCTGACTTTGAAAACAGTATATTAATGACCCTCCTGCACAGAGTCCAGACCACATTCACTCACACACTCTACCCTGGGTTTTGGGTAGAATATGTTTGACCATCAGTGAAGCTGCCAAATCCAGTCCCTCATCTGTGGAGCTCAGCAGCTACTACAGCATCTGCAGCTCTGCTGGAACACACAGCACCACCCCACACATGAACCATATTTGCACTGGTTGTGCTCATGTCTAGATATTTTTAGAAGTTTTTCCTGGCGAGAAACATTCAGTAAACCTCTGAACCAGATGTATGTGAATGTACCATATTAATATAGCACTTTCTGCCCCCAACAACGTTGCTTCTTCAGTAATTTGTGTGAGTAGGGAAATAAAGGAGAGAACAGCTACTGAACTGTGCTGCAGATCAGCAAATCACATCACCACCAGGTGTAACAAAACTCCATTTTATGACAGTTTTTGAAGTTTCTGTTGTGATGTTCAGTCATAGGGAAAGTAATTTGGCATACTGGCATACATACTGCATCTTTATTTCAATACACTGTTATTGAGGGTGGGCAGGCTTCCTCCATTTAGTTTCCTGACCTCTAAGTCTGGGTAGCATATCACTGCTGATCTCTTACAAAACTGAGAGCTTGTGGATCATGGGGAGATTAAATGACTGTTAGAAAAAGTGTTACATACAAACTGCTTAGAATCCCTGGCTGCACCACACACCCGATGAGGTGATATTTGACACACCATACTGATCAAACTGCACCAATAGATAACATCTGACTACTGAGGACCAAGCCAGCATTTATAGCTTTAGAGTAAAAGTATTTCAATGAGTTTTGAGACTAAATGACTTGAACTAAATGGCATGAACACTGTTGTTTACTTCTGTTCTTGCCCTAATTCAGAATCTGATCCAACCCCCTTTTTTCTCTAAACCAAACACACAGGTTTGTGATGGCCATATCCCCAAACACACCCTACCTTTTACCTGTCAACCTGCTTGACAAGTCAAACGGAATTCTCACACTGTTGCGCCTCCTTAGAGTGTGTGCTTGGTGTTCCTGAGAGCTAGAAAATGGCGGAGGCAATTTCTAAGGAGGAAGATTCTTTCACATGTCCAGTGTGTCTGGATCTACTGAAGGATCCAGTGACCATTCACTGTGGACATAACTTCTGTATGAGGTGCATTAAGGGCTGCTGGGATCAGGAAGATCAGAAAGGAGTCTACCTCTGCCCGGTGTGCAAACACACCTTCACTCCTAGACCTGTCCTCTACAAAAACCCTCTGATTGCTGAAATTGTGGAGAATTTTAGGAAGACCACAATCCAAGCTGCTCCTGCTCCTAACTGTTATGCTGGACCTGGAGATGTGGAGTGTGACGTCTGCACTGGGAGAAAACTCAAAGCTGTGAAGTCCTGTCTGGATTGTCTGCTGTCTTACTGTGAAACACACTTGAAAGTTCACAATGAACTACATCCAAGAAAACACTCAGTGATTGATGCCACAGTTCAGCTACAGGAGAGGATCTGTTCCAGTCATAATAACGTTTTAGAAATATTTTGTCAGACCGATCAGAGATGCATCTGCTATCTGTGCATGATGGATGATCATAAAGGCCATGACACAGTCACAGCTGCAGTTGAATGGAGAAACAGACAGGTGAGTACTGGACACTACAGCAGTCAAAATAGTCTTCACCATTATAGAAGACATGAACCAGGAAATCAGTAGCAGGTGCAAAGTGCAAAGTGTATTTAGTCTGTCAATTATTGACATGTATATTAAACCTGAATATGATCCCATAAAAGTAGGTCCAATACATTGTTTAATGGTAAATGTCAGAGGTCTTGCTGAAATGAGTATACAAATAAAAAAAACTATATATTTAAGCATGTTTGTTTTTTATGAGCAGAAGCACCTGAGTCAGACCCAAATAAGATACCAGCAGAGAATCCAGGAGAGAGAGAAGGAGCTGCAGGAGCTGAGGAAGGCTGTGGACACTCTTAAGGTACTAGATACTACAGATATGATGGAAGTTTCAGCTCTTGAATATTATGCCAGTTGTGTTGTTATGGCAGAAGTGTTATTGGATCATAACATAAATAGTGTCATATATGATATTTGTCAGAACAAACTCCCTATTCACTCTGTCGTGTCATGAACTTGCTGAATTAGGAAGAATACTGAACAAATATAAAACAAACAGAAATCAGACTTAAGTTATAGGAGCTGGATTTTAGGGGGATGGAAATGGTCAACATTAGCAGCATTAATCTGTTATTCCACACCTGTGCTAAATGAGCCCTGAGCCCAGTGAGCACCTGTGACTCTGCTGCCATCACTACAGCATACAAACAACCACTGTTATCTTGTTACAGACCTCTGTTTTGCAATTATTAAGGCTGTTGTGTTGAACTGCAATTTGAGAAAATCACAATGAGTAATAGCATTGGTCAGAACGAATGCAATTGATTCTGTTTCTTGATGGTAAATGTGTGCTGAATTAGTTAAACAAAAAGATTAGTATTGTATAAGTCTATAATATCAACGGTGAAATCTGAGGGGTGGGAGGGGTCAACATTAGCAGTACTGAGTTTTAATTCCACTGTTTGGGCCAGTTCCACACCTGCTAAATGAGCGCTGAGCCCAGTGAGTACCTGTGACTCTGCTGCCATCTCTACAGCACACAAACAACCACTGGCCTCATAAAACCCTCTCCAGCTTCACCTCCCTCTGTGTGTCTCCTGTCCTCCTCTTTGCGTGTCTCCTATCAGAGCTCTGCACAGACAGCAGTGGAGGACACTGAGAGGATCTTTACTGAGATGATCCACTTCATTGAGAGAAGATGCTCTGCGGTAAAAGAGCTGATCAGAGCTCAGGAGAAGGCTGAGGTGAGACGGGCTGAAGGACTCCTGAAGCGACTGGAGCAGGAGATTGCTGAGCTGAAGAGGAGAGATACTGAGCTGGAGCAGCTTTCACAGTCACAGGATCATGTCCATTTCCTGAAGGTAACATCATTATTGACAACACATATTCCATAGGCCTACATATGTGACCAAATCTTTCATGACCTACACTGCATTCCCTGGAGATCAAAGTAGTTAATTGGCCTAAAAATGATGAATATTCAGTTGATATTATTCTGTGCAACACATGATTCATAAATGAACCTCACTTAGGGAGAGAGGGAGAGTGGATAGGCAGAGTTAATAATGAATAAAAGAAAAGCTGTACGTATGCTTTGTGATGTCATTAAGTCACAGAACAGAATCTATAAATAGATTGTAATGTCCTACATGCAATAAGCATGCCAAGTACTCCCAAATGAATGGTGAGCAATAAAGTGTATATGTGTGCTACATGATGAGCGATTAGGTGCACAGAATGTGTTTAACATGTAACACTTTAAAGACACACTGCCTAAAGGCAGAGTAAGTGATGTTAAGTAATCTGTAAATGTAAGTGAAGTAGTCAAGTTGACTGGTATTTAGCAGACAGTTTTATCCAAAGCAACACAGACTTTCAGCGTGGGACTCAAGAATTGAACCACCTGGGAATCAAGTTGAACGACAGTCAGTCGGGGACGTATCTGCTGTTCCACCACGCCTGTAATGTAACATGTAATATCATTTGAAACATTCAGCAAGTACCTCACCAACGCTATTCACTCTTTGTGCAACTCTTCATTCTCTAAGTGATCTTTCACACCTCAGTCTCAGTCAATGCTGTCACCAACAGATTGAACCCATCAAGTCTGTAGTTGTTTGAGAAACACAGTCCTGACTGAATGTTGATGTGGTTTGTCTCCCCTTTTGTGTGTTTCTCTCTATAGAATGTTACAGCAGTCACTGGTGCCCCTTGTAGTCCAGTTTCAACCAGCATGAGCATAAAAGTTAAAAAAAGAAAAGAAAAATACATACTCAAAAACAACTTAAACTACTTAGCCACCATTTTATCTTTTCCTTTGTAGATTATCTCATCAATCAGAGACTCTCCTCGCTCTAAAGATTTACCCAGCATGACCTTCAACCAAAGCTTCTCTTTTGAAGCAGTGAAGGAAGCTGTCTATGCAGCAAAGGAGCAGCTGGAAGAGAAACTGGATGGTGTCTTCAAGCAGGAAGTAGCCAAGATCTCCGCAGCAGGTTGGAGTAATGGATACTGAACAACTGAATGAACTAACAAGATCTTATTATGCCTCAGTTTACTTATGGATTTATTCTGACTAGATTTTTTTTGTCTCTTTAGCAGTGACCAATATCCAGATCATCCAGTCTTTACAATGTGAGTCCACCCACACACAAACACAGAGTTATTATTACAGAGGTATTACTACATTTACATTACATTTGAATCCATGATGTGGTAGCTGTCCTTGTGCTATGGAGTGTGCTGTGGAAACCATTAGGAATGAAAACGTAAACGTATTTGCTCTTTTATTGACATGTCACATGACAGAAATGAGTTGAGGAATTTTTAGCGTTCCTTTTTTTTTTAATCTACAGAAAAATCAGAAGTATGCTTTCAGAAGTCTCTTGGAAAAGGTGCTGCATGGTCTTAAATTAGTCAAATATTTAGCCAAGTTTATTAGCTTTAGCTAAATTAAAGTAAGTAAATTAGCTTTAGTTTTTGCTTGTAGGTATTAAAGGTGCACTCATTGGCTTGTAAACACCTAACACTTTTAATGACATAAAGATAATATCTCCTCATGACCCACTGGCTCTTCATTCTCCTTGGTCACTGTAAAAAAGATCTGGTGTTTTTATGATTCACAGGCTCTGAAAACAGGGAGCCCTTCTTCCCCTGATCCAATAACACAGAGAGCACATTAACAGATTCTTGTCAACACTTGTTAACAAATTCAGTTGCACTAAGGCCTACTGCATGTCTACTTTAAATAATTAACTATGACACCTGGCTACAGCTGAAAACAAACAATCGTCAGCCTGCCCCCCAAGCAATAACAGAGTTTCTCCAGGAGGACCTGAGGCAGGGGAGAGCTATATCTCTGGCATGTTTTCTTTGGTCCTTGGATCAAAGAAAATTGAGACTTTGCTGGTCAAAAGTGTCTGCTTAAAAATATCAACAAAAACACAAACATAAAAAAAATGTGATCTCCACCAGAATCACTGATTACGCCTTTAACATATATGACACTGCCCCACTGCATGTCATACAAATTAGAGTCCATTGGATTTAAACAACATTTGAAATGCTGAAGGTCATTGAATAAGCTGCTGAGTAAGAAATAACATTCACTTCCTCTGCTAAATTAAAACTTCCTACCAGAGGTAACAAGTTTGTCACAGGTGCTGATATCAAACATTTCCCATGAGGTGGATAAATAACACATGAACACAACTAACTTACAGTAGATGTGGTTGTAGGGTACTTATGTGCTGTTATTTAGAACCTCGGTGATACATGAGTGTCTCCTGTGTTGGTTCCCAGATACTGATCCTGAACTCCCAGTCAGAAGAACAGGCAGTAAGGAGAAACTACCACCATCCAGTAAGTCTTCATGATTGATTCTAACAGCCTCTAGCCTTTATGTCACGAGTCTGTAGAAAATGAAAGGTAGTTTCACTAAAAGATATCACCAATTTCTTTACACGCAAGAAGCTTATTCTGTACACAAATTTGCTCAAATCTGTGTTGTCACCATTTCTCCTTTGTAAAATAATCCCCTTTGTAAAATAATCCCTCACCCCCCTGACATGTTTGACATATCAAAAGATGGTCATTTAAAAGCATTGCAGAGATGACTCTTGGACTGGTCACAGTAAAAGCCCTTTCTAACATGGGCAGTTTTACTACATAACCCAACATCACTGATGTCACAAGTTTTGTGTCAGTGTGCAACTGGCATTTCAAGCTGACTGCTTGAAAGTTTACCAGTGGATACCTGTGAAGTAAATGTACAAGTGAAGTGCTCACTAATACACATTTGTGAACAAATAAAAGTTTAGGGAAAAGTCCAGGGTAAATCAGCCCATAGGCCTGTTGTTCAAGGACACTGAGGGCTGTTGTAGGAAGAAGAATGAGGAAGTTTGGTGCAACATAAACCAAATTTGTGAACTGTCAGAAAACACTGATATAACTGAATCAGTGGTGTAACAAGCCAACACTGGGCCCGTAAGCAATATTATCAAGGCCGGCCCCCTATACAACATGTGATGTCACAATGTCCACAAATACCATTAACAGGCCATTAAAGCAGGTAGAATAAATCAGATGATTGACAGAAGTAGGCTAATCGCACAACAACAAATGATGACAGCTCTCTATAGATGAAGAAAAAAACGTTGGTGACGGCGCACCATAACAAACTCACATGAAAATGGTTACTGCATTTCCCTGGCTTTCCTCTGTGCAAGTTGTCAATCATATTCAGTAGATCCAGTTGACACGCATGGGCACTCTAAATTGACAGTATGGCAAGTCCATAGAGACGACACTGTCCCATTGAGCTCCTCAGGTAGATTTTTTATCAGTTTCAGTTTGAAAATGAACACTCTGCAGAGGCCAGTGTGTTGTGCACTGTTTGGTATGTAATCCATATCCCACAATCCCCAGTCACAATGTAAAATACATTGCTGTTCGCATCGCTGATTATTTAATGATCGTTATAATATGTATGTCAATATTAATTCAAACATATTTATGTATTTACAGCCTCTATAGTAGCCTGTTAAGTTGTATATGCTTTAAGAGTACATCATAGAGTAAGAGAGTGAGTCTGACTGGTCATATAGATCCTGGTTAGAGAGTCTGATATAGATCCCAGTGAGTACTCAGATAGTAGTAGAAAGCTGAGTGTAATGGAGCAGGTAGCCTACTTAGTTCTACGTGAGAATATTATCTCACGTGAAGGGCCTAGTGGGTTAACTGTCATTTTCACTGTTTATTCTGTGCTGTACCAGATTTACTCATGATTATCTGATCTACCCTGGACATTTCCTTTAAATGCAGTCTAATACAGAATTTTACAGCATTTGTGATCAAATGAATCTTTTTATAAAGTTTTAGACAATTTCATGTATTCATGAAGAAAGGCAGTGAAAACATTGCATTTGAAATAGGTCTATATTTTTGTTCAGCATAATCTCTAGTGATGAGATTAAATCTGCACTTTATGTTACCTACTGGTTCTACTGTGATTCTGTCTGTTTCAGTGTCTGATGTCCTGGCTGTTTGTCCTGAACCAAAGACCAGAGAGGAGTTCTTACAGTGTAAGATCGACACACACAAACACACACTTGGTTATATTTCTGTCTCCCTCTCCCTCTCCCGCTTACACATACACACACAGACACACGGACACTCTCACACACACACACACACACAAACACACAGACAAACACACACTCACAGTGATCTCTCATACATGCACAAACACACATACGTCTCTCATATGCACACACACACACACACACACACACACACACACAGAGGGATCTCTTATATGTGCACACACACATACACACACACACAGAAGTATGTACACAAATATATGTCTATCAACACACACACAAACACATGCCCACAGTGATCTCTCTCATATGCGTGTGCACACACACACACAAACACACATACACACTTACACAAACACACAAGTATTTGCACAAAGGTACATTCAAATAGGTTTGTCTAACAACCCACACACACAGATACACGTGGTGAATCACCTCCCTCTCTCTCACAATAGCACACACACACACACAGGAAGGTTTACCAACACACACAGTCATCTTGGTCTCTCTCTTACACACACACACACACACACACATCCCTTCACACGTCATATCAGCAACACTCTCTCACACACACCTGACATAAAACAAGTTTGTTCTTTTCTCCCCGCCACCAGATTTCTGTCACTTCACACTGGATCCAAACACAGCATACAGAAACCTCCATCTGTCTGAGGGGAACAGGAGGGTGGAGTGGAGAAATGAGCTCCAGTTATATCTTGATCATCCAGAGAGATTTGATGAGTGGTCTCAGGTGCTGTGCAAAGAGGGTGTGTCTGGACGCTGCTACTGGGAGGTGGAGAGGAGTCGGGGAGTTTCTATATCAGTCTCATATAAAAGCATCAGCAGGAAAGGAAGAGGTGTTGAGTGTGTGTTTGGATATAATAATCAGTCCTGGAGGCTAAGACTGTGCGGCTACAACTCCTTTTTCAGGCACAATAATAAACAGACTAAACTCCCTCTAGTGGCCAGCTCTAGAATAGGAGTGTATGTGGATCACAGGGCAGGAACTCTGGCCTTCTACAGCATCTCTGACACAATGACCCTCCTGCACAGAGTCCAAACCACATTCACTGACACACTCTATCCTGGGTTTGGGTTACGCACTTTATCAGCAGTGAAGCTGCTCTGACTCCCATACAAATAAGTGATGTTATAACCCCCCTCACACACACACACACACACACACACACACACACACACACACACACACACACACACACACACACACACACACACACACACACACACACGTGACCAGACATAATTATAAACATCACATACACACACTCACATACACACATACACACACACACACACACACACACACATAACATGCCACACACAATTCCGGTGGCTGAATCTGAGATTCATAGAGTCTCCTGACCCCGTTCTTTTACAGTACTGTTTTAACACACACATCAGCACCCCACACATGAACTATTGGGTGATAAATGTTTAGATGAGCCCAGTGTTTCACTCCATCTGACCCTCTCCCACAATCCATTTCCTCTCCCTCCTGCTCCCCCCAAACCTCCCACAGGGGTTCGGGGATTTAGGGATTTAGGCCCTCTGGGATTGGACTCATGATTGATGGTTGTGTTGACTAGTGGTAATTGTGTGTGAATGCCATACTATGAAACTGTTCCTCAGACATTGGAATGATTAAAAATACTGCAATACTATGTAATAAATGTAATGAATGTAATACCTTGTTAATGGGTAGGTTGCATATAACATGTGGAAATTATAATAATCAGGACTATATGTTAACAAGTAAATAAAATTCTCTTGAACACAGTAGTTGGTTTTGTGTGTTCTGTAAGTCCATGGGAAACAGCACTTTCTTACTCCCCATCATGAATGTGTCTTTGTTCATATGCTGTCTCTGGTCCAGCTATCCTCTGACAGGTTTCCTCTGGTCTCTGTAGAATGCGGCCAATCAGAATACTCTAGAACAATCCATCAGAACCCAGATCAGAATCTTAAAATCATCACTTTTTAAAAGAGCAGAGATTCACTCTAAGTGACTTCTAATATGTCTAAATATATGCCAGGTTCATTTTAGGGGCAAGAGTCTAAGCAAGGCAATGATATGAGAAAAGGAATAATAGTGCTTTATGTTGGTGATGATAAATCTGTAATAATTCATCTTGTGTGGGTTTCTATTCTATTCTAAGTCTATTGGGACAGTTAACCTCTGGCAAATAAGATTTTTAAGGACATTAAGAATAGTTAAAATGGGACATTCTTGTACACATTAATGGTGTAGCTCCAGTCCCAGTACATGACCAGGCAGGGACATCTACAGTGAAGTGAAAACAGCACAACCTGAGATCTGTTACATGATCTATGGGAGAGATACTTAAGTAATTAACACATAATTCATGCAAAATACATTTATTACAAAAACTGTTACAAATAATATTCACACATGTACACACACACACCCACCCACACTCACACACACACACACACACACACACACATTCATGGCTGGTATGTCTGGTATGGCTGGGATCTCCATCAGGACTCCCGCTGACAGGACTCACACCTTACTCTATACCACACTTGTCAAACTCAAGGCCCGTGGGCCAAATCCAACCAGCAATGTTATTCTATTTGGCTTCCCAGTTAAAATCCAATGTCTATCAGAACTGGCCCGCTGGTATTTCACATGCACCGTTAATACTGCAAGTACCACAATGCACTGCTGCTGCGCTTGTATTACATCAATCGAGGCCCACAGAACAGTATGCTTTGAATGCTGTTCAAAATAAATTTGATTGCAATAGGGATGCACTGATATCGGTCCCAATATAAAAAAAAATACTTGGATCAGGTATTGGATTAAATGATCCGTTTCTTAAACTTAATGGCAGCAACAACCCCACCACACTACTGTGCACTCAGCTGGCATGCAAAGACATGTACAAGCATGTCAGCTAGGTGCAGATGTAAGATATGAACACACAGATTTTCTGTAGGTATTATGAGTGCTATTAATAAAAATATCATAAAGTTAAGGTCATGTACTGTAAGTTTTAATGAAAAACCTGCATATATTTAACCTGAATGGTTTCTGTTTGCGAACTTAGCTCATGTTGAGTCTGCTTGTCCGTAATGTAACAGCCTAAGGTTACCCACCAAAATTATAACAAAAATTGCATATTGCAAGACACATCTCTCCTATAATCCAATGCTAATTGCATCAGGCGTTATAATGTTATCATATAAGCTTTTACAAGTTGATGTGTCATAAAGCCTTATAAGCTTCTTTGGGAAACACACCACTTTAATTATAAATTTAACTTCACTTAGAGCGCTTCTAACTCTACATTATTTGGCATGAGGAACTGGATGTACAGAAGGTCAATTTACAAATTGAAGCTTTATATTGCTTTGTGACACAAGTTGTAAAGGCTTATTTGATCATTTTAATGCCTTATGTCAGGTCCACATCGGACCTGGTCACGGCCACGCCCCCTCACTCAACGTCACGGTCTCACAGCTCGTCTCCTCGTTTGCATTCACCTCCTCGAGCACGATCACCTTCACCTGAGTTCTAATTGGTGTCACCTGGTCTCCACCCTACTTAAGCCTCCCTCCTGCTTCACATGGTATCTGGTCTCGTCGGCGTTCCCTCGGATTTCCTACGTGTCAGTGTGTTTTCTCCGTCTCCCGCGATCTCCCGTTGTTTGCCCCGCGAGCCTTAGACTCCCCAGTCGGTATTGTGATTCCCTGTGTTTTCTAGTGATTTGTTTAATTCTCTTGTGTTTCGTTTGCCCTATCTCCTGTGTGTTTAGTTAGTACGAACTTCTGAGCGTTACACTTTGATTTCCTCCGTTATAGTAACGGACGCGACTTTCGTTCTCCCATTGTTTGGTTGTTTTAATAAAACTCCTTATTTCCACCTCTGCCTGTCTGTGTCTGACAGAAGACCAGACCGTAACAAAGACCATGGAGGCTCAGAACCCCGACCCCTTTCGAGCCTTGGTCGACGAACTGCGCCATAGCTTGTTGACTCACGTGGCGACGCCAGTCAGCGTCGTCGCGTCCACTCCGGATCCCCCGACTTACTCCGGAGACCCGGAGGCCTGTGGTGGGTTCCTGCTGCAGTGCACTCTCGCCCTGGAGATGGACCCGCGCCATTTCCCCACTGAACGTGGCAAGGTGGCGTATATCATCTCGCGCCTGGACGGCCGGGCCCTCCAGTGGGCAGAGAGTGTCTGGCAGCAGGCGGGACCCACCACACAGTCGGTGGACGCTTTCCTTAAACACTTCCGGGAGGTCTTCCAGGCTCCGGTTGGCGACTCCGCCATCCAGGAGCAGTTGCACCACCTGAAACAGGGTAGGACCAGCATCACCGAGTACGCTCTCCGCTTCCGGACCCTCGCCGCCGCCAGTGGGTGGAACGAACCGGCCCTTCTCACCACCTTCCGCCTGAGCCTGGAACCCGCCCTGCGCCTCCACCTGGCGGCGTACGATGATTCCATCGGCCTGGAGCGTTTCATCCAGCTCGCCATTCGGGTGGCGCACCGGAGGGAGGACTGTCTGCCACCTGTCTCCCGTGCCGCTCCGTCTCCCCTCCAACCCGCTCCTACCGACTCCGCGTCCGAGACCCCCATGCAGGTCGACTCAGTCAAGCTCACTCCCACCGAACGACGCAGGCGGGTCGAACAGGGCCTGTGCCTCTACTGTTGGGCCTCAGGACACCACATCCGCGCTTGCCCTGTGCGCCCGTCTCGCGTCCAGGTGAGTGGAGCCAGTCTGCAACCGTCAATTTTATCACCCTTGTTGATCACCATAACCCTGTCTACCACCAATGTCTCCCTCTCAGCCCGGGCCCTCCTCGACTCTGGCTCCGCCGGGAACTTCATAGCCGGCTCCCTCTGCCGACGCCTGAAACTACCGGGAGAGTCCCCACCCCTACGTCGTGCACTCCGTAGTGGGTCGGCCCATGACCCGACGGACCATCCGGCATGCCGTGGGCCCCCTGACACTCCAGATTGGAGCCAGCCACAAGGAGAGTATTGACTTTCTGGTCCTCGAGGAGGCCACCGTGGATCTAATCCTGGGCCGCCCATGGTTGGTCCAGCATGCTCCGGTGGTGGACTGGGCCACCGGAGAGATCTTAAAATGGGGTGATTCTTGTCATGATCAGTGTTTGTCTTGTCTCCCTGTTCCTAGGTCCCGTCACCATCACTCCTCCCTGGTGGTGGGATCGACCTCGGTCGAAAGCCCACACTCGGCCCGTAGCACCGTCATTCCCCACGAGTACCGTCACTTCGCCGAGGTGTTCTGTCCCGCACGCGCCGCACAACTCCCTCCACACCGGCCCTGGGATTGCGCCATTGACCTGCTGCCGGGAGAACCAGTGCCTAGGGGTAGGGTCTACCCGCTGTCCTTGCCTGAACAAGCGGCCATGGAGGAATACATCCGGGAGGCCTTGCGCCAGGGGTACATTCGCCCGTCAGTCTCGCCCGCCGCCTCCAGCTTCTTCTTTGTAGCAAAGAAGGACGGAGGACTTCGACCCTGCATCGACTATCGAGCCCTGAATCGGATCACGGTAAAGTTCCGCCATCCTCTCCCCCTGGTCCCGGCCGCTCTGGAGCAGCTTCGTGGGGCGGTGGTGTTCACGAAGCTAGATCTGCGGAGTGCCTACAACCTCATCAGAATACGAGAGGGGGATGAGTGGAAGACGGCCTTCATCACCCCCAACGGCCACTACGAATATCGGGTCATGCCCTACGGGCTAGCCAACGCCCCCTCCGTATTTCAGGCCTATATGAATGAGGTGTTCCGGGAATATCTCCACCGGTTCGTCCTAGTCTATATCGATGACATATTGATCTATTCCCGGAATGAAACCGAACACCAACAGCACGTGGCACAGGTACTCCGCAAGCTCCGTGAACACCACCTCTACCTCAAGGCGGAGAAGTGCGTCTTCCACGTGCGTCAGGTCCAGTTCTTGGGGTACAACATCTCCGCCCAGGGCGTTAAGATGGACCAGGGGAAGGTTGACGCCGTGCTCCACTGGCCGCCTCCCACTACGGTCAAGGAGCTACAGCGTCTGTTAGGCTTCGCCAACTTTTATCGCCGCTTTATCAGGGACTACAGCCTACTGGTCGCTCCACTCACCAACCTGCTCCGGTCCAAGCCCAAGACCCTCCAGTGGTCCCCCGAGGCGCCGCGGGCGCTCCAAGACCTCAAGGCCTCCTTCGCTTCGGCTTCTCTCCTCACGCTCCCGGATCCTACCAAACCCTTCGTCGTGGAAGCGGATGCCTCCACAACCGGAGCGGGAGCGGTCCTGTCCCAGGAAAGCGGGTCTCCAGCCAGACTACACCCATGCGCCTACTTTTCCCGCAAGTTTACCCCGGCCGAGCAGAACTATGACATTGGAAACCGGGAACTACTCGCCGTCAAACTTGCCTTGGAGGAGTGGCGCCACTGGCTGGAGGGAGCCCAACACCCCTTTCGAGTCCTCACTGACCACAAGAACGAGGCCTACCTCCGAGAGGCCAAACGCCTGAACCCTCGTCAAGCCCGGTGGGCACTATTCTTCACCCGCTTTAACTTTGTTCTGTCTTACAGGCCGGGGTCCAAGAACGTCGTGGCCGACGCGTTGTCCAGAGTCCACGGGGATGCGGACTCACCCAAGTCCCACGAACCAATCCTGCCGGCACACCTCATCGTGAGCCCTATCCAGTGGGCTCTGGACAGCCTCCATACCTCCCTGGGCACTGGCCATCCGGGGGCTGCCCAGACCCTCTCTCTCCTCCGCGATCGGTATTGGTGGCCGCAGATGCACCGCAACGTCCAGAGGTATGTGGCTGGATGTGCCGAGTGTGCCATGGCAAAGACTCCCCGACATCTCCCCGAGGGTAAGCTCCAGCCTCTCCCGATACCCCAGAGGCCATGGTCACACCTAGGCGTTGATTTTATTACTGACCTGCCTAAATCCAATGATTTTACCTGTGTTTTAGTGGTGGTGGATCGATTCTCAAAGTCATGTAAACTCGTTCCCATGAAATCTATCCCCTCGGCGGCGGAGACAGCCGAGGTGGTTTTTACTCATGTCTTTCGCCATTTCGGGTTACCCGAGGACGTGGTGTCCGATCGGGGACCACCTCTGGCGGGCCTTCTTAGGGTGCCTGGGTGTGGCCGTCAGCCTCACTTCGGGGTATCACCCGCAGACCAACGGCCAAACGGAGCGTAAGATCCAGGAGATCGGCCGGTTCCTACGCACCTTCTGCTCCCAACACCAGAGCCGTTGGAGCCACTTCCTACCCTGGGCCGAATACGTGCAGAACTCCTTACGCCAACGCGCCACCGGACTCACCCCTTTCCAGTGCACACTCGGCTACCAGCCACCCCTCTTCCCCTGGCACACCGAACCGACCGCGGTGGTCAACGTGGAGAACTGGTACCAGGAGAGTGGTAGGGTCTGGGAAAGGGCACATCAGCAGCTCCAGAGGGCAGTCCAACGCTTCCGACACCACGCAGACGCGCGGAGAAGACCCACACCCACCTATGAGGTGGGCCAGAAGGTCTGGCTCTCCACTCGGGACATCCGCCTCCGACTGCCCTCTAGGAAGCTCAGCCCCCGGTTCATCGGTCCCTTCGACATCCTGCAGCAGGTCAACCCGGTCACTTTTAAGTTACGTTTGCCCTCTCACTACCGTCTTCACCCCACTTTCCATGTGTCCCTACTTAAACCCTATCACGCACCTCACAATGTCTCTCCTCTCTCCCCAGCTCCCGATGCGCGGCCTGAGCCTCCTTTGCCGCTCCTGTTGGACGACGGCCCGGCTTATGTGGTTGACTCCGTCCTCGACTCCAGACGCCGTCGAGGTCGCCTGGAGTATCTGGTGGACTGGGAGGGGTACGGTCCGGAGGAACACTCATGGGTCCCGAGGGAGGACATCCTGGATCCCAACCTGCTCACCGCCTTCCACGCGGAGCATCCGGACCATCCCGCTCCCCGAGGTCGGGGTCGTCCCAGCCGGCGTATCCGGCGCCCGGGCCGTCGTACTCCAGGAGCGGCCCCTGAAGGGGGGGGGTAATGTCAGGTCCACATCGGACCTGGTCACGGCCACGCCCGCTCACTCAACGCCACGGTCTCACAGCTCGTCTCCTCGTTTGCATTCACCTCCTCGAGCACGATCACCTTCACCTGAGTTCTAATTGGTGTCACCTGGTCTCCACCCTACTTAAGCCTCCCTCCTGCTTCACATGGTGTCTGGTCTCGTCGACGTTCCCTAGGATTTCCTACGTGTCAGTGTGTTTTCTCCGTCTCCCGCAATCTCCCGTTGTTTGCCCCGCGAGCCTTAGACTCCCCCAGTCGGTATTGTGATTCCCTGTGTTTTCTAGTGATTTGTTTAATTCTCTTGTGTTTCGTTTGCCCTATCTCCTGTGTGTTTAGTTAGTACGAACTTCTGAGCGTTACACTTTGATTTCCTCCGTTATAGTAACGGACGCGACTTTCGTTCTCCCATTGTTTGGTTGTTTTAATAAAACTCCTTATTTCCACTTCCGCCTCCGCCTGTCTGTGTCTGACACCTTATTAGAACAGTCATTAGAATGTATAAACAGTTAGGAATGCTAATGTCATTAGCTATAAAACTTTATGGATGCATTATAAGCCTTTAAGAATGTGTTACCAAAATATGAATGGTGGGTTCTAATAAGGAATTCAAATGTGAGTGTGTGTGTTTCCCACTAGGGGAAACATAAATGTGTATATATATATTTTGCCGCATTTACAGTAGCTTATTTTTGGCCGACGAGGCTGTGGAATATGGCACTGGAGCTGACCCTGACAGGACAAATCAAATCACCCATAATTCAGGATGTCCCAGACAATTCAGGACAGTTGGCAACCCTACACTGATATCATATGTTTTGTGGCTGTATATTCTGGCATGCTGACTGCTGGAAAATCTACCAGAGTGGTAACCTGTGAACTGAATGTAAAGGTGAACTGCTCAGTAATACAGAGTCTTTACCACATTTGCGAACAAACCTTTTTAAGTGCATAAAAGATTTTTTTCTTAAATCCTTAGGAAATGTTAGTGAACATGTTGTATTTGCAGTGCTGTGATTTTTTATGTTTCAGTTCCAGTGTCTGTTTGTCCTGAACCAGTGACCACAGAAGAGTTCTTGCAGTGTAAGCTGGACACACACACACACACACATACATATAGGCTCATCGTTCATCAGATGTATCCACAATCTCACTTGAAAATACATGAAACATCACTTTACACTACAGATCATAGAAACAACAGTGTCACACACACCCAACTCAAAAAGTTGTCCTGCTCTTCTTCCTCAGATTGCTGTTACTTCACACCGGATTTAAAAACAGCACACAGAAACCTCCATCTGTCTGAGGGGAACAGACAGAACTCCATCTGTCTGAGGTTGGAGTGGATACCTGAACAAACATGTTGACCAAAAGTAAATCTTGTTATACATTATTAGCAAACATGAACTCAAATGAACAATAAACTCAATAAACTAACTTGTCTCTAATGAAATTTCCACAACATAAAATGTCAGACATAATATGGAACAGCTGTCATCAAAATATCAATTAACTGACTTTAGAACTGTGCTTGCAAATTCACTGAGGTAGACCAGATTCAAACTGAGGTAGACTGTTAAGAGAACAGAATAAAGACTACATTGTCCAATAAAAAAGGTATTCATGTCAATGCAAATGATTCACCAGAAGATTTGTCCATTCATTTGGGATTATCCAGGAGTGAAGTAGTGAGTAAAAGACAAAAACACTTAATCATGTTCAGTGATGTTTTCATCGTGCTCACTGTCCTTTTATTTTTTTATTTTTTGGCTACTATCACGTTCTTCTTAGTTTCGCCGTTTCTGTCATTTGGAAAGATTGAAAGAAATGAGGCTTCCTTCAAATTAAACTGTATTATGCTTCTTTGAATTAAACTGTGTTTATGATAATACATTTTTAAAAAATTGGATGGTCATTTTTTCAAATACTATATACTGTATGTGCAACTGTGTGGTTGGGTTCAACATTACAGCTGCATGTCATTGTGTTGCAGTAAATTATGTCATTATAACTGTTTCTTGCTACAAAAGATTAGCACTAGATGGCGGGAATAGGCCTATAGTTTATATCCAGTGCAGATAAACTGGTAGATTGAAAAGGCTTTATTTTTTCCTACAGGCTATCCTCTACTAAAACAAAAATATTGTTTTAGATTAATCTGCATAAATCTCGGATAGCCACGTATAGTTCTAACCTCTTGCTTTTCTACCTCCTTTAGGATTGCACATTTGGGATTGGAAACATAAAATCAAAACTAGCCAATGGGCTATATAAGGTGGTGTCACTAACTAGCCCATATATTAGCTGATATTATTTTTCATTATAGCGTATGCATATAGGCATATGGGTCCATACAATAGGCTAGTCGAAGCCCATGTCGCGTTGGGGCTCATATCTCTACTTTGACCCCTCTGACGCAACAAGGAAGCTGAACAAGAAGAAACGAAAGAGAAAGTCAAATGTTAAAAACGGGTCCTTGAGGCGTTAAGCGCTTTGGGAAAATGGCAGAGGCGATTTCAAGCAACCAGGACCTTTTTATGTGTCCAGTTTGTTTGGATCTACTGAAGGATCCTGTGACACTTAACTGTGGACACAATTACTGTACGGACTGCATTAAGAACTGCTGGGATCAGGAAGATCAGAAGGAAGTTTACAGCTGCCCACAATGCAGACAGACGTTCTCTCCGAGACCCGTTTTAAACAAAAATAACGTTGTTGCTGAACTTGTGGCACAAGTCAGGAGAACGAGAATCCAAGCTGCCCCTCCTGCTCAATGTTTTGCTGCACCTGGAGATGTGGAGTGTGACCTCTGCACTGGGAAAAAAATCAAAGCTGTGAAGTCCTGCCTGGATTGTTTGTTGGCTTACTGTGAAACTCACTTGAAAGTTCACAATGCAGTGAACCCAAGAAAACACTCAGTGATTGATGCTACAGGGCAGCTACAGGAGAGGATCTGCTCACGTCATAACAAGGTGTTTGAAATATTCTGTCGTACTGATCAGAGTTGTATCTGCTATCTGTGTACAATGGACAAACATAAAGGCCATGACACAGTCACAGCTGTGGAAGAATGGACTGATAAACAGGTGAGTACTGGAGCTCCCCTTTTTCAGAATCTTAGGCAATATTAGAATGTACTACACAATTACAAAAACACTGTAGGCTAGAAAACCCATTGATTGTCTGCAGAGTGTCTTTCCTATAAGAAAACACAAACCAGGAAATCATATTAGGTGCAAATATTGACAAGCAACATCAACATGAGTGGAAGCATACAGAAGATGGATTTTTTTACAGGCTCTGTGCCAGTTTCTTGCTGAAAAGAATAGACAGATTAATAAACCTAGAAAACCATATCTGTTTATCATGAACAGAAACAGTTGAGTCAGACCCAGAAGAGATTCCAGCAGAGAATCCAGGAGAGAGAAAAGGAGCTGCAGGAGCTGAGGAAGGCTGTGGAGACTCTCAAGGTGAGGACTGAGAAAACTAGAGCTGGCTGATGAAATATTATTGTAATTATTATGGCAGTTGTGTTGGAGTGTTATTCATATATTGATGCTAATGTTGTGTTGAAATGCTATTACAAGATCACAACATGTATGATGTCATTTGACAGAACATACTCTATTCTGTTGATTAATGATGAACTTGTACTTCATTTCTAATGGAGATGTGTAAACAAACAATTAGTAATTAGGTTTTTATAAGAGAAATTCTGGATTCCTCAGAGGAGGAGTAGGAAGGGTCAAAACTAGGAGCATTAAAGGAGAACTCTGGCACATCACAGCAGATTCTATATGTAATAATAAATCCAATTTTGCCCCATTAGCTTGAAGTCCTAATGATATTAGACTTAGCAGACAAGCTCACTCATTGCTGAACAGATGCTCATCTTTTTTGTACTGAGTGAAAGTATGTGACACCTTCTAACAGAGCTATACGATTATTGTGCCAGAGTTCTGCTTTAAGTTCTAATTCCATCCCTGGATTCTGTTATACCTTAAGTTATACCTTATAATAGTTATGCTTAAGACTACAATATACAGTAAATGCTGTATATTCAGGGACAAAAGGAGTCAACAGTGTACAGTACAGTACTGCAGGACTACATTATATACATAACCACTGGCACCATGAAACCCTTTCCAGCTTCACCTCCCTCTGTGTGTCTCCTGTCCTCCTCTCTGTGTGTCTCCTATCAGAGCTCTGCACAGACAGCAATGGAGGACAGTGAGAGGATCTTTACTGAGATGATCCGCTCCATTGAGAGAAGACGCTCTGAGGTAAAAGAGATGATCAGAGCTCAGGAGAAGGCTGAGGTTAGTTGGGCTGAAGGAGTCCTGAAGCGACTGGAGCAGGAGATTGCTGAGCTGAAGAGGAGAGATGCTGAGCTGGAGCAGCTGTCACACACAGAGGATCACATCCATTTCCTCAAGGTAATACTTATGACATATAGGCCATATTTTACCAAATAATTTGCATGATAACCTGGATTGCATTTCCAGGAAATGAAGTATCAACAGAGTATTCAGTTGATAACTTTCTGTCCAACATATGACTCACAAATGACCCACATTTAGAAAGAATCTAAGAGTGGATAGGCAGACCTGGTAAAATAAAATAAAATGTATGTATGCCTGGTGAGTAAGTCTCAAGTCTGAAATAAGACAGTCTTTATGTGTGTCTAGCACATTGTAGTGTGTACAGTATGTATCTGACTTGTATCTAAATACATTAAACACATATTACCTAAAGGCAGTGTATATGATTTTGGCGATTTCAGGTAACACATTTTGTAATAATCATCAAATACCTCTTCATGAGGCACTCTCCATTCATCTCCAACTCTCCATTCTGCGAATGCACTGTTATAAATCCTGGTGTTCTTCCCCACCTCTGGTTCAAACAATAACAAAACACTGAGTGGAGTCTCTCAGAGAACACTAAAGGGAGGGGGGAGATACAGAACCTCTCTAATGGGTCTTGATTGGTTCAAAATGATATGTGGTACTTTGGACAAATGCTTTGAACATCATTCAACATTGCTCACCCGCACCATTTATTACACACTAAACCAACAGATTTAACCCATCAAGTCTGTAGCTGTTTGAGAAACACAGTCCTGACTGAATGTTGATGTGGTCTGTCTCCTCTTTTGTGTGTTTCTCTTTATAGAATTTTACAGCAGTCAATGGTGCCCCTTATAGTCCAGTTTCAACCAGCATGAGCATAAAAGTTAAAAAAAGAAAAGAAAAATACATACTCAAAAACAACTTAAACTACTAAGCCACCATTTTATATTTTCCTTTGTAGAATATCTCATCAATCAGAGACTCTCCTCGCTCTAAAGATTTACCCAGCATGACCTTCAACCAAAACATCTCTTTTGAGGCTGTGAAGGAATCTGTGTCTGCACTGAAGATGCAGCTGGAGGAGAAACTGGATGGTGTCTTCAAGCAGGAAGTAGCCAAGATCTCTGCAGCAGGTTGGAGTAATTGGCAATGAACAACTGAATTAACTCACAAGACCCTGTTATGACTCAGTTCACTAAGGATTTATTCAGACTAGATATTTTTTTTTGTCTCTCAACAGTGACCAATATCCAGATCATTCAGTCTTTACAATGTGAGTCCACCCTCACACAAACACAGAGTTATTATTACAGAGGTATTACTATCATTTGAATCCATGATGTGGTAGCTGTCCTTGTGCTATGGAGTGTGCTGTGGAAACCATTAGGAATGAAACCGTATTTGCACTTTTATTGACATGTCACATGACAGAAATGAGTTGAGGAAATTTTTAGCGTTTCATTTCAAATCTGCAGAAGCATCAGAAGTATACTTGACAGTTTGTTGAATTTTCTGAAGTCTCTTGGAAAAGGTGCGACACAAACACATTCCTGTAGCCCTACTGAGAATTTCCTCATACTCCTGTCTGGCCCTTGCATAGTGTGGTGCTGCATGGTCTTAAATTAGTCAAACATTTTGCCACGTTTAGTAAATCAGCTTAAGTTTTTGCAGGTAGGTATTAAAGATGCAGTCAGTGATTTTAAGTAGTTTATACCCACATAACACTTTGAAAAAAATAAAGATAATATTTCATCATGACCCGCTAGCTCTTCATTCTCCTGGGTCTCTGTAAATAGAAAATCTGATGTTTTTATAATTCTCAGGCTCTGAAAACTGAATACAAACAACTGGGAGCAGCCTTCCCCTGATCCAATAACACAGAGAGCACATTTACAGATTCTTGTCAACACTTGTTAACAAATTCAGTCGCACTAAAGCCTAGGCTACTGCATGTCTGTTTTAAATAATTAACTGTGACACCAGGCTGCAGCTGAAAACAACCAATCAGCAACCTTCCCCCCGTACAATAACACAGAGTTTCTCCAGGCGGACCTGACTCAGGGGTGAGCTAACTCTCTGGCATGTTTTGTTTGGTCCTTGGATCAAATAAAATATAGGCTTTGCTGGTCAAAAGTGTCTGCTTAGAAACATTAGCAAAAACACAAACATAAACAAGTGTGATTTTGGCCAGACTCACTGACTACACCTTTAATATATATATATCACACAGCCCCACTACATGTCATAAAAATTAGAGCCTATTAGGTTTAAACTGCATTTGAAACTCCGAAGGTCATTGAATAAGCTGTTGAGTAAGAAATAACATTCACTTCCTCAGCTAAATTAAAACTTCCTACCAGAGGTAACAAGCCTGTCACAGGTGCTGATATCAAACATTTCCCATAAGGTGGATAAATAACACATGAACACAACTAACTTACAGTAGATGTGGTAGTAGGGTACTTATGTGCTGTTATTTAGAACCTCTGTGATACATGAGTGTCTCCTGTGTTGGTTCCCAGATACTGATCCTGAACTCCCAGTCAGAAGAACAGGCAGTAAGGAGAGACTACCACCAGACAGTAAGTCTTTATGATTGATTCTGACAGCCTCTAGCCTTTATGTCACGAGTCTGTAGAAAATGAAAGGTAGTTTCACTGACAGATATCACCAATTTCTTTACACACAAGAAGCTTATTAACTTATTCTGTACACAAATTTACTCAAATCTGTTTTAGTCACCATTTCACCTTTGTAAAATAATCCCCTTTGTAAAATAATCCCTCACCCCCCTGACATGTTTGACATATCAAAAGATGGTCATTTAAAAGCATTGCAGAGATGACTCTTTGACTGGTCACAGTAAAAGCTCTTTCTAACATGTGCAGTTTTACTACATAACCCAACATCACTGATGTCACAAGTTTTGTGTCAGTGTGCAACTGGCATTTCAAGCTGACTGCTTGAAAGTCTACCAGTGGATACCTGTGAAGTAAATGTACAAATGAAGTGCTCACTAATACACATTTGTGGAGAAATTAAAGTTTAGGGAAAAGTCCAGGGTAAATCAGTCCATAGGCCTGTAGTTCAAGGTCACTGAGGGCTGTTGTAGGAAGAAGAATGAGGAAGTTTGGTGCAACATAAACCAAATTTGTGAACTGTCAGAAAACACTAATATAACTGAATCAGTGGTGTAACAAGCCAACACCGGGCCCATAAGCAATATTATCAAGGCGGGCCCCCTATACAACGTGTGATGACACAATGTCCACAAATACCATTAACAGACCATTAAAACAGGTGGATAAATCAGATGATTGACAGAAGTAGGCTAATTGCACCACAACAAATGGTGACAGCTCACCATAGATGAAGAAAAAAATGTTGGTGACGGCGCACCGTAACAAACTCACGTGAAAATGATGACTCCATTTTACTGGCTTTCCTTTTCCTGTGCAAGTTGTCAATCATATCCAGAGGATCCAGTTGACGCGCACAGGCCCTCTAAATTGACAGTATAGCAAGTCCAGAGAGACGACACTGTCCCATTCAGTACCACCACTGAGCAGCTTTGTATCAGTTTCAGTTTGGAAAATGAACACACTGCAAAGGCCAGTGTGTTGTATACTGTTTTGTATGTAATATGTTCACTTCCATATCCCACAATCCCCAGTCACAATGTAAAATACATTGCTGTTCACTTTGCTGATTATTTAATGACCCCTATAGTATGTTATCAATATTAATTCAAACATATTTGTGTATTTAAGTGCCTCTATAGTAGCCTAATTAGTTGGATATGCTTTAAGAGTCCATCATGAAGTAGGAGAGTGAGTCTGATTGGTCAAATTGATCCCATTTAGTACTAAGATAGTAGTAGAAAGCTGAGTGCTATGGAGCAGGTAACCTGCTTAGTTCTAGGTGAGGATACTGTCTGACGTGAAGAAGGGCCCGGTTGTGTGATCTGACTTAACAACTGCGGGCCCTGGATTGCCACGGGCCGTAAGCAACAGTGATCTCTGCTTACTGCTAGTTATGCCTCTGAACTGAACTGAGATTAAATCTGCACTTTATGTTACCTACTGGTTCTACTGTGATTCTGTCTGTTTCAGTGTCTGATGTCCTGGCTGTTTGTCCTGAACCAAAGACCAGAGAGGAGTTCTTACACTGTAAGATTGACACACACAAACACACACACTTGGTTATATTTCTGTCTCCCTCTCCCTCTCCCTCTTACACATACACACACAGACACACAGACACACACACACACACAAACACACACACACACACGCACACACACACACACACACACACAGTGACCTCTCATACATGCACAAACACAAATACGTTTCTCATACGAACACACGCACACGCACACACACACACACACACACACACACAAACACACACACAGAGTGATCTCTCATACATGCACACATACACAAACACACACACACAGAACTATGTACACAAATATATGTCGATCAACACACACACCTATAAACACACACAGTGATCTCTCTCATATGCACACACACACACACAAACACACATACACACTTACACAAACACACAAGTATTTGCATAAAGGTACACGCAAGTAGGTTTGTCTAACAACCCACACACACAGATGCACGTGGTGAATCACCTCCCTCTCTCTCACAATAGCACGCACACACACACATACAAAGGTAGGTCTACCAACACACACACACACACTCATCATGGTCTCTCTCTTACACACACACACACAAACACACACACACACACACACAAATCCCTTCACAGCACGTCATATCAGCAACAATCCGTCACACACTCCTGACATAAAACAGGTTTGTTCTTTTCTCCCCTCCACCAGATTCCTGTCACTTCACACTGGATCCAAACACAGCACACAGAAACCTCCATCTGTCTGAGGGGAACAGGAGGGTGGAGAGGAGAATTGAGCTCCAGTCATATCCTGATCATCCAGAGAGATTTGATAGGTGGTATCAGGTGCTGTGCAGAGAGGGTGTGTCTGGATGCTGCTACTGGGAGGTGGAGTGGAGTGGGAGGGTTTGTATATCAGTCTCATATAAAAGCATCAGCAGGAAAGGAGGAGGTGTTGAGTGTGGATTTGGAGCCAATGATCAGTCCTGGAGTCTGTGCAGCTCCAGCTCCTTTTTCTACCACAATAATAAACCTAGGGTTAAACCGACTAAACTCCCTCTAGTGGCCAGCTCCAGAATAGGAGTGTATGTGGATCACAGGGCAGGAACTCTGGCCTTCTACAGCATCTCTGACACAATGACCCTTCTGCACAGAGTCCAGACCACATTCACTCAACCACTCTACCCTGGGTTTTGGTTAAACACTTCATCAGAAGTGAAGCTGCTCTAACTCCCATACAAATGAGCGATGTTATCATCCCCCTCACACACACACACACACGACCAGACATATAAACATCACACACACACCGACACACACACATACATAATATGCCACACACAATTCTGGTGGCTGAATCTGTGATTCATAGAGTCTCTGGACCCCCCTCTTTTACAGCACTGCTTTAACACACACATCAGCACCCCACACATGAACTATTGGGTGATAAATGTTTAGATGAGCCCAGTGTTTCACCCCCTCTGATCCTCTCCCACAATCCATTTCCTCTCCCTCCTGCTCCCCCCAACCCTCCTTCCCCTCCCACAGGGGTTCAGGGATTTAGGCCCTCTGGGATTGGACTCATGACTGATGGTTGTGTTAACTAGTACTAATTGTGTATGAATGTCATACTATGAAACTGTTCATCAGACAATGGAATGATGCAAAATGAAAAATACTGCACTACAATGTAATAAATGTAATACCTTGTTACAGTGTATGTTGCATAACACCTGGACATTTTAATAATATGTTGAGAAGTATATGTTGAGAAGTAAATAAAATCATCTTGAACACAGTTGGTTTTGTGTGTTCTGTAAGTCCATGGGAAACGGCACTTTCTTACTCCCCATCATGAACGTGTCTTTGTTCATATGCTGTCTCTGGTCCAGCTATCCTCCTCTGACAGGCTTCCTCTGGTCTCTGTAGAATGCTGACAATCAGAAAACTCTAGATCAATCCATCAGAACTCAGATCAGAATCTTAAAATCATCACTTTTTAAAAGAGCAGAGATTCACTCTAAGTGATTAATAGATGAATCTTAAGTGTATGTCTAAATATATGCCAGGCTCATTTTAGGGGCACGAGTCTAAGCAAAGCAATGATATCAGAAAAAGAATAATGATTTATGTTGGTGATAATGCAATAATTCATCTTGTGTGGGTTTCTGTTCAAAGTCTATTGGGACAGTTATCTTCTAGCACATAAGATTTTTAAGGACATTAAGAATAGTTATAATAGGACATTCTTGTACATATCATTAATGGTGTAGCTCCAGTCCCAGAACATGACCAGGCAGGGACATCTACAGTGGAGTGAAAACAGCACAACCTGAGATCTGTTACATGATCAATGGTAGAGAGATAATTAAGTAATTAACACATAATTCATCCAAAATACAAAAACTGTTAAAAATAATATTCGCTCATGCACACACACACACATACTCTTGGCTGGTATGGCTGGGATCTCCATCAGGACTACTGCTGACAGGACTGACACCTTATTCTATACCACACTTGTCAAACTCAAGGCCCGTGCGCCAAATCCGACCAGCGATGTAATTCTATTTGGCTTCCCAGTTAAAATCCAAAGTCTATCAGAACTGGCTCGCTGGCATTTCACATGCACCGTTAATACTGCAAGTACCACAATGCACTGCTGCTGCACTTGTATTACGTCGGTCGAGGCCCACAGGACAGTATGCTTTGAATGCTGTTCAAAATAAATCTTATTGCAGTAGGGATGCACTGATATCAGTCCTGATATAAAAAAAATACTTGGATCAGGTATTGGAAAAATGATCTCATCCATGGGCCAATCCGTTTCCGAAACTTAATGACAGCAACAACCCCGCTACACTACTGTGCACTCAGCTGGCATGTAGAGACATGGTATAAGCATTTCAGCTAGGTGCAGATGTAAGATATGAACACACAGATTTTCTGTACCTATTATAAGTAATAAAATTATCATAAAGTTAAGGTCATGTACTGTACGTTTTAATGAAAAACCTGCATATATTTAACCTGAATGGTTCCTGTTGGCGAACTTAGCTCATGTTGAGTCTGCTTGTCAGTAATGTAACAGCCTAAGGTTACTCACCAAAATGATAACAAAAATTGCATATTGCAAGACACATCTCTCCTATAATCCAATGCAAATGCCATTAGAATATATAACTGTTCTCATGAGTGTATTCATCTGGCATTACAATGTTATCATATAAGCTTTTACAAGTGTCATGAAGCCTTAAAAGCTTCTTTGGGAAACACAACACTTTAATTATTGTCTGTAATGGTGCCTTATTGATTTTCATGAGCAATCATGAGTTCATCTCACTTCACTTAGAGTATGCATTGAGCGCTTCTAACTTTACATTATTTGGCATGAGGAACTGGATATACAGAAGGTCAATTGTTTGCTTATTTGATAACATTTTAATGCCTTATTAGAACAGTCATTAGAATATATAAACAGTCATTTGTCACGGGGCTGACAGAATGGACCAACATAGCGTCAAGTTGCAGATTGTCTTTATTGAAGGATTGGGGAAAGGGGAAGTGAAAGAGAGCTCCGAGAGTGCGCCCTCGGCGCGGGGATGCAGGAGCCGCGCTGAGCAGAGAAGAGCTGGCAGAGGATCTCGTGGTCAGACAGGCGTCGGGTCAGGTTACCGGGGCTGAGGAGTAGAGCGTTGGTCGGGGACGGGCGAGTCGAAAACCGGGGCAGGAGACCAGGTGAGCGTCACAGGCAGGCGGCGGATCAGTAGCCGGGGCTGGAACGCAGAGCGTTAGTCAAAGACAGATCACGGGTCGGAATCCAGGACTGGCGAGCAGAGCGTAGGTCGTGGGCAGGCAATAGGTCGGTAACCAGGGGCAGAGACACAGAGGCGTAGGTCACAGGCGATCCGGAACGATAGGGAACAGCCAGTGAAAGCAGGTGAAGATCAACCCAGTGATTAGCGGGGAATGAGGAAATGAGAGAGCGTGATTGAATGTCAATTGAGCTTGTTAACGGTGGAAACAGGAGGAAACGGGAGGAAACAGAGAAAGACAGGACAGGGTGGTGACAGTCATTATTACTTATAAGGCTTTATGAATGCATTATAAGCCTTTACGAATATGTTTAGAATGCTTTATGAATACTGGGTTTATAGAAAGTGTTACCAAAATATGAATGGTGGGTTCTAATAAAGAATTTAAATGTAAGTGTGTTTGTTTCCCACTGGGGGTTCTAAACATAAATATATATATATATCCCTCTTTTTCCCCAGTGCCTTTACTCCCCTTATACACAAAACAGACAAAACTTACAGACAAAACTTGCAAAACCAGTTTGATGTGCCGTGACTGAAACGTGACAGAGGTACAGCATGCTGAAAGACCGCTTTTATCAGAACACAAAAATGCCATTCCTATGTCCCCACACCCCAGCATGCCTCTCTCTCTCTCTCTCTCTCTCTCTCTCTCTCTCTCTCTCTCTCTCTTTCTCTCTCTGATTACTGTCAAATCCAAACCCCACTGGTCTGTTCATACTGGATGAGCAGTGAGGCTTTAACACCATATGGGATGATATTTGAAACACCACATATAAACTGCACCAACACATAGATTTAGTTTTGTTATGAGTCTAAAGTTTTTGTCATAAATGTGAATCTGATCCAACCTCATTCTCCCGTCTCTCACTCAGACACAGTTATCTGATTGTGACATGCCCCATCTCCAGACTACCTTATCTATCATCTTCCTCAGTTCTGACCAAGTGAAAATGAAGTCTCACACTGTTTCAGCTTCATAGTGTGTGTGTGCGTGTGTGTGTGTGTGTGTGTGTGTGTGTATGTGTGTGTATGTGTGTGTTGTGTGTGTGTGTGTGTGTGTGTGTGTGTGTGTGTGTGTGTGTGTGTGTGTATGTGTGTGTGTGTGTGTGTGTATTTGTGTGTGTGTGTATGTGTGTGTATGTGTGTATTGTGTGTGTGTGTGTGTGTGTGTGTGTGTGTGTGTGTTTGTGTGTGTGTGTGTGTGTGTGTGTGTATGTGTGTGTGTGTGAAAGGAGTCTACAGCTGCCCGCTGTGCAAACACACCTTCACTCCCAGACCTGTCCTCTTCAAAAACCCTCTGATTGCTGAAATAGTGGAGAAATTTCAGAAGACTAGAATGCAAGCTGCAGCTCCTGCTCACTGTTATACTGAACCTGGAGATGTGGAGTGTGAACACTCAGAGCTGTTAAGTCTTGTCTGGAGTGTCTGATGTCTTACTGTGAAACTCACTTCAAAGTTCACAATGACCTTAACCAAAGTAGAAAACACACAGTGATTGATGCTACAGGTCAGCTACAGCAGAGGATCTGCTCCCACCATAATAAGATTTTAGAAATATTTTGTCATACTGATCAGAGTTGTATCTGCTTTCTGTGCACAACGGATGAACATAAAGGCCATGACACAGTCACAGCAGAATGGACTGATAAACAGATCAGTACTCGAGCAGTCCAATAATACACAGAAAAGTCTTCATATTTATGCAAAGATCATTGTAGGTCTACTTCTGAAAATCTACTGAATGTCAGTGTCCCAAATAGAAAACAAATGATTAGGGATCATTAGAGGAGTATGTTAAACTCTCATCAGCTGAGAGTGGAAATGGAAATAGGGTGTTGTGGCCGACATATTTCTACCACATTTCTACCAAACATACTGGAAATATGGTGTTTTACATACAGGCCTAAAATAAAGGAAATGCTTTTTTTCATTTATTTTGCAAGAGGCTTTCCTGTTAATGATGAAATGATTTGATGGTGACAGAGACAGAGGTTGCCTGGTAAGGTGTGCCTGCAAAAATTCTACACTCTCTCTTTCTCGCTCCCCCGTGTTAACATTACTCACTTTTGTGATGTTGCCACTTGTTCTGACCGCATCTCCCACTTGTAAATGAAATTTGCACAATCACATGACTTTTTATATCACTCGCGGGCATCCAGGAACCACTATCTCAATACGTGAGACTCCTGGAGCCTTTGGGAAAATTGAGATGTTTGCCATAGCAACATTTGCCTGAATTTTGCCGCATTTACAATAGCCTATTTTTAGCTGACGAGGCTGTGGAATACGGGACTGGAGCTGTTCCTGACGGGACAAATCAAAATCACCCATAATTAAGGATGTCCCAGACAATTCAGGACAGTTGGCAACCCTACACTGATATCACATGTTTTGTGGCTGTGTATTCTGGCATGCTGACTGCTGGAAAATCCACCAGAGTGGTTACCTGTGAACTGAATGTAAAGGTGAACTGCTCAGTAATACAGAGTCTTGGGAACCACATTTGTGAACAAACAAACCTTTTTAAGAGCATAGATCTTTCTCTTAAATCCTTAGGAGATGTTGGTGAACATGTTGTATTGTAGTGTAGTTTTTTTTTCTTTTTTTCTTTTTTTATCTCTACCCTTTGTTGCACTTCATGTTACAGTAACAGTTTTTACTGGTTCTACTGTGAATCTTTATGTTTCAGTTCCAGTGTCTGATATCCAGGCTGTTTGTCCTGAACCAGTGACCAGAGAAGAGTTTTTTCAGAGTAAGCTGGACACACACACACACACATACGAATGCACGCACACACACACCACCACACACACACACACTCACTCACACTCAATGATGCACCCCCCCACTTTCATCTTAATCTCGCCGTTTCTGTGATTTGGAAAGATCGAAAAAAATGAGGCTTCATTAAATTAAACTGTTCATGACAATGCATTTAAAAAAAATGTATGTTTAATTTTTCAAATACTATTTTCTATGTGCGCTACAGTGTGGTTGGTCTCAACAGTACAGCTGCATGTCCCTGTGTTATCTTATCATTATTACTGTTTTGTGCTACAAAAGATTTCCACTAGATGGCGTCACTAGGCCTAGTGTTGATATCCAAATTGGTAGTTTGTAAAGATTTAATTTTTCTCAGAGGCTATCCTCTACTCAAACTAAATTATTGCTACATATTAATCTGCATTAATCTTGCCACTTATAGGCCTAACCTAACTTTCCTATCTTCTTATTTCGGATGGGAAACATAAAATTTAAGCATTAACTAGCCAGTGGGCTACATTGGATGGTGTCACTAACTAGCCCATATATTAGCTGGTATTATTTTTCATGATAGTCTATGCATATAGGCATATGGGTCCAAACAATAGGCTGGTCGAAGCCCATGTCACATTGAGCCTCATATCTCTACTTTGACCCGTCTGATGCAATAAGGAAGCTGAACAAGAAAAAAAACAAACGAAAGAGAAAGTCCAATGTTAAAAGAGTTCTTGAGGTGTGAAGCGTTTCAAAAACATGGCAGAGGCAATTTCAAGTAATCAGGACCTTTTTATGTGTCCAGTTTGTTTGTATCTACTGAAGGATCCTGTGACTCTTCCCTGTGGGCACAATTACTGCACGGACTGCATTAAGAACTGCTGGGATCGGGAAGATCATAAGGGAGATTACAGCTGCCCACAGTGTGGACAGACGTTCTCTCCGAGACCCGTTTTAAACAAAAATAATGTTGTTGCTGAGCTTGTGGAACAAATCAGGAGGACAAGAATTCAAGCTGCCCCTCCTGCTCAATCTATTGCTGCACCTGGAGATGTGGAGTGCGACGTCTGTACCGGGAGAAAACTAAAAGCTGTGAAGTCCTGTCTGGAGTGTCTGGTGTCTTACTGTGATACTCACATCAAAGTTCACAATGAAGCACAATCAAGAAAACACTCAGTGATTGATGCTACAGGGCAGCTAAAGGAGAGGATCTGCTCACGTCATAACAAGGTGTTTGAAATATTCTGTCGTACTGATCAGACTTGTATCTGCTATCTGTGCATGATGGACAAACATAAAGGCCATGACACAGTAACCGCTGTGCAAGAACGGACTGATAAACAGGTGAGTACTGAAGCTCCCCTTTTTCAGAAGTCAATATTAGAATCTGTCTATATAATTACCAAAACACTGTAGGCTAGAAAACCCATTGATCATCAGCAGAATGTCTCTCCTATACGAAGAGACAAACCAGGAAATTATATTAGGTGCAAAGATTGACAAGCAACATCAACTTGAGTGGACGCATATAAAAGGTACATTTTTTACAGGCTCTGTGGCAGTTTCTTAGTCATTGTGCTCTTGCTGAAAAGGATGGACAAATTAATAAATGTAGTAAACCATATCTGTTTATCATGAACAGAAACAGTTGAGTCAGACCCAGAAGAGATTCCAGCAGAGAATCCAGGACAGAGAAAAGGAGCTTCAGGAGCTGAGGAAGGCTGTGGAGACTCTCAAGGTGAGGACTGAGAAAACTAGAGCTGGCTGATGAAATATTATTGTAATTATTATGGCAGTTGTGTTGGAGTGTTATTCATATATTGATGCTAATGTTGTGTTGAAATGCTATTACAAGATCACAACATGTATGATGTCATTTGCCAAAACATACTCTATTCTGTTGATTAATGATGAACTTGTACTTCATTTCTGATGAATAATGGAGATGTGTAAACAAACAGATTAGTAATTAGGCTTTTATAAGAGAAATGTTGGATTCCTCAGAGGAGGAGTAGGAAGGGTCAAAACTAGCAGCATTAAAGGAGAACTCTGGCGCATCACAGCAGATTTTATATTCAAAAATGAATCCAATTTTGCCCCATTAGCTTGAAGTCCTAATGGTATTAAACATAGCAGACAAGCTCACTCGTTTCTGAACGGATGTTCTTCTTTTTTGTACTGAGTGAAAGTATGTGACACCTTCTAACAGAGCTATACGATTATTGTTCCAGAGTTCTGCTTTGAGTTCTGATTCCATCCCTGGGTTCTGAAGCTATACCTTATAATAGTTATGCTTTAGACTACAATGTAAAGGAAATGCTGGATTTTCAGGGATGAAAAGAGTCAACAGTGTACAGTACAGTACTGCAGTACTACATTAAGTACATAACCACTGGCCTCATGAAACCCTTTCCAGCTTCACCTCCCTCTGTGTGTCTCCTGTCCTCCTCTCTGTGTGTCTCCTATCAGAACTCTGCACAGACAGCAGTGGAGGACACTGAGAGGACGTTTAGTGAGATGATCCGCTCCATTGAGAGAAGATGCTCTGAGGTAAAAGAGATGATCAGAGCTCAGGAGAAGGCTGAAGTTAGTTGGGCTGAAGGAGTCCTGAAGAGACTGGAGCAGGAGATTGTGGAGCTGAAGAGGAGAGATGCTGAGCTGGAGCAGCTTTCACACACAGAGGATCACATCCATTTCCTCAAGGTAACACGTATGACATATAGGCCATATTTTACCAAATCATTTGCATGATAACCTGGACTGCATTTCCAGGAAATTAAGTATCAGCAGAGTATTCAGTTGATAACTTTCTGTCCAACATATGACTCACAAATGACCCACATTTAGAAAGAGTCTAAGAGAGGATAGGCAGACTTATTAAAATAAAATAAAATTAATGATATTTGCCTGGTGAGTTAGTCTTAAGTATGAAATAAGACAGTCTTTATGTGTGTCTAGCACAATATTGTATGTATAGTATATATCTGACGTGTATCTAAACACATTAAACACACAATACTTAAAGGCAGGGTAAGTAATTTTGGCGATTTCAGGTAACACAATTTGTAACAATCATCTCATTCATTCATTCATCTCCAACTCTCCATTTTGTGAGTGTTATAAATCCTGGTGTACTTCCCCACCTCTGGTTCAAACATTAACAAAACACTGAGTGGAGTCTTTCAGAGAACACTAAAGGGAGGGGGGGGATACAGAACCTCTCTAATGGGTCTTGATTGGTTCAAAATGATATGTGGTACTTTGGACAAATGCTTTGAACATCATTCAACATTTCTCACCCGCACCATTTATTACACACTAAACCAACAGATTTAACCCAATAAGTCTGTAGCTGCTTGAGAAACTCGGCCTTAACTGAATGTTGATGTGTCTCCCCTTTTCTGTGTTTTTCAAAATAGAATGTTAAAGCAGTCACTGGTGCTCTTTTCAGTACAGTTTCAACCAGCATGACCTTCAACCAAAACATCTCTTTTGGGGCTGTTAAGGAATCTATTTCTGCACTGAAGATGCAGCTGGAGGAGAAACTGGATGGGAAGGAAGTAGCCAAGTTCTCTGCAGCAGGTTGGAGTAATTGACAATGAACAACTGAATTAACTTACAAGACCCTGTTATGACTCAGTTCACTAAGGATTTATTCTGACTAAATATATATATATATTTTTTTGTCTCTCAACAGTGACCAATATCCAGATCATTCAGTCTTTACAATGTGAGTCCACCCCCACACAAACACAGAGTTATTATTACAGAGGTATTACTATCATTTGAATCCATGATGTTGTAGCTGTCCTTGTGCTATGGAGTGTGCTGTGGAAACCATTAGGAATGAAAACCGTATTTGCTCTTTTATTGACATGTCACATGACAGAAATGAGCGTTTTTTAAAATCTACAGAAGCATCAGAAGTATACTTGACAGTTTGTTGAATTTTCTGAAGTCTCTTGGAAAAGGTACGAAACAAACACATTCCTGAAGCTCTACTGAGAACTTCCTCATATACCTGACTTGCCCTTGAATACTGTGGTGCTTCATGGTCTTAACGTAGTCAAATATTTAGACACGTTTATTAAATTAGCTTTAGTTTTTGTTGGTAGGTATTAAAGGTGCAGTGAGTGATCTTGGTTTGTAAAGATAATATCTCCTCATGACCCGCTAGCTCTTCATTCTGCTGGGTCACTGTACAAAAAATCTAATTCACAAGCTGAAAACAAACACTTGGACGCAGCCTGGCCTTGATCCAATAACACAGAGAACACATTTACAGATTCTTGTCAACACTTTTCACACAAAACAAATTCAGTCACACTGAGGCCTAGGCTACTGCATGTCTACTTTAAATAATTAACTATGACACCTGGCTGCAGCTGAAAACATTTCCCATAAGGTGGATAAATAACACATGAACACAACTAACTTACAGTAGATGTGGTAGTAGGGTACTTATGTGCTGTTATTTAGAACCTCTGTGATACATGAGTGTCTCCTGTGTTGGTTCCCAGATACTGATCCTGAACTCCCAGTCAGAAGAACAGACAGTAAGAAGACACTACCACCAGACAGTAAGTCTTTACTGATTAATTCTAACAGCCTCTAGCCTTTATGTCACGATTCTGTGGAAAAAGAAAGGTAGTTTCACTGAATCAATCGATTTTACCAGTTTCTTTGCATACAAGAAGCTTATTCTGTACACAAATTTACTCAAATCTGTGTTAGTCACCATTTTACCTTTGTAAAATAATCCCCTTTGTAAAATAATCCCTCACCCCCCTGACATGTTTGACATATCAAAAGATGGTTATTTAAAAGCACTGCACAGGTGTCTCTTGGACTGGTCACTGTAAAAGCTCTTTCTGACATGTGCAGTTTTACTACATAACCCAACATCACTGATGTCACAAGTTTTGTGTCAATGTGCAACTGGCATTTCAAGCTGACTGCTTGAAAGTCTACCAGTGGATACCTGTGAAGTAAATGTACAAGCGAAGTGCTCACTAATACACATTTGTGGAGAAATTAAAGTTTAGGGAAAAGTCCAGGGTAAATCAGCCCATAGGCCTGTAGTTCAAGGTCACTGACTAGGAAGAAGAATGAGGAAGTTTGGTGCAACATAAACCAAATTTGTGAACTGTCAGAAAACACTAATATAACTGAATCAGTGGAGTAACAAGCAACAGAGGCCAGTGTGTTGTGTACTGATTTGCATGTAATATGTTCACTTCCATATCCCACAATTCCCAGTCACAATGTAAAATACTTTGCTTTTCACTTTGCTGATTATTTACTGATCCATATAATATGTATGTTAATATTAATTTAAACATATTTGTGCATTTACAGCCTCTACAGTGGCCTAATTAGCTGGATATGTTTTAAGAGTCCATGATGGAGTAAGAGAGTGAGTCTGATTGGTCATACTGATCCCATTTAGTACTAAGACAGTAGTAAAAAGCTGAGTGCTATGGAGCAGGTAACCTACTTAGTTCTAGGTGAGGATACTATCTGACGTGAAGAAGAACCCGGTGGGTGATCTGACTTAACAACTGCCGTAAGCAACAGTGATCTCTGCTTATCGCTAGTTATGCCTCTGAACTGAATGAAAAATTAAACTGAAGATGAGTTTCCTTGTCCTTATCATTTAGCATTAACTGTCATTTTCACTATTTGGTCTGTGCTATACCAGATTTACTCATGATTCTATGATATACCCTGGACATTTCCTTTAAATACACTCTAATACAGAATTTTACAACATTTGTGAACAAATGAATCTTTTTATAAAGTTTTTGACAATTTTATGTACTCATGAAAAAAGTCAGTGAAAACATTGCATTTGAAATAGGTCTATATTTTTGTTCAGCATAATCTCTAGTGATGAGATTAAATCTGCACTTTATGTTACCTACTGGTTCTACTGTGATTCTGTCTGTTTCAGTGTCTGATGTCCTGGCTGTTTGTCCTGAACCAAAGACCAGAGAGGAGTTCTTACAGTGTAAGATTGACATACACAAACACACACTCACAGTGATCATTCATACATGCACAAACACACACACTTGGTTATATTTCTGTCTCCCTCTCCCTCTCCCTCTTATACATACACACACAGACACACAGACACACACACACACACACACACACAAACACACACTTACAGTGATCTTTCATAAATGCACAAACACACATACGTCTCTCACGCACACACGCACACACACATACACACACAAATACATACACACACACACAAACACACAGAGTGATCTCTCATACGTACACATATACACAAACACACACACAGAGGTATGTACACAAATATATGTCGATCAACACACACACACATAAACACACACACAGTGATCTCTCTCATATGCACACACACACACAAACACACATACACACTTACACAAACACACAAGTATTTGCATAAAGGTACACGCAAGTAGGTTTGTCTAACAACCCACACACACAGATACACGTGGTGAATCACCTCCCTCTCTCTCACAATAGCACGCATACACACACATACACAGGTAGGTCTACCAACACACACACAGATACACAGGTAGGTCTAACAACACACACACATCTTGGTCATCTTGGTCTCTCTCTTACACACACACACACACACACACACTCAAATCCTTCCACAGCACGTTATATCAGCAACAATCCCTCACACACACCTGACATAAAACAGGTTTGTTCTTTTCTCCCCTCCACCAGATTCCTGTCACTTCACACTGGATCCAAACACAGCATACAGACACCTCCATCTGTCTGAGGGGAACAGGAGGGTGGAGTGGAGAAATGAGCTCCAGTCATATCCTGATCATCCAGAGAGATTTGATAGGTGGTATCAGGTGCTGTGTAAAGAGGGTGTGTCTGGACGCTGCTACTGGGAGGTGGAGAGGAGTAGGTGGGTTGGTATATCAATCTCATATAAAAGCATCAGCAGGAAAGTATGGGGTAATGAGTGTGGGTTTGGATGTAATAATCAGTCCTGGAGTCTGGACCTGTGCAGCTCCAGCTCCATTTTCAGGCACAATAATAAACAGATTAAACTCCCTCTAGTGGCCATCTCCAGAATAGGAGTGTATGTGGATCACAGGGCAGGAACTCTGGCCTTCTACAGCATCTCTGACACAATGACCCTCCTGCACAGAGTCCAGACCACATTCACTCAACCACTCTACCCTGGGTTTTGGGTAGCCACTTCATCAGCAGTGAAGCTGCTCTGACTCCCATACAAATAAGCGATGTTATCATCCCCCTCACACACACACACACGACCAGACATATAAACATAATCCACACACTCACACACATACACATATACACACACACACTGACACACACACATACACATACATAATATGCCACACATATGGACCCCCCTCTTTTACAGCACTGCTTTAACACACACATCAGCACCCCACACATGAACTATTGGGTGATAAATGTTTAGATGAGCCCAGTGTTTCACCCCCTCTGATCCTCTCCCACAATCCATTTCCCCTTCCTCCTGCTCCCCCCAACCCTCCTTCCCCTCCCACAGGGGTTCAGGGATTTAGGCCCTCTGGGATTGGACTCATGACTGATGGTTGTGTTAACTAGTACTAATTGTGTATGAATGTCATACTATGAAACTGTTCCTCAGACAATGGAATGATGAAAAATGAAAAATACTGCACTACAATGTAATGAATGTAATACATTGTTACAGTGTATATTGCATAAGACCTGGACATTTTAATAATTGGATAATATGTTGAGAAGTAAATAAAATCATCTTTGGTTTTGTGTGTTTTGTAAGTCTATGGGAAACAGCACTTTCTTACTCCCCATCATGAATGTGCCTTTGTTCATATGCTGTCTCTGGTCCAGCTATCCTCCTCTGACAGGCTTCCTCTGGTCTCTGTAGAATGCTGCCAGTCTGAAAACTCTAGAACAATCCATCAGAACTCAGATCAGAATCTTTCATCACTTTGTGCAGAGATTCACTCTGAGTGACTAATAGATGAATCTTGGTGTATGTCTAAATATATGCCAGGCTCATTTTAGGGGCAAGAGTCTAAGCAAGGCAATGATATGAGAAAAGGAGTAATAGTGATTTATGTTGGTGATGATAAATCTGTAATAATTCATCTTGTGTGGGTTTATTGGGACAGTAATCTTCTGGCAAATAGATTTTTAAGGACATTAAATATAGTTATGATAGGACATTCTTGTACATATCATTAATGGTGTAGCTCCAGTCCCAGTACATGACCAAGCAAGGACAGTAAAAACAGCACAACCTGAGATCTGTTACGTGATCAAATCTAGAGAGATAATTAAGATAATTAAAACATAAATCATCCAAAATACATTTATTTCAAAAACTGTTAAAAATAATATTCGCACATATCATGCACACACACAAACACACACACACACTCACACACACACACACACACACACTCATGGCTGGTATGTCTGGTATGGCTGGGATCTCCATCAGGACTCCCGCTGACAGGACTCACACCTTACTCTATATCACACTTGTCAAACTCAAGGCCCGCGGGCCAAATTCGACCAGCGGTCTAATTCTATTTGGCTTCCCAGATAATATCCAATGTCTATCAGAACTACTGTGCACTCAGCTGGTATGCAAAGGCATGGTACAAGCATGTCAGCTAGGTGCAGATGTAAGATATGAACACACAGATTTTCTGTACCTATTATAAGTAATAAAATTATCATAAAGTTAAGGTCATGTACTGTAAGTTTTAATGAAAAACCTGCATATATTTAACCTAAATGGTTCCTGTTGGCGAACTTAGCTCATGTTGAGTCTGCTTGTCAGTAATGTAACAGCCTAAGGTTACTCACCAAAATGATAACAAAAATTGCATATTGCAAGACACATCTCTCCTATAATCCAATGTTAATGGCATTAGTATATATAATTGTTCTCAAGAGTGTATTCATAAGGCATTATAATGTTATCATATAAGCTTTTACAAGTTGAAGTGTCATAAAGCCTTATAAGCTGCTTTGGGAAACACACCACTTTAATTATTGTCTGCAATGGTGCCTTATTGATTTTCATGAGCAATCATGAGTTCATCTCACTTCACTTAGAGTATACATTGAGTACTTCTAAATCTACATTATTTGGCATGAGGAACTGGAAATACAGAAGGTCAATTTACAAATTGAAACTTTATATTGCTTTGTGACATTTCAAGTTGTAAAGGCTCAGTTGATAATTTTAATGCCTTATTAGAACAGTCATTAGAATGTATAAGCAGTTATGAATGCCATAATATCATTAGTTATGAGGCTTTATGAATGCATTATAAGCCTTTAAGAATGTGTTACCAAAATATGAATGGTGGGTTCTAATAAAGAATTCAAATGTGAGTGTGTGTGTTTCCCCCTGGGGAATAAATGTGCATATATATATATATATATATATATATATATATATGTATATATATGTATATATGTCTTTATTCCCAGTGCCTTGACTCCCCACACTGCTATCTTGCAGTCAAAACTTACAAAAACAGTTTGATGTGCTGTGACATGACAGAGGTACAGTATGCTGAAAGACAGGCGGCAAAAAAGGCTATATAATGTATGTATATATATTTAATGTATTTCACATGATATATATCATATATTTACTCTATTCTACTCTATTTTGTTCAACTTCACTATCATTCAGGATTTTCCAGTTCATAACCAATCATACTTGGGCTTCTACTGGCCTCATCATTAGTCTACATGGCCCAGATGCACAATGCATTACAATGCAGATGCAGTTATACTGTTTTCAGATATAGGCTATACATGAAAATGGGCTGAACTTTTTAACTCTCATCAGCTGAGGGTGGAAGTGGAAATAGGGTGTTGTCGCCTCCATATTTCTACCACATTTTTCCCAAACATATGGAGAAATATGGAAATATGGTGTTTTACATACAGGCCTAAAATAAAGGAAATGCTTTTTTTCATTCGCTCTGCAAGAGGCTTTCTGTTAATGATGAAATGATTTGATGATGACAGAGACAGAGGTTGTCTGGTAAGGTGTGTCTGCAAAAATTCTACACTCTCTCTCCCTCACTCCCCCGTGTTAACATTACTCACTTTTGTGATGCTGCCACTTGTTCTGACCGCTTCTCCCACTTGCAAATGAAATTTGCACGATCACATGACTTAGACACATGACATAGAATTTATATCACTCGCGGGCATCCGGGAACCACTATCTTACTACGTGAGACTCCTGGAGCCTTTGGGAAACTTGAGATGGCTGCCATAGCAACATTTGCGTGAGTTTTGCCGCATTTACAACAGCGGCAACGGGCCAAATCAAAATCACCCATAATTCAGGATGTCCCAGACAATTCAGGACAGTTGGCAGCCCTACACTGATATCACATGTTTTGTGGCTGTGTATTCTGGCATGCTGACTGCTGGAAAATCCACCAGAGTGTTTACCTGTGAACTGAATGTAAAGGTGAACTGCTCAGTAGTACAGACTCTTTACCACATTTGTGAACAAACAAACCTTTTTACGTGCATAGAAGATTTTTTTCTTAAATCCTTAGGAAATGTTAGTGAACATGTATTTGCAGTATAGTTTTATTTTTATTTCAAACTAATCTCTACCCTTTGTTGCACTTCATGCTTTTGTTATGCATTGGTTATACTGTGATTCAGTTGCAGTGATGCACTTCTGAATTTTCATATACATATAGTCTAATCGTTCATTAGATGTATCCACAATCTCACTTATATATGAAACATCACATCAAATAAACAACAGTGTCACACAAACCCAACTCAAAAAAAGTTTGTCCTGTTCTCTTCCAAACACATCACACAGAAACCTCCATCTGTCTGAGGGGAACAGGAGGGTGGAGTGGAGAGATGAGCTCCAGTCATATCCTGATCACCCAGAGAGATTTAATTGGTGGCAACAGGTGCTGTGCAGAGAGGGTGTGTCTGGACGCTGTTACTGGAGGGTGAGGTGGAGTAGGGGTGTTTCTCTATCAGTCTCATATAAAAGCATCAGCAGGAAAGGAGGACGTGCTGAGTGTGGGTTTGGATATAATGATCAGTCCTGGAGTCTGACACTGTGGCACTCCAGCTCCATTTTCTACCACAATAATAAACAGACTATACTCCCTCTAGTGGCCAGCTCTAGAATAGGAGTGTATGTGGAACACAGGGCAGGAACTCTGGCTCAGTCCTGGAGGCTGAGACTCAACAATTCCAGCTCCTGTTTCTGGCACAACAATAAAGAGACTAAAGGCCAGAACTGAGATTATTGATATCTAACATACACACAGCAACACCCCCCCCCCCCTCCCCCAGCCCATGAGGCTTCATTCATTAATGACAATGCATAAAAAATGTTTAATTTTTCAAATACTATATACTATGTGTGCTACAGTGTGGTTGGCCTCAACAGTACAGCTGCATGTCCCTATGTTATCATGTCATTATTAGTGTAGCCAATAATACTATCCTCTACAAATTATTGCTACAGATTAATCTGCATTAATCTTGCCACTTATAGGCCTAACCTAATTTTCCTATCTTCTTATTTGGGAGGGAAAACATAAAATGAAAGCTTTAACTAGCCAGTGGGCTATACTAGGTGGTGTCACTAACTAGCCCATAAATTAGCTGGTATTATTTTTCATGATATTTACGCATATAGGCATATGGGTCCATACAATAGGCTGGTCGAAGCCCATGTCACATTGAGCCTCATATCTCTACTTTGACCCCTCTGATGCAATAAGGAAGCTGAACAAGAAAAAACAAAAGAGAAACTCCAATGTTAAAAGAGGGTTCTTGAGGTGTGAAGTGTTTCAAGAAAATGGCAAAGGCGATTTCAAGTAATCAGGACCTTTTTATGTGTCCAATTTGTTTGGATCTACTGAAAGATCCTGTGACTCTTAACTGTGGACACAATTACTGTATGGGCTGCATTAAGAACTGCTGGGATCAGGAAGATCAGAAGGGAGTTTACAGCTGCCCACAGTGTAGACAAAAATTCTCTACGAGACCCATTTTAAACAAAAATAATGTTGTTGCTGAGCTTGTGGAACAAATTCGGAGGACGAGAATTCAAGCTGCCCATCCTGCTCAATCTATTGCTGCACCTGGAGATGTGGAGTGCGACGTCTGTACCGGGAGAAAACTAAAAGCTGTGAAGTCCTGTCTGGAGTGTCTGGTGTCTTACTGTGAAACTCACTTCAAAGTTCACAATGAAGTACACCCAAGAAAACACTCAGTGATTGATGCTACAGGACAGCTAAAGCAGAGGATCTGCTCACGTCATAACAAGGTGTTTGAAATATTCTGTCGTACTGATCAGAGTTGTATCTGCTATCTGTGCACGATGGACAAACATAAAGGCCATGACACAGTAACCGCTGTGGAAGAATGGACTGATAAACAGGTGAGTACTGAAGCTCCCCATTTTCAGAACTTAATATTAAAATGCGTCTATATAATTAAAAAAACATTGTAGGCTAGAAAACCCACTGATTGTCTGCAGAGTGTCTTTCCAATAAGAAAACACAAACCAGGAAATCAGATTAGGTGCAAATATTGACACGCAACATCAACCTGAGTGGACACATACAAAATGTGCATTTTTTACAGGCTCTGTGCCAGTTTCTTAATCATTGTCCTCTTGCTGAAAAGGATAGACAAATTAATAAACCTAGTGAACCATATCTGTTTATCATGAACAGAAACAGTTGAGTCAGACCCAGAAGAGATTCCAGCAGAGAATCCAAGAAAGAGAAAAGGAGCTTCAGGAGCTGAGGAAGGCTGTGGAGACTCTCAAGGTGAGGACTGAGAAAACTAGAGCTGGCTGATGAAATATTATTGTAATTATTATAGCAGTTGTGTTGGAGTGTTATTCATATGTTGTTGCTAATGTTGTGTTGAAATGTTATTACAAGATCACAACATGTATGATGTCATTTGTCATTTCATACTCTATTCTGCTGTTTAATCATGAACTTGTACTTCATTTCTGATGAATAATGGAGATGTGTAAACAAACAGATTAGTAATTAGATTTTTGTAAGAGAATTGTTGGATTCCTCACAGGGTCAAAACTGGCAGCATTAAAAGGAGAGCTCTGGCACATCGCAGCAGACTCTATTTGTAAAAATAAATAAAATTTTGCCCCATTAGCTTGAAGTCCTAATAGTATTAGACTTCACTAATTTCTGAATGGATGTTCATCGTTTTTTGTACTGAATGAAAGTATGTGACACCTTCTAACGGAGCCATAAGATTATTGTTATTATTATGAGTTCTGCTTTAAGTTCTAATTCCATCCCTGGGTTCTGAAGCTATACCCTGTAGTAGTTATGCTTAGGACAGTAAATCCTGGATTTTCAGGGATGAAAAGAGTCAACAGTGTACAGTACAGTACTGCAGTACTACATTATATGCATAACCACTGGCACCATGAAGCCCTTTCCAGCTTCACCTCCCTCTGTGTGTCTCCTGTCCTCCTCTCTGTGTGTCTCCTGTCCTCCCCTCTGTGTGTCTCCTGTCCTCCTCTCTGTGTGTCTCCTATCAGAGCTCTGCACAGACAGCAGTGGAGGACAGTGAGGGGATCTTTACTGAGATGATCTGCTTCATTAAGAGAAGATGTGCTAAGGTTAAAGGGATGATTAGAGCTCAGGAGAAGGCTGAGGTGAGTCGGGCTGAAGGACTCCTGAAGCAGCTGGAGCAGGAGATTGCTGTGCTGAAGAGGAGAGATGCTGAGCTGGAGCAGCTTTCACACACAGAGGATCACATCCATTTCCTCAAGGTAACATCATGAATGATGGCATGTTTTACATATAGGCCATATTTTTATTATGAGTATTCAGTTGATAACTTTCTGTCCAACATATGACTCACAAATGACCCACATTTAGAAAGAGTGTAAGAGAGGATGGGCAGACTTAGTAAAATAAAATCAAATAAAATGAATGATGTATGCCTGGTGAGTCTCAAGTCTCAAGACTGAGTCTGAAACAAGACAGTCTCTATGTGTCTCACATATCTAGTATATCCAAATTAATGGTGTGTAATAAAGTGTGTGTGTGTGTGCTATACGATGAGTGAACACATTAAACACACATTACTTAAAGGCGGAGTATGTGATTTTGGTACACAAGGGAGGGGGAGATACAGTAGGCTACCTCTTTAATGGGTCAGGACTGGATCAAAATGATATGCGGTACGTTGGACAAACGCCAACATCATTCAACACTGCTCACCCCTACCATTAATTACACACTAAACCAACAGATTTAAGCCATCAAGTCTGTAGTTGTTTGAGAAACACAGTCCTGACTGAATGTTGATGTGGTCTGTCTCCCCTTTTCTGTGTTTCTCTCTATAGAATGTTACAGCAGTCACTGGTGCTCCTTGCAGTACAGTTTCAACCAGCAAGACCTTCAACCAAAACATCTCTTTTAAGGCTGTGAAGAAATCTGTCTCTGCACTGAAGATGCAGCTGGAGGAGAAACTGGATGGTGTCTTCAAGCAGGAAGTAGCCAAGATCTCTGCAGCAGGTTGGAGTAATTGACAATGAACAACTGAATTAACTCACAAGACCCTGTTATGACTCAGTTCACTAAGGATTTATTCTGACTAGATATTTTTTTGTCTCTCAACAGTGACCAATATCCAGATCATTCAGTCTTTACAATGTGAGTCCACCCCCCACACAAACACAGAGTTATTATTACAGAGGTGTTACTATCATTTGAATCCATGGTGTGGTAGCTGTCCTTGTGCTATGGAGTGTGCTGTGGAAACCATTAGGAATGAAACCGTATTTGCTCGTTTATTGACATGTCACATGACAGAAATGAGTTGAGGAATTTTTTAGCGTTTTTTTTAAATCTACAGAAGCATCGATTTTCTGAAGTCTCTTGGAGAAGGTGCGAGACAAACACATTCCTGTAGCTCTACTGAGAACTTCCTCATAAACCTGACATGCCCTTGCATAGTGTGGTGTTTCATGGTCATATTTAGACAAGTTTATTAAGTTAGCTTTAGTTTTTTGTTGGTAGGTATTAAAGGTGCAGTAAGTGATTTTACATGGTTTGTAAAGATAATATCTCTGCATGACACTACCACCATACAGTAAGTCTTTACTGATTGATTCTAACAGCCTCTAGAATTTATGTCACGAGTTTGTAGAAAAAGAATGGTAGTTTCACTGAATCAACAGATATCACCAATTTCTTTGCACATAAGAAGCTTATTCTGTACACAAATTTGCTCAAATCTCTGTTAGTCACCATTTCACCTTTGTAAAATAATCCCTCATCCCCTGACATGTTTAACATATCAAAAGATGGTAATTTAAAAGCTTTGCCCAATGTCTGTTGGTCACAGTAAAAGCCCTTTCTAACATGGGCAGTTTTACAAGTTTTGTGTCAATGTGCAATTGGCATTTCAAGCTGACTGCTTGAAAGTCTACCAGTGGATACCTGTGAAGTAAATGTACAAGTGAAGTGCTCACTAATACACATTTGTGAACAAATAAAAGTTTAGGGAAAAGTCCAGGGTAAATCAGCCCATAGGCCTGTAGTTGAAGGTCACTGAGGGCTGTTGTAGGAAGAAGAATGAGGAAGCTTGGTGCAACATAAACCAAATTTGTGAACTGTCAGAAAACGCTGATATAACTGAATCAGTGGTGTAACAAGCCAACACCCAACACCACGTACGTAAGCAAGATTATCAAGACGGGCCCCCTATACAACATGTGATGACGCAATGTCCACAAATACCATTAACAGGCCATTAAAGCAGGTAGAATAAATCAGATGATTGACAGAAGTAGGCTAATTGCACCACAACAAATGATGACAGCTCACCATAAATGAAGAAAAAAACGTTGGTGACGGCGCACCGTGACAAACTCACGTGAAAATGGTTACTTCATTTCCCTGGCTTTCCTCTGTGCAAGTTGTCAGTCATATCCAGAAGATCCAGGTGACACCCATGGACACTCTCAGTTGACAGTATGGCAAGTCCAGAGAGACGACACTGTCCCATTGAGCTCCTCAGGCAGCTTTGTATCAGTTTCAGTTTGGAAAATGTATGCTCTGCAGAGGCCAGTGTGTTGTTTACTGTTTTGTATGTAATATGTTCACTTCCATATCCCACAATCCCCAGTCACAATGTAAAATACATTGCTGTTCGCTTCGCTGATTATTTAATGATCGCTATGATATGTATTTCAATATTAATTTAAACATATTTGTGTATTTACAGCCTCTATAGTAGCCTAATTAGTTGGATAAGCTTTAAGAGTCCATCATGGAGTAAAAGAGTGAGTCTGATTGGTCATATAGATCCCGTTTAGTACTAAGATAGTAGTAGAAAGCTGAGTGCTATGGAGCAGCTAACCTACTTAGTTCTAGGTGAGGATGCTATCTGACGTGAAGGGCCCGGTGAGTGATCTGACTTAACAACTGCGGGGCCCTGGATTGCCACGGGTCCGTAAGCAACAGTGATCTCTGCTTATCGCTAGTTACGCCTCTGAACTGAATGGGACAAGAAAAATTAAACTGAAGATGAGTTTCCTTGTCCTTATCATTTAGCATTAACTGTCATTTTCACTACTTGGTCTGTGCTGTACCAGATTCACTCATGATTCTATGATCTACCCTGGACATTTCCTTTAAATGCAGTCTAATACAGAATTTTACAACATTTGTGAACAAATTAATCTTTTTATAAAGTTTTAGACAATTTGATGTATTCATGAAGAAAGGCAGTGAAAACATTGCATTTGAAATAGGTCTATATTTTTGTTCAGCATAATCTCTAGTGATGAGATTAAATCTGCACTTTATGTTACCTACTGGTTCTACTGTGATTCTGTCTGTTTCAGTGTCTGATGTCCTGGCTGTTTGTCCTGAACCAAAGACCAGAGAGGAGTTCTTACAGTGTAAGATCGACACACACAAACACACACTTGGTTATATTTCTGTCTCCCTCTCCCTCTCCCTCTTACACATACACACACACACACACACACACACACACACACACACACACACACAGACACAGACACAGACACAGACACACTTACAGTGATCTTTCATACATGCAGAAACACACATACGTCTCTCACACGCACACACATACGCACACAACACACACACACACACACACACAAACACACACAGAGTGATCTATCATACGTGCACATATACACAAACACACACGCAGAAGTATGTACACAAATATATGTCGATCAACACACACACACATATACACACACACAGTGATCTCTGTCATATGCACACACAAACACACATACACACTTACACAAACACACAAGTATTTGCATAAAGGTACACGTAAGCAGGTTTGTCTAACAACCCACACACACAGATACACGTGCTGAATCACTTCCCTCTCTCTCACAATAGCACGCACACACACACACATACACAGGTAGGTCTATCAACACACACACAGTTCTTGGTCTCTCTCTTACACACACACTCACACACATACACACACACACTCAAATCCTTTCACAGCACGTTATATCAGCAACAATCCCTCACACACACACCTGACATAAAACAGATTTGTTCTTTTCTCCTCTCCACCAGATTCCTATCACTTCACACTGGATCCAAACACAGCACACAGACACCTCCATCTGTCTGAGGGGAACAGGAGGGTGGAGAGGAGAAAAGAGCTCCAGTCATATCCTGATCATCCAGAGAGATTTAATAGGTGGTATCAGGTGCTGTGCAGAGAGGGTGTGTCTGGACGCTGCTACTGGGAGGTGGAGTGGTGTGGGGGGGGTTATATATCAGTCTCATATAAAAGCATCAGCAGGAAAGTATGGGGTAATGAGTCTGGGTTCGGATATAATGATCAGTCTTGGAGTCTGGACCTGTGTCGCTCCAGTTCCTTTTTCAGGCACAATAATAAACAGATTAAACTCCCTCTAGTGGTCAGCTCCAGAATAGGAGTGTATGTGGATCACAGGGCAGGAACTCTGGCCTTCTACAGCATCTCTGACACAATGACCCTTCTGCACAGAGTCCAGACCACATTCACTCACACACTCTACCCTGGGTTTTGGTTAAACACTTCATCAGCAGTGAAGCTGCTCTAACTCCCATACAAATAAGCGATGTTATCATCCCCCTCACACACACACACACAACCACACATATAAACGTCACACACACACTCACACACATACACACACACACACCGACATGCACACATACATAATATGCCACACACAATTCTGGAAGCTGAATCTGAGAGTAGAGTCTCTACACCCCCCTCTTTTACAGCACTGTTATAACACACACATCAGCACCCCACACATGAACTATTGGGTGATAAATGTTTAGATGAGCCCAGTGTTTCACCCCCTCTGACCATCTCCCACCATCCATTTCCTCTCCCTCCTGCTCCCCCCAACCCTCCTTCCCCTCCCACAGGGATTCAGGGATTTAGGCCCTCTGGGATTGGACTCATGACTGATGGTTGTGTTGACTAGTAGTAATTGTGTATGAATGTCATACTATGAAACTGTTCCTCAGACAATGGAATGATGAAAAATGACAAATGCTGCACTACAATGTAATAAATGTGATACCTTGTGACAGTGTATGTTGCATAACACCTGGACATTTTAATAATTGGATAATATGCTGAGAAGTAAATAAAATCATCTTGAACACAGTTGGTTTTGTGTGTTCTGTAAGTCCATGGGAAACAGCACTTTCTTACTCCCCATCATGAATGTGTCTTTGTTGATATGCTGTCTCTGGTCCAGTTATCCTCCTCTGACAGGCTTCTTCTGGTCTCTGTAGAATGACAATCAGAAAACTCTAGAACAAGTCATCTGAACCCAGATCAGAATCTTAGAGCCTGTTCACACTAGTCATCAGAATGCTTTTTGGGTAAATGATTGTAAGTTGTTAATCAAGATGCATTTCGTTCACACCAGTGTGCTAATATACGTCTCAGATGATCACTTGCAATCAGATTTTCCTTTAGAATTAAGAATATTTACCTTATTGTTTTCAGTGCAATGTAGAATTCTACTAGTCTATCACATCATGGTCAAAGACACATCAGGACACATTGAGCATTCACACTACAAAACATATGTGGATAGAAGTGTCTTAAACCACCTCCACATGCGGTTTGGGCAATCAGATTCCAAACCATTTTGGTCATTGTTCACACCTGTATTTAGAGTGAGCCACTTGCAATCAGATTTACCCAAGACATTCTAATCACTAGCATGAACAGGCTCTTAGAGTGACTTAGATCGATTGATTAGATTGATCTTATGTGTATGTCTACATACATGTCAGGTTAATGGTAGTGGCAAGAGTCTAAGCAAGGCAATGATATGAGAAAAATAACAATAGTGATATATGTTGGCGATGATATATGTGCAATAATTCATCTTCTATTGGTTTCTATTCCAAGTCTATTAGGACAGTAATCTTCTGGCAAATAAAATTAATTAAAGAGTTTTAAGTACATTAAGCATAGTTATGATAGGACTTTCTTGTACATGTCCTTAATGGGGCAGCGTAACTGTCCAGCCCCAGAACATGACCAGGCAGGGACATTGTTTAAATCACAATTATTCACACATTTTAAAGTTCCAGAACTCCAGAGGTGGAGCCAGAGGAGGGGCCAGGGTGGCACTGGACCCCCCTGGAATCTGACTAGCCACCCCAGGTGCCCCCCTGAAATTCATGCGTCAATATTGACGAATGAGAGATCACTGCAGTCTTTGTAAAAAGCGTTTTTTTTTTTTTTTAAGATGGGGAGCAAGGAGGTGAGAACATTTGCTGCAGTCAATTCACCGAGAGCAAAATGAAAAGTTTCTGCAGTGAAAATATCATTATGATGTAAGTTTTAAGGAGTACCTCACTAGTTAATTAAATAAAAGATGTCAAAATAGCATAGAAGTATTAGCAAAACACAGCAACAATCACAGTTTGCACAAGGTAACATAATAAGGATACAAGGAATTGTTATTGTCACATTCATATGGTTACTGAGTAAAAAAAAGCAGTGAAATTGTGTAGGTATACCTATCAGTGTTCAAGATGCTTTAATGGTTTAAATTTGAAATCAGGCAGCAATGTTGTCTGCCAGTTCAGACTAAAGTGAAGTGTCTGACATATTTGTCACACATGCATCAAATGAAAGTACATCATCAGAGCTTTCGCATGGTGTCATTTGCTAGCTGCTGTGATAAACACAAGAAATTTAGCCTTGAAATTATGTTAATTATTTGAATTTATTATTTGAAACAACCATTTTCTCTCCATTGGATTGTATTTGTCTCACATGTACACCACACAATCACGTAGAGAAGCATAATCTGAGCTTTCAAAATGTATTTGTTGCTGCAGTTGCTGTGATAAACGCTTTGTGGGAAAATTTACTTTGAAATCAGTTACATTTCATCAGTTGAGCATATTGCATTTCTCTCTAAAACAACGCCCTTTTAGTCTGTTGAACTGCTCCCACAGTATTTGTCACAATAGCATATGGTATATCATGTGAAAGTAGACAATCTGAACTTTGCAATGGTACTAGCTGATAGTTACTGTGATAAATGGTCCACCAGACAGTTAATGAAATTATCTTGTATGTAATCATATTTTATTCTGCAGTTGCCAGTGAGGCAGGCATTATGAACTATCATGCCATTATTTCGATGCAGTATTTTTGGCGATTTTTTTCAAATAACAGCATTGAATTAAAATTTATTTCAACCTATGCACATCTAGACCTATGCTCATCCCACATAAAAATGAGCCACATTAAAATGAGCCTCTACCACTAGGGTATATTTGTCCACCCCTTCTAATGTTCTGGGTACGGTAATGTTCTACAGTGGAGCGCTCTAGAATCTTTGGTTTTAATGGAAAAAATGGAACTTCTTCATAGGTGTACAATTATCTGAAAATAATGCATGTTCTAAATAACGCATCACAATAGTAACACTTTTGATCATAGCAACCATGCCATTTAGAACTAGTAACTGCAGTTTATTCCCATAAGTTTTGAATGAGTCGAAGTGTGGGATGTGCAGGATAATGAATTAACCGATATGTGCACGCTGTGTCATTCACTATTCATGACTTAATCCACTCTGAAGAGTAAAGGCCTATCAACTTCGTTTCGTGGCCTTACCACTTCTGTCGTGCATTAATATCTGATATAGCACACCATGTTGTTTATTAGGCCTATAGCTTACTTATGTGTATGCACATGTCTAAATGGAAAGACAGCACAACCTGAGATCTGTTAAATGATCAATGGTAGAGAGATAATTAAGCAATTAACACTATTCATCCAAAAAACATTTACTACAAAAGCAGTTCCTTGTCAGTCTGGTTGATCAGCTGAACATGGATATGTACAGTATAATAACTCATTTAAATTATTTTAGACTGACAGGCCTACATGATGACAATACTATGAGTACACAGACACCTGAGCTGTTTGTAAATATATCCAAAGGAGGACATAACTAAAGAAACAACCACAATATATTTCACCCATTCGCTTAAATTTGAATCACCTAGTATATGTTCCTCCATACATCTTCTATATTCAGAGAAAAGCCTCACAGAGACACAAGATATGATATTACCATTTTAAAAAACAGAAAACATCTATACAACATATTGTAGGAACATTCCAGATCACATTGATTTTATTGTCAGAAACTTATTTACATAATATGGTCATCCTCCTACAAATATATATCCCTCCTGTTTGGTCACGGTCCTTCTGGCACTGTTATCAACAATCATTCGGCAGAACCACAGAGTCCATCATTCAGGAAGTCCTTTCTCTCTTTAAGGAGTCTTTATGTATCCAGGCCAGTGGCATTTTGTGGTAAGTTTACTCTTGTGTTCAGTGCTGTGACACAAATGTTTCAAAATAAAAACAAATGTAAACAAGCCTTGAGTTCAAGACAACAAAATGTTGCATTCTGTTCTGTACATCACACATTGAGAGGGTGTGTCGGAAACTGGGGAAAACGCTGCAAAATATGTCCACTGTACATGGTGATGGTCTGGGTGTGGAGAGGAGGTAAGGTGCAGGAGAAGCACTTCCACCAGTGGCCTACAGGGGGCAGCAGCTGCACTGGTGCGCTCTCTCCACAAGGTGGCAGCACAGATACATGAATCATTAGTCAGCACAATCTCTTCTGATCTCATCTCTTAGCCACTGCCATTCCTTCATCATCTTAGAGAGAAGACACACAAAAAGTCACACACACACACGCACACACACACACACACACACACACACACACACATGCAAAGCGACAGGGAGAAAATGATTAAAATTCTTATTCACGATCTCTCTCATTGACCTCTCTGCGTGCGTGTGTGTGTGTGTGTGTGTGTGAGTATGTGCACATATTCACCTGAATATCTTGTTCTGTTTCCTGCATGGCTGAGTGCAAAAGTCTCTGCAGGCGACTCTCACAGGTCCTGCTCTCCTCAATCATGACAAGAGACTCCTCCCTGAGACACAGAACACACACACACACACACACACACACACACACACACATATGAATAGAGTGAAAACTTAAATAAGGTCAGGCTATAGCTAAGATGTTAAAAATATATAATTGAATAAAATATAAAAGCAAGTGGAAAGATGTTTTACACCAAATGCGCGGTCATGCACACACACGCACACACACACACACACACAAACATACACCCATACACCCATACTCACGGCTGGTATGTCTCCACAAGGCTGCTGGGGTATGAGGGTCTGGGTTGGTGTAGTGAGGGGGCCAAGGGTGTCCGTGCTCCATCAGGACTACCGCTGACAGGACTGCGCACCTTATTCTACATACACACACACACACACACACACACACACACACACACACACAAAGAAATAACTGCACACATACTAGAAAGGTACACCCAGCATGTGCACAACTAGTGGAAACATGAGTTTGCAAGGGAGTAAATGAGAGAGTGAGCGTGCATGTGAGAGTTTGTGTGTGCGTGCGTGTGTGTGTGTGTGCGTGTCTGCATGCATGTGTGTGTGTGTGTGGTGTGTGTCACTCACACAGGCCACCTTGAGTAGCTTCCATAGTTCTCTCTGTCGCCTCTCCTGCAGCTGGAAGAGCTCCTGTGTGTGTGTGTGTGTGTGTGTGTGTGTGTGTGTGTGTGTGTGTGTGTGTGTGTATGCAACTCACTCAAACCACCTTGAGTAGGTTACATAGCTCTCTCTCTCTCTCTTTGCCTGCAGCTGGAAGAGCTCCTGTGTGTGTGTGTGTGTGTGTGTGTGTGTGTGTGTGTGTGTGTGTACGTGTGTGTGTGTGTGTGTCACTCACACAGGCCACCTTGAGTAGGTCCCATAGTTCTCTCTGTCTCCTCTCCTGCAGCTGGAAGAGCTCCTGCTCACACTGGGCCATGTGCTGCACCACCCCCTCCACCCGTGGCAACAACTCCATCACACGCTGACGACACAGCACCGTCTTACTGCACGCACACACACACACACACACACACACACACACACACACACACACACACACACACACAATTCTATCACATGCTGATAACAAAACACTTTATCACTTCACCCGTGCACATACACACACACACACACACACATGCATACAATTCTATCACATGCTGATGACAAAACACTTTATTACTTCACCCGTGCACACACACACACACACACACATACAATGCTATCACATGCTGATGACAAAACTTTTATTTAATTTTATTATTTCACGCGTGCACACACACACACACACACACACACACACACACACACACACACACATCCATCACGCTCTGCCAGTAAACACGTGTTACTGCAGACAGAGAGAAAAGAGAAAAAGCCAAACCTGAGGTGTGTGTAGAAGTCTCTGAGCTTCTTCTCGTAGAACTGGATGGCCTGGACAACCAGCTTCACCACCCCCTGACAGTCACCAGGGCAACGCTGGTCTGCAGAGAGAGGGAATAACATTTTCAACAGAGAAAGAGAGAGAGAGAGAGAGAGAGAGACAGGAGGAAAAGAGAGAGTTGCAGATACAGTGTGTACAGATGGAAGAAGAGAAAGAAGGATGAATGCATAAAAGAAGAAAGGGAGCAGTCAGACAGAAGTGGCAAAATAGGAATGCGTATGCACGCACACACACACACACACACACACACACACACACACATACATTTCACCATTTGATGTAAGATCACTTACCTCTTGGGCTTCTCTAAGCCTTCTGAACAGATCCATAGACTTAATCTCCCTGAAACACAAACATACATTAAGCGTGTGTGTGTGTGTGCGTGCGCGTGTGTGTGTGTGTGAGGTGATGGTGCATAAACTCACAGTGATTCTAATGTGTGTGTGTGAGAGAGATGCACTATAAACCCAGACACGTTTGATGAACATAATGTATTTGTGGAAACTTATAACCACTAACATTGATTTTTTTAATTTAAAAATTTAAGTGCATTTCCCCCAAAATAAATAGCTTTCAGACCAATTCAACAGTTTTGATTGTTACCTTGTTGAGTGTTACATTCACTTTCATGATCCTTTGCTATACCCTGAGGCCATCAACATGCAACTCAGAATTTGTGATACTTTTTCATGATTTTTTTTTATATATTTTTTTTTTTATAAAACTCATTGAACTGATATATCAGTTTCATAAGGACATATGCCCCTTTCTTAAAACCATTATTCTTCAGCTGAATTCTCACAATAGGTAAGTAACATTTAATTCTGAATCAACTCAAAACAGTTAAGCTCAAATAACTCTAATTAATGCACTATGGTAAAGAGCTGAAATAGAATCCCATAATCCTTTCCTCACATATGCAGTGGCTAAACATCATATAAACCCCTGTTGGGTAGATTAAGGAAAGATTAAATGCACTTTCATTCAATTCAGTTTTATTTATACAGCACCTTTTACAATAGTATTGTCTCGTGGAGCTTCACAGAAGGAGCACCCAAGAGCAACAGGGGCAAGGAAAAACTCCCTTATGTTTAGTTAGTCTAGGAAGAAACCTTGGGCAGATTCATGACTCAAGGGGCTAACCCAACTGCCAGGGGTCATGTAGGAAAATTACAATCAGTTGTAGCATGAATAGACTACACGTTGTCCATGGTTTTAGCTAAGGTTCTCATTATTCCCACTTTACATTACATGGTAGACAGTCCATAGGTGGTTATCAGGAATTATGGCTGGACAATGTAGCAATGCAGACATAGTGTCAAACTCACCGGAGTGAGATGGGTCATAGGAGTAACAAACTTTCATGTCTAATATTGTGTATTATAGTATTATTAATATTATTTTGCAGTTTTGCCATGTGGTAAGAGTCTTTTAAGTCTTTTTTTTAATGTCAAATGACCCCTTCCTTTCTTTTTGCTGTGCTCTCAATGTAAACTACATTTAATATTCTTGTGACATTGAGTGACAATTTTTTTCACAGTTTGGATTTACCTGCCAAACTGTTGTTGTTTATGCACTCTGTGATGATGTCAATATATTCCACTTGCTCTAGAAAAGACTCATTGTAATGGTTTTGGTCCAGAGTCTCATCGACATAATTTCATAAAGGCATCAATTAAAATATTTTAGTAATTGTCTAGCATTCAGATGTAACAATCATCAGCTCAGACTTACTGAGTATAAAGTACTTCAAATTTTCAAAAACAAAAAATATTTAAAAACTTTAACCCTTCGGAAAAAATTAGATGTTAGTGGTAATCAGTTTCCACAAATATTTTGAGTTCACTGAGCAGTTGGGGGTTACAACATGGAGAGTGTGTGTGTGTGCGTGTGTGTGTGTGTGTGTGTGTGTGTGTGTGTGTGTGTGTGAGGTGATGGTGCATAAACTCACAGTGACTCTAGTGCCTCTCCACTCCTCCATGGTTGTCTCTGGAGATCTACAATGTCTGTTTGCAGTGACATCATTTCCTCTTCCAGCTTTGTTACTTCATCAGTCTGTCACACACACACACACACACACACACACACACACACACACACACACACACACATATATATGCAAGTAACTTGAATTTAAGACAATGGCATTATCAAAGACAAAAGTACACATACACTAAGGTCCACATGTACATTTACACACACACCTCTCAGTCTCTTTCTCTCACTCACACACAGGAACACACACACACACACACACACACACACACAGTCTATACAGTCTTGGCAGTGTTACCTGACCACAGTTGAGTGCTGTTTGCTCCATATCCTTCCACACACCGAGGAGTTTTTCTGAAGCTGGAGGGAAACCATCACATCACATTAGTGTGGCCTGTGTGTGTTTTTGTGTGTGTGTGTGTGTGTGTGTGTGTGTGTGTGTGTTGGGGGGGGGGGGGGTAATGTGCATATCAGAAGTGTGTGTTTACCTATCCCAGAGACTCTCTGCTCCTTGTACTTGTCTATGTCGATGTGCAGGCTGGCGTTGAAGAACTCCAGCGTGGCCTTCAGGCGCTGGCACATGGAGACCATCTCGTTCTTCTGCTTGGACAGGGTGCCATTGTGGCGAAGCAGACTCATGCTACACACACACAAGACAAGAAGGAAAATACTAAATGAGCTTGTGTGTCTGTGCGTGTTTGTGTGTTTTTGTGTGTGTGTGTGTGTGTGTGTGTGTGTGTGTGTGTGTGTGGCACATACATGGCAGCTTTCTGTCCCTGCTGCAGTCTTTGCCAGTCTTCCTTGAGGGTGCGAATGGTGTGCCAGGCTTGGCCATACGTGCGCCTCATTGGGCTATACTGCAGTACTCGCTTTGGATCTTTCTCTACACACACACACACACACACACACACACACACACACACACACACACACAAAATACATACGTATACGAACATATACGAAATGTATACAAAGAAAGTAGAAATGAAAAGTAGACACAAACACACACTAATTGACACACACATACACACACACACACACAGACACACATAGATACACACAGCCATACATATATACAATAGCATACACACACACCATAAACAGATCGTAATACTAAGTGTATGCACAGAAAGAAAAAGTAGACACAAACACACATTCCGTAGTTCAAACACACTCTCACACACAGACACACACACACACGCTGTTCAGGATACTCACGCACGAGGCGTATGTTCTCAGGTAGCTCTCGAGGACTGAACTGAGGTTCGTAGCTGCAGTTGGAGCGGTCAAAGAGAAATACTAAGGGCACATCACACCTTGAGCCATCTATCGTCTGACACACACACACACACACACACACACACACACACACACACACAAGCAAAATATACAATTATACACATCGTTAAAGCTCGAAGTGTTCCATTTGTTTATGTCTCCTATGTTTGTGAGTGTGTATGATTACATGCAAGGGGCCAATGTGTATGAATGTGTGTGTGTCTGTGTGTGTGTCTGTGTGTGTGTGTGTGTGTCACTATACTACAATGAAGTTGGACATGGCAGTTATGGACACAGTGTAGAACAGAACTATGAAAAATGGTATGGCAATAGAAAGGTGTGAATGGTGCAAATAAACACAACATCCATGAAATAGCTAATCACCATGAAGCCTGGAGCAGCAGCCCAAGGGCCTCTCAGGACAAGACAAGCCAATGGGAATCTTTATGGGCCTACTGAGCCAGGTTCAGTTTTAAGGTATATGTAGCATATGTAGCTATGTAGCATAATGGGAATATGTCAGTGAAACAAAAAGGTACGTAGCAATTAATCTGTTGCACACGCTGCTCCAAAAGAGCACAATATGCAGTGTAATTTGGTGGCCAGTTACATGCTCATGTGTTGCTGTTTAATTAACTTACCTCAACCAAATGTTAGAATTCAGTTTGGCAGAATTCGGCTAACTTTGCAAAGAGCTAGTTTGTCCACCATCAATAGTATTTTGGGATCAGCTTTACAGATGGGTCAACGCAGACATTACATTGTGGTGGTCAACGACACCTGTGCTCATAAATGTAACAAGACAAATGTGGACGTGAAGCAACTCTGGAGAATTACTGCAGCATTATCAGAACTTTGCAAACAGCCACCACCACTTCTATTTTTCAAGTGTGAACAAGTGTTCTCCTCACAGCAAGATCTACACTCACTCCCACACTTCTCTCCCCCTCTCCAGCTGGCCCAGTGTCAATTAAGAAAATGAGCTATGTGATTCATGGGCTGGTCACGGGCCGGCACAGAGAAGGGTGCACCTTTATTATCATCAAACAAGTGGGCTGCTGATCTGTGACTAAGGGGCTGGTCAGATTAAAAAAAAAAAAAAGAACAGGGTAGTATCGGGCCAACAAAGTGCCTGGTGCCAGATCGACAGTCCGTCCCTGAGTGTGTGTGTGTGTGTGTGTGTGTGTACGTAACTTACAGTGTAGTCTACGGCACACTGCATGGCCTTGTTGTGGGGCTCCAAGGCCAGGCCCGCCTCCAGCAGCAGCTCCTGATTGGCTGGCAGGATATTGGTGTCCCTATAGATCCGCTGCTGCAGGGAGTCCACCAACTCGTCAGGGGTGATGGGATAGGTCAACATCTCAGCCGTGATCATGTTTAGAACATGCACTAGCTGGGGGAGGGGGGGGTGGAATAGAGAGAATTAATTAGATATCTAAGTTGGTTGGAGAGGGAAAGAGAGAGAGAGAGAGATTTAAATTAATTTGATTTAATTAGATAAGTTTACAATTACATTATAAGTTTCCTCTCACACTGAGTTTCTTCCCTTTATTGTTTCTCTGGTTGTATTGTTTTATGTCCGTTTTGGCAAAATGGCTTCCCTGAGACATGCCGATAAAGCAGCTTTGAATTTAAATTTGAGAGAGAGAGAGAGAGGAGAGAGAGAGAGAAAGACTTCCCTACAAACTGAAAACATACAATAAAATAGTGGCAGTGGTGGCAACCAATGGTGCCCTAAGTGACTGTTTTAGGTGAAGACATATTGGCCAATGTAAAATTCCAAACAATGACATCACAATGATCCTAATGGTGTCAGGGCAACAGGTCCCTTGTGGGTCCACGTCCATTTGCTGAAACAGACATACATACATACACACAAACACACACCTATGCAGGGGCATACTTCTGCTGAAAAGCATTGCCGAGATACACACACATGTATCTACACACACTCACACACACATATTACAGTAGGCATACATCTACTGAAACAGGCACCCTTGCACCCAACCATACACACACAGAGGCACATAGAGAAACACACACACTTACACACGCTAACACAAACACACACACACACACACACTGTACCTTAAGTTCCAGGATTAGATTGAGCTGCTTGAAGCAGTAGCCCTTGTTTGATTCTCTGGCCCTGATGTCCTGGCCCCTGAACTCAGGTGACCACCTCAGCATCAGCTTCAGCCAGCACTCCAGCTTAGCCGCAAGGAACCTGGGGAGTTTCACACAAACAGAACTCCTACTTAGCCGCTAGGAACCTGAGGAGTTTCAACCAACAACAACAATGGCAGCCATGTTCCACCAGCACCAGCCATGTTAGTGTTGAAGACACTGACCAATAACCTCTCAATAATTATTTTGGGTTTGAATCCCAGCTGCCACCGTTGTGCCCCTGAGCAAGGCACTTAACCCTAAGTTGCTCTAGGGGAGACTGGCCCTGAACGACTGATAGTTGACAAAAATGTAAGTCGCTTTGGATAAAAGCATCTGCTAAATGCATAATTGTAATGTATAATGCTGTACTGTAATACCCTCGGCAGGGTTGTTGTATTATGATGTTACGTGACACTCCCACTTATGCAGACCAGAACTATTCATGTTTGCTCTCATTGTAACGTATTATGTTGCTCTATCTTGGTCAGTATTCCATGATCTTTGCTGTAACCACCGCTGAAAAGAAAGCAGTACAGCGGTACAGCAACTGAACAGGTCTCTTTTCTATGTATTAAATTGATGTCTATTCCTTACATGCATGAGTTGCAACCGTGTGGTAAGTGGGATAATGGCCTTTGAGGTGTGCTGTTATACAGAATTAATGAACTTGGACACTTGAACGCTTAGTTCATTAATTTCGTATAACAGCGCACCTCCCCGGCCAGTATCCCTTACAGAACCTCTAGAACCTCGAGGTAACCTGTGTACTTAGCCAGGTTTGCATTTTCTACAATCATACAACACAAGAATTGTAAATGTCTCCAAATTCAGTGCTCAGACAGAAACACACACACACACACACACACACACACAAACACACACTTGCAGAACACATGTTACAAATCTGAAAAACGATAATGTGTAAATAAAATGTAAATAAAAGTCACCTAAAGTGGCCTGATGATTTAAGGCAACAACGTGCCATAGAGCTCAAACTGTCCAAAGAATTTCCGTTCAAATTTGCTATTGCCTATAGGCCTATTAATCTTTCCTTCAGACCTCATGGAGTCTATCGCCAGCTTTCTTATCTTTCCCTACCTGGAGAGATACGTCTCGAATTGTTTTCCTGAGCTCAGTCCAGAGGCGACATGGCTGTTGACAGATGAAGGTCTGCGTGCCCTTGGAGTCCTATGCCATTGTGTTTCTTAATGTTTATGTCTGTCTGTGCCCAGCATATCCGATCCCTCCCTATCCTCTCAAACACCTCACAGTGGCCTCCAACTGGCACGCACCTTAGAATATGTGTGTGTGTGTGCGTGCGTGTGTGTATGTGTGTGTATATGTGTGTGTGTGTGTGTGTGCATGTGTGTGTGTGAGTGTGTGTGCGTGTGTGTATGCATGTGTGTGTGTGTGTGTGCATTTGTGTGTGTATGTGTGTGTGTGTGTGTGTGTGCACGCATCTGCATGTGTGTGCGTGCATCTGCATGTTTATGTGTGTGTGTGCGTGTGTGCGTGTGTGTGTGTGTGCGTGTGCGGGGGAGAGAGAGGGAGACAAAGGTGACAGAGAGAGGGAGAGTTTGTGTATATTTATGTATGAATTAGAATATTTTTATTTTACGTGAGGTATTATGCGGGTTTGACTACCTACTGCTTCTACAACACACACACATACACACACACACACACACACACACACACGCATAAATAGAGGGTAATAACTGACTTGTTGATATTGTTGGGCTGTGGCAGGTGTTTGGAGAAGTGCACCTCTCCCTGAAGGTCCTCATAAACCACAATATCCTCATCTTTCTTTTCTTGCAGCTTAGTATGCCTGAAAGAGAGAGAGAGAGAGAGAGAGAGAGAGAGAGAGAGAGAGAGAGAGAGAGAGATGGAGGTGGGGTGGACAGAGAAATGGAGAAATCGAAAAAGACAAGGCAAGAGTGTAGGTGAATAACACCAACCCAAGGATCAGATGGTTGTCACTACATAATATATTAATGGCATGTTGCAATATGCTACGCTATGCTACATCACTTTGCAACTACTTTATTTTTGTTTTCTTTTTTAAATGATTTGTTACAGAGTGACACACACTCACACGCATACAGAGAAATTCATGAAACAATACTGATTTAAATGACTGGCAAATTGCAAAGTCGATACTTTAGCTTAAGCTAAAAATCAATGTGCTCTTTTAAAGGACTCGGACAGGGTAAACCACATAGCCCTGGTGTCAGGGGGAAAAAAAAAACAAAGAAAGACAATTTGTGGACCCAAAGCTAACGCGACGTGAATGGAGCAAGAAAAGAATGAAAGATGAAACTAAAACAGAGTTTCGTTGCCACTATCAGTTAGTGTTGTCTGCCGTTTCTCTGGAATATTCTGTCTATGTTGCACCAAATTTTCCAGTAATTCTTTCATACCACAACAGCACTTGGTGACCTTGAACAAAAGGGTGTTACAAGCAAGACATTAAGGATTAGTGTCCACTGCAGCTCAATGGGCCTCATTCACTAACCATTCTTACAAAGACATTTATTCTTAAAACCCACTTATGCAGTTTTCAAAAAGATTTGTATTCACCAATACAGGTTTTTAAATGGGACCTTTAGAACAAATTTAAAAAAATTCTTAGAAACATGTTGGCGAATGAGGCTTAATATATAATAATATATATAATGAGGCATATCAGAACATGACAGATTTACAATAGTGCATACATGAATCTTTTTGATCACTGCCTGCCTTTGCTGATCTCTGACCTGACAGCCCATTAGATGATGTGAGAATTGAGTAAAGCAATGCTCAATACTTTAAAAACAGACATAAGGTAATATGACACTGCCTGGTAAGACTGGGTGACACTAAGGGTGGACTGACATGACGCGTGTGCCAAGTAATCTTATTTTATTCTCAAGAAAAGGACAGAAGTTTACTGATTAAAAGGGTCCATGAGAGGACACATGAAGTAATATGTTTATTGATGTAGACTATTAGAATTTCTACCCACACACACACACACACACACACACAAATAAACAGTCCACACAGAAGGTTTCGTCTGTTTTTTCCAGGAATTCTTTGAGGGCAAGCAGCAGGGGTTGTTGAGGGGAAAATTGCCTCACTGGCCAGGGGCCTATCGTCTCCAGACAGGTTATACATACAACAGGGGACTGACCTGCTCCACACGTACACACACATACACACACACACACACACACAAATGCTCACTTGCACACACATCCATACACACACATCCATACATGCACAGCCAACCCCAGAAGGCTGCACACACACACACACACACACACACACACACACACACCGCTCAGGGCTTTAGTTTTGCCTGAATACATGTTATTCTAACTCACCAAGCAATAACAAATGCATTACTGTAACTATGTTAGAGTTTAAAAGGTGCCCTGCCACAAAAAAAAACAGTTTTTATCTTGTTTTTGAAATACGATAGGTCTCTACGGAGAGGAATCTTTGCCAATGGAAAGAAATACACAGAGAAATCAGGCCAGTTTATGCAAGATAGACCATAGGATTATTTCTGTGTCCAGCCCATTTCGAAAAGAATGACTTTCGTCGAACTTGGCGAATACAACAGGCTTCGTATATTTTGACCTTTGGTTATACAGTACAGTGGTTATCAGCTTACTGTTGCAAAACGTCTGTTTACTGTCTCCTAGCAACTGGTGGATGCGCTTATCTGTCTATTTTTTCCTTCATTTCCTTTGAAATTTAACATTCCAACACTTTTAGTTCCGTGTACATTTCAATTCTGACATTAGCCAACTAATGTAAATAGCCTATAGACTTGACTTTGCATTGACATACAGCAGCAAATCAGAGCACAGCTCATTATTATAGATGGAAAAAAGAGGTGCTTTACTCCAGGGCTTTTTGAACAGGTTGCATATAGCATTGTTAAGGTGATCTTGGACCGTTTTCAGCCCATCTTTGGAGACCTCAGAGAACAATTTGAAATACCATAGTAGATGTATGACAGGGCACCTTTAATCATTTTCTGAAGCTCTTCCAAGGGAAAAAAACCATTAGTGTTTCCACTATATATGATTTTACTTGTCTGACAAATTTCACCACATTGAGTGCTTGTGAGGGTGTGCATGTTTGTCTGTGTGTGTGTGTGTGTGTGTGTGTGTGTGTGTGTGTGTGTGTGTGTTACCAAGGCACAGGCTGCCATGTAGGCAGGAAAGGGCGGAATCCCATGATGCTCTCGAACACAAGAGTCCCAAAGCTCCAGTAGTCCACTGAGACTGTGTAACACTTCTGCTCCAACAGCTCTGGAGCCTGAGACAGACAGAGAGAGACATTTGAAAAGACGATACAGTAAGAAATACCAGCTCATGCTAGAATTGAAAACTGAAAACTTTTTTTAGTAATAGCATATAAATACTCTATGCATACGCTCTCTCTTTCTCTCTCTCTCTCTCGCTCTCTCTCTCTCTCACTCACCCACTCACACACACACTCACCAGGTACTGTAGGGTTCCAACAAAAGAGGTACAGAGGCTGCTCTGGTCAAGCTCTTTAGCGTAGCCAAGATCAATGATCTTATGGATCAGCTGAAACACACAGAAAGAGAAGGTTTCACAGCATGGAGTGTGTGTGTGTGTATGTATATGTATGTATGTGTGTGTCCGTGTGTGTGTGTTTGTGTCTGTGTGTGCGTGTGTGTGTGTTTGAGTGTGTGTGTGTGTGTGTGTGTGTGTGTGTGTGTGTGTGTGTGTTTGTGTGCGTTTGTGTGTGTGTGTGTTTGTGTGTGTGTATTTGTGTGTGGTGTGCACGTGTGTGTGTTTGTGTGTGTGTGTGTGTGTGTGTATGTGTGTGTGTGTGTGTGTGTGTGTGTGTGTTTGTGTGTGTGTGTGTGTGTGTGTGTGTCTGTGTGTGTGTGTGTGTGAGTTTGTGTGTGTGTGTGTGTGTGCGTGTGTGTGTGAGTGATCATGTTTTATATGTTTCTCTGAGTTGCATAATTTCATTAGAGCTCCATTTTACTGCACACAACATTACTAGCAGGGAGTTACCTCTCACTTTTTCTGTGTGTGTGTGTTTGTGTGTGTGTGTGTGTGTGTGTGCAAGCGCACTCATATGCACAAGTCAATGTTTTTTTTTTTCTTTTCTGATTGTTATTGGGTGTGAAATGTAATATAATACAACAAGTGGAACATTGGGTCATTGTCAGCTGCTTACTCACACACACACACACACACACACACACACACACACACACACACACACACACACACACACAGACACACACAGGCACTCACTCTCTTCTCTCCCTGCTGAAGGACGATGTTCTCAGGCTTCAAGTCTCTGTGGATAATTCTGTTGTTGTGGAGGTACGTCAACGCAGAGGCTAAAATGGGGGGGGGGATGATGAGGGAGAAAAGCACAAAGTCATCAGCGGGCAAATCCATGCTAGCATGGATGTGACTTTTCTGATGTTACAGCAAATTCCATAAAACCATTCACATCATACAAATAACTTGCATTTTCTTTGGCATTACAGATTACAGTGACTTACAGTCAAACTTCCGTGCCATTGCCTCAGTTCAGATGTATTGCCACTGGGGTTTTAACTTTTAAACAGTCTGACACATGGCTCAGTAAAACAAAAGCACTGCACTGACAGCATCATGAACAAGTCATGGCACAAGAGACCAAAACCCTTTTGAGCTGCACTTCAATGAGCGGAAAACTCTGAGGGGAAGCAGGCCTGTGTGGGCAATTGTTTACTTTTAGTGCTATTGTTTACTTGAGGCTTGAGTGTGTATGTGTGTGTGTGTGTGTGTGTGTGTGTGTGTGTGTGTGTGTGTGTGTGTGTGCGTGTGATTCTGCATGTTATTGGCAGTAGAAGTATGTGCTTATGTCTCTGATACTCGTGTGTGTGTGTGTGTGTGTGTGTGTGTGTGTGTGAGAGATTCTGCATGTTATTGGCAGTAGAAGTATGTGCTTATGTCTCTGATACTCGTGTGTGTGTGTGTGTGTGTGTGTGTGTGTGTGTTACATTACGGGATATCTATTTCAGTGTGCTCTACATCCTAACACACTTCCACACAGGCTTACTTCACGTTGCTCATTCATTCATTGACCCACTCTACAATCGCTCGTCACCACCTCACACAGGATCCAACCTCTCGAGGCTTCCTGATTTCCAATAAGTAACACAAGTACACAAGTAACTACCCAGCAAGCCCTTGCTGCATCACAAACCCAAATATAGATGCCACGTAAGACACAAACCAGACCACCTGTCAATCAGCCAGGGGATTAGCCAATCAGGCTTGCACCCCGCCCCAACCTCCACCCTCAACAGGGAAAGACTTGCCAGGCCCTGGCAGAGCATTGCGCTTTACGGGAACATCTTAGTCAAATATGCAAATATGTGACATCACATCACATGGTCATAATGGATTCTAAGAACTCCTCATTCCTGATTGATTCTGCAAGTGCTCTTAGGGTTAGGGTAAAAGGTAAACACACACACACACACACAGGTGCATGTACACACATACACACACGCACACACACATACACACACACACAAGTGTGTGCACAAGCACACACATACACACACACGTGTGAGCACAAGCACACGCGTGCACACACACAGAGACACACACGCATTTAGAATTTATACACATATCCAGGAAAACTCTATGCACACACACACATTTATTCAACCAGGTATCAACACATACAAACACAAACACAGACACAGACACACACACACAAATGGCTGGTTAAAGTGGCTGGATGATGGTGAGTGACCTACATATATTGACTAAGCAGTAAGCCTTGACAATTCATACTCCTCATACCGATCTGACCTCAGAGTTTCCATCTCTCTGCCTGTCTCTCTTTTTTTCTCTCTCTCTCTATGTCCCTCCCTCCCTCTTGTTTATTATTTTATGACCTCATAAAACAGAAGAGTCTTCCAAACAAGCAGAGATGTGATGAGTTTAAGAAATATTAATAATTCACAGGAAAATAAATCTCTCTCTTTTTTTTTTTTAATTAAAATCGAAATTCTTCATAGTAAAACTCTCCTCCATGAGTCAACATCCCTAGTGTTGCCATAAAGGTCTGTCCAAGGACAGTCATTTATCTCCGATCTAAAGAAAAAATAAGCATAATCTGAGATAATTATAAAATAATTAGATTTATGAGGTCATTCACAGAGTATGATAAGGTGATGACACTGTGAATATTATATCAATCATATAATTATCTTATGATGGAATATGATAAAACAATCATATTCTATCCAGAATGCTGGAATTTCAGATATGAAATCTAATGGCTGCATCAGTGTTGAATTGGTTTGGCTCTTCTCTCTGTGTGCTTCTTCATGCAATGAGGGTAAGATGTCCCAATGGCAGGGGGGTTACAGTAGCTCTGTACTCCTGTACCCGGGGATGATGGCTGACATGTTGATAATCTCACTTCAGTTTCAATCATCTTCAATACTTCCTCTTCTCACCCTTCATCTAAATACCTTGCCTGCTACACAGCTGTCAGTATCAGACACACAATCTGCAGTCAGGATTGCAAATACCACCTCCACCTCCACCCCTCCCTCCCCGTCACGTCTGTGATCATCCCCGCAACCCTCAGACCCTTATATATTAAGGTACACCTGACCTGGGATGAGATTGGGCTGGACCAGCAGCCACAACCTGACGGTACCATGACTGCGTGCCCAACATCTGTAATCTGCAATTTAATCCTATGCCTGGCATCTGTACACTGACCCCATGGGCAGTGTCTGTGATCTTTAATTTAATCCCATGCCTGGCATCTGTACACTGACCCCATGCCCAGTGTCTGTAATCTGTAATTTAATCCCATGCCTGGCATCTGCACACTGACCCCATGCCCAGTGTCTGTGATCTGTCACAGGTGGGCTACACTGGATACATTACAGATGCATTAAGTTGAAGATGTATCTGCCATAACAATTAGCTTCCACTATAGTCAACGGAACTGGCTACACCTGATGGAGCAGCACCGTGGACACTCTAAAAGATATAGACAAGTCTTTTAAATGTATTTTGACCTGACTTAACTTAGCACTTGACTCATCCAGTGTAGCCCTAGGGTAAGATAATCCTATGTCTGTCTTCTGTGACTAGTAAACTGACGCCATGTTCAGTGTCTGTGACGTGTCAGTTGATCCTGTGTTGATCCGGTGTATCTATGACCTACAAGTGAATTCCACTTATCTCTGTGTTGTAAGTTTAATCCATGCCTGGCATCTGTGACTCATGTAGTGACCCCCATGCACAATGTCTGTGACCTGCGCATCCATTTACATTTATGCATTTAGCAGACGCTTTTATCCAAAGCGACTGACAACTATCAATTGTTTAGGGCCAGTCTCCCCTAGAGCAACCTAGGGTTAAGTGCCTTGCTCAAGGGCACAACGGAGGCAGCATCCACCTCATACCCCGGCTGTCTGTGACTTCTAAATTCACCCTGTGCGTGTCATCTGTGACCCCGAATTTCACACCCCTGGCTGATGTCTGTGAGCAGTGAGTTAACCACATGCCCTCTAATTTGACCCACCTGGCTGGTGTCTGTGAGCAGTGAGTTAACCACATGCCCTCTAATTTGACCCACCTGGCTGATGTCTGTGAGCAGTGAGTTAACCACATGCCCTCTAATTTGACCCACCTGGCTGGTGTCTGTGAGCGGTGGGTTGACCACATGTCCTCTAATTTGACCTACCTGGCTGGTGTCTGTGAGCAGTGGGTTGACCACATGCCCTCTAATTTGACCCACCTGGCTGATGTCTGTGAGCGGTGAGTTGACCTCAAGATCGGTGTCTGTGTCCAGGCATGGCACGCCCCTGCTAAGTACGTTCTAGGCTGGTGTATTTAGGCCTGTTAGTCAGAGTTCACCTCAGGAGCAAGAGAGTGAGTCGCTCTCATTACTGAAAGTGTGTTACTTCATCTGTCTTCTGATGACCCCCACCTTTTCCTCAATCTGTTTCTGTCGTATCCTTGTTATCTTTCTCTCTCTGTCTCTCTTTTTCTCTCTCTCTGCTCTCTGGGGCGCTGTGTTCTCACAGTGATATGATAGACAAGGAAGACATGCTCAGACTATTACTCCCTTACACACACACTCCCTGCTATGGTCAGGCCAGGTCACACAAAGGGTGAGAGATGTGAGAGATTGTGTGTGTGTGTGTGTGTGTATGTGTGTGTGTGTGTGAGTGTGGGTGTATGTGTGTGTGTGTGTGTGTGTGTGTGTGTGTGTGTGCGTGTGTGTGTGTGTGCGTGTGTGTGTGTGTGTGTGAGAGAGAGTGTATATGTGTGTGTGTGTGTGTGTGTTTGCATGCATGAGAAAGGTAAGAACTTGAACAGGGACAGAGAGCAAGAGAAAGGAAGAGACAGGAAGACAGGCAAACAGAGAGAGATCAAGTAGGTGTGGATCTGTGTGTGTGTGTGTGTGTGTGTGTGTACTCACATATGTCTCTTAGCAGAATGAGGATGGAGCCCTCTCTCATCCCACAGCAATTTTCCAAGATGTTCAAGTACTAAAGACACACACACACACACACACACACACACACACACACACACACAGTGAGCATTAGGAGTGTGAAGATAACACAATAGATATACATCTGTGGCATACAAAGGACTACACGACCTCACACACACATAACATATATACGCATATGCATGAACACATCAACACAGTTCCATGCATGCCGTTCCAATGCACACACACACATACACACACACACACACAGACACCTTGCGGAGGTCTCCTCCTTGGCAGTACTCCATGGCAAGCAGTGGCAGGTCGTTGACGATCAGTCTCTGCAGCTCTTCAGGAACCTCCTTGGCTCTCACTACACTGGGGTGGTTGAGCCTGAGAATGAGGGATAGAGAGCGAGAGAGAGAGGGGTGGAGTGGGGGAACAGGGAGAGGGAAATAGACTTTAATTTAAAAACAAATAAAAAATGTCAAAGCCATCAAAAAAATGAATCTAATTGCTTATGCCTATATTGCCAGTTTATTCACACACACACACGTGCGCGCGCACACACACACACACACACACACAAAGATACACACACTGAGCCTGTCAGAGTGAGAGAGGAAGGAGGGAGGTAGAGATGATGTTAAAATCTCTGAGGATGAGAGTGCACTGAAGAACTGAGTTTTCGCTTTATGTGCCTTTCAGAGACAGTGACCTATTTAACCCATTAAATAAGTTTTAGTTAAAATAACAATGTGTGTGTGTGTGTGGGGCGCATATGTGCGTGTGTGTGTGAGAGAGAGAAAGAGCGTATGTGTGTGTGTGCATGTGTGTGTGGCGTGTGTGTGTGTGTGTGTGTGTGAGTGTGTGTGTGTGAGTGTGTGTGTGTGGTGTGTGTGGTGTGGTGGTGAGTGTGTGTGTGAGTGTGCGTGTGTGTGTATGTGTGAGTGTGTGTGAGTGTGTATGTGTGTGTGTATGTGTGTGTGTGGTGTGTGAGTGTGTGGTGTGTATATGTGTGCGTGTGTGTGTGGTGTGGAGTGGGGTGGGGGTGGTGGTGGTGTGTGTGTGTATGTGTGTGGTGCTGGTGTGTGAGTGGTGTGTGCCATATATGTGTGAGTGTGTGTGTGTGGTGGTGCGGTGTGTGAGTGTGGGTGGGTGTGTGTGGTGGTGTGTGTGTGTGTGCGAGTGTGTGTGTTGTGAGTGTGTATTGTGTGTGTGTGCATGAAAGAAAGATAGAAAGCTTTTCTTCTTTTCTTTCTTTATGTCTCTCTGGGATGGGGGGATATGTGACAGTTTGTATGTTGCAGGGGATTCAGTATGTTGCATGTGCAAAATGTGGCCAACAATATCCTCTATAGTAAAGCAAGACAGAGTAAAACTGTGTGTGTGTTTGTGTGTGTGTATGTTTGTGTGTGTTACACTTGGGTCAGGACAAATACAACTAAGACGTGTGTGTTTGTCTTTAAGGGGCCTAGATAAGTGTTTCTGTTTAGCTCCTTAGACACAACAGTTAAGGGTGGTGAGTAACCGAGACACAGACCACTCCCCCCCTAACACTCTCTCTCTCACACACACACACACACCACACACACACACACACACACACACACACACACACACACGCTAGATATCCTCTGTGCTATTGTCCTGTCCCAAGTGTCCCACATTGCATAACTTTAAACTGCTCTAACAGCAATAAAGTAACCAAAGATCCTCCCTTCTACTAAAAACTGACAGCACATACCAAAGCTAATGAGATCCAGACACACACACACACACACACATACAGCAACACACACACAGTCACACACTTAGACACACACGCACACACATACCACACGCAAAAACACACACATGCACACACACACAAACATTGCATGTGTGCACTTACGCACGCACACACACATACACACACACACACACTGCAATCAAAACACCCCGATGAAAACAACCCCTAACCCGGCTGAACTCTCCAGTTTCCAGAGTATTCCTCCCACATCATTTTGCATGTTGCTAGAGCAAACACTTACAGTAACAGTGATGGAAGCTGAATCATGCCCAGTGATACCATTACACCAAGGCCTACTTGGAAGATGTTTGAACCTAGAGTGAACCTCATCACTTAAAGACTATGCCTGCATTGGGTGAGTAATGTACACGTCTATGATAGATGTTTTTTTGAATGCAAGTTTGTATGTGTGTGCGTGTGTGTGTGTGTGTGTGTGTATGAACTAGAAATCTTTTATTGTTACTATACAAAGTATAGTGAGATGTCGTTCGGAATGCATGTGTGAGCTTGTGTGTGTGTGTATGTGTATGTGTGTGTGTGCGAAAGTTCTGTGATGATTATAGTGTATAGTGTGGTTTGAATCCAGTGATTCACTGATCAAGTTTGTTTTTCGCCTGGTTTCTGAGCTGATCACAGTCCGTCATCGCCATGGCATGCTCGTGTTGATGTGGTCGTCATAGCAACTGGTGGGGTGCCACGGCCTGTGTACGCAGGCGTGTGCGATCGCAACGAACCTTCATTCACATCTGGCTCCTAATCAAGAACTAATCAACACAAATGAATACCACAGATCACCAGTCATCTACTGGAGGACACACTGACTGACCAAAAGAAGAACAATTGAGAAAGTCTCCAGAGAAGTGCTGTCTCTTCCACACGGAGTGGACAAAGAGCAGTGAGAGAGACAGAGTGAGAGTGAGAGTGAGAGAGTGTGAGAGAGAGAGAGAGAGAGAGAGAAAGAGAGGGATGGTCGGCCCTTGTGCCTTTCAAGTGAATGACATTCATAGGGTCATAGAGGCGGGACAGCTCATGGCCTCCCAGACTAAACCGCCTGACCGCGACGTGCTGCACATCAACGCCACCACCACCAGAGAAGATGTGGAGATGAACTCACAAAGGCAATGGGCTTACAACCAGTAAACGCCCTGCGGTGCACTCAACACTTTCATGTGCTGCGCCTTGCGAACACACACACACACACACACACACGAAACAAACAACAGCAACAGCGGCATTTTATCAACATGTTATTTACCCAACACACTTTAGCTCAATGAGGCCTAACTCCTACGAGCTCCAATGAGGCCTAACTGAACCAGGGTCTGTCAACACTAAAGACATGACCACTACAGCTGACAGGTGGATCCAGTGTACTCATACTACACATATAATGCCAACACACACACACACATGCTAATTCTCAGCAATAAGGGAGTAACCAATAAACTTTGACCTTTAGCCGCTGACAGGTGTAAGTAGAACCTGGTGTGAGAAGGTCGGTGGATTGACCTCATGGTGTGTCAGACAGATAAGTCACGATCCAGACAGGACACACACACACTTCCCTGAGGCACACCCCTCTACCACACACACATCGCCAGAGAGATCAACAGCAGTGTGTTTATTTTACAGACACATTAAAAACACAGGCGCTTTGGTTTGCCCTCCACCTTGATGAAGGAGCCGGCATGTTTGTGTCATCCGTCGAGCTCTCCAAGGCAGGGAAACTTCCCTCGGTGTTCAAAAAGCCCTGGCTCCTGGGTTGGCTATCAGTACCACTGGCACGCACTTCAT